>QANY01008140.1:165865-294846 GCA_003255025.1 Datisca glomerata
GGGAGTACATTACTACTGATCTTGTCACTCAGTTATCCAACCTTGGTATTCTCCAGCAGCTTACTTGCCCGTATACCCCTGAACAAAATGGGATAGCTGAACGAAAGAATCACCATCTTATGGGTGTTGCCCGATGTCTTCTAAAGGGTATGACAGTCTAGTAGGATCTTGGGGGAAAAGACTCCATTAGGTGTTCTTCCTGAAAAGCCTATTTTTTCCATTCTTCCTAGAGTTATTGGTAGCGTCTGCTTTGTTCAGGACAAAGGCCCTTCTCGAACAAAGTTGGATGACAAGTCAATTCGGTGTGCTTTTATGGGTTATTCTTCCAAGTCAAAGGGGTATCGATGTTATGATCCTTCCCCTCAACGTTTTCTCAACTCCTTGGATGTGATCTTCTGGGAGGATACCCCCTTCTTTAGCACGCCTGACGTTCGTAGGTCTTATATTTCACCTGTTAAGGATTGTCCTCGTCATGTTCCTATTATTGATCATACTTCTGTGGATGTTCCTATTACTAACCCTACTTATATGGATATTCCTGTTGTCTCCCTACCTCCTGTTGCAAGCTCTCCTACTCATGTGTATAGTCGTCGCTCTCATATTCCTACACAGGATTCCTCATTGAATGAAGGTACTGGGCCCTCTTTCTCTCCTCCCCCTCGGCGATATCCTTTAAAGGATCGTCGACCCCAAGACCGTCTTACCTTATCTTGCTCTACCAAACTACCAATCACCCTATTGAGAACCATATTTCATATAATGCTCTGTCTAGTTCTTTTCAGGGGTTTATTAGTCAGGTTGATTCTACAGTGATTCCTAGATCTGTGGGGGAGGCAAAATTAGACCCCCGATGGATGACTGTTATGCAGGATGAGATGACTGCCTTACAGAATAATAATACTTAGAACTTGGTTGCTCTCCCTGAGCAAATGGTACGGTTAATCGATACAAAACTCATCTAGTAGCCAAAGGCTTTACTAAGATTCCAAGCAAAGATTTTACTGACACATTTACCCCGGTTGCTAAACTTACTACTGTTCGACTCATCACCTCATCCAAATTGCCATTCAAAAAAGTAGGGGTGTTCAAAATTATCCCGAACAGAACCGAAAATGACCGGTTTTGTCGGTTCGGTTCGGGAAAATGGCCGAACCGAAATTTCGGCTCAGATTTTTTGTCGTTTTCAAACCGAACCGAAATTTTGATTTTATATAAGAAAAATTATATATAATTTCATATAAAACCGAACCGAAACTTTGATTTATATTATTATTTTTTCAATAATATCATTTAAAAATTATTTTTAATTTAATAATACTAAACCGAAGAATCGAATCGAAACTCACGGTTTGGTTCGGTTCTTTTGATATGATCGGTTCGGTTTTTCGCCATAAGACTGACATAACCAAACCGTGAACACCCCTACAAAAAAGCATTCTTGACATCCATCTGATGCAAGGGCCACTGCTATGCAGGATGAGATGACTACCTTACAGAATAATAATACTTGGGACTTAGTTGCTCTCTCTGAGGGAGAGAAGACAGTTGGTTGCCGTTAGGTGTTCAACTTGAAATATATTGCAGATGGTACGGTTAATCGATACAAAGCTCGTCTAGTAGCCAAAGGCTTTACTCAAATTCCAGGCGAAGATTTTAATGACACATTTTCCCCGGTTGCTAAACTTAATAGTGTTCGACTCATTATCTCTGGCTACTTCCTACTCTTGGCCCTTACATCAGATGGATGTCAAAAATGCTTTTTTGAAAGGCGATTTGGATGAGGTGATTTATATGGATCCTCCACCAAGGTTTCGGGTTGAGGGGGAGTATTTTGGGAAAGTTTGTCGTTTGAGAAAATCGTTGTATGGGTTGAAACAGTCTCCAAGAGCTTGGTTTGCTTGATTTAGTGAGGTTGTCCTTCGATTGGATTTTTTGAGATGCCATTCTGATCACACGTGCTTTATCAAATGGAATCTGACAGGACAATGTGTTATTCTATCTAATAGGTGATGACACTTTAGGCATTGCTGGGATCAAGAAAGATCTCAGTTCAGCGTTTGAAATCAAGGATCTGGGTGGTCTGAAATATTTTTTGGGGATTGACATAGCTCGTTCTAGGAGTGGTATTTCTCTCTCTCTCAGCGGAAGTATGTACTTGATCTTCTCAGTGACACTAGGACGACAGGATGTAGACCTGCATCCACTCCTATGGTCCGAACATACAACTTTCTGCTGAATCTGGTGAACCATTGACAAATCCGAGTATGTATCAGAGGTTGGTCAAGAGACTTATTATTCTGACAAACACTCGTCCTGACCTAGCATTTGCAGTGAGTCTTGTGAGTCAGTTTATGCATGCTCCCCAAACTTCCCATTTGGATGCTGTTTTTCATATCTTGAGGTATTTGAAATCTTGCTCTGGTCTTGGTCTTTTTTATGACTCCAAGAACACGTTTGATATATCTTGTTTTATTGATGCTGACTATGCTGGGTCTAAAACGGATAGAAGATCTACATCTGATTTTTGTACTTTTTATGGGAACATCTCTTGGAAAAGTAAGAGGCAGACTGTGGTTTCTCGATCTTCTACAGAGGCTGAGTACATGGCTATAGCTCAGGGGGCATGTGAGGTTCTTTAGCTCCACTCTATTCTTGGAGAACTTGGTTTTCCTGTCTGTTTGCCGTCAACTATGTATTGCGATAATAAGTCAGCTATCATGTTAGCTTCAGATTCTATCCTGCATGAGAGGACCAAACATATTGAGATTGACATCCACTTTATCCGGGAGAAAGTTCGGTCTGGAATTATTTCTACAAAGTTCTTTCCTTCATCTGAACAAGTTGTTGATGCTCTTACGAAGCTAGTCAGACCATCTATACTTAAGTCCACTCTTCGCAAGCGACATCTATGCGCCAACTTGAGGGGGAGTGTTGAATATAAGGATGTTTTTACTTTATTTATTTATTTTAATTTAGGGATAGTTTAGTAATTGCTCTTATTGCTTTTCTTCTATGAGTATAAATACCCCATTGTATCTAGATTTGTGTTAACTCAATACAACATTTCTTCTACTTTTTTCTATTATTTCATCAAGCATGTCCTGTAAACAACTTCAACCAGAAAAAAATTAGAATCTATTTCCAGGGGAATGAATTTTTATTTCATCCTACGTAAAAAAATTTATGTACTACCATAATCATAGAAAGGAAGCAAGAGTACCCAGACAGTTGAACAACAGGATGGTTGTCTGCTTCCACAGCACCAGAAAATTGAGTCTGTATAGCATTTGGAACCTAAATATCAGAGCATAACTGAAGGTTAAATAAATATTGTTGAAAGAAGGACCATATATAGTTGTTATCCAGCAGGAAACAAAAAATATTTTAGTGAAGATAGGTTGTTGAGTAGCATTCCGGGTATTAGGTTAAAGGAGTTTGTTTTTGTTCCTTCTAATAGTAGCTCGGGGGATTATGGGGCGTTGCGTCAGAAGAGGTTAGTGGTTGCCTGGTAGGAGACTTTCAGCTTCCATTCACATTACTTTAGCAAACAAGTCAAATTGGTGGCTCACTGGGATTTGTGGCCCTTCGAATTGGGGGGCTGTCTGAATTATGTAGTCCTAGTCTACATGGTGCTTGGGTGGAGATTTTAATGTCATTAGATCTGACTCGAGAAGCTCCAGTAGGGGTCAGCCCACAAGAAGCATTAAAGACATTGATCAGTAAAATCTAGAATCGGGGTACTAGGCAAAGTAAGGGTCTTTTTTCTATTAAATCTTTTATAAGGCGGTAACAGCTGAAGACACCATTTCTTTCGCATGGAAGAGCATTTGGAAGATGGGAGCTCCCCTAAACAAGCCATCTTAGCCTGGAATACAACTAGAAACACTAAGCTAACCATTGGCATCATGAGATAAAGAGCGGTTTTCACATGGTCAATAGATGATCTTTGTGTAAAGAGAGGAAGAAATTCAACTACCATCTATTTTGCACTTCCCTTTCACTGCTGAAACTTGAAATTTTGTGTTGATCAACGCAGGGGTTTCTTGGGTCATGCTCCGTTGCTATATTATTTCGTCTTTTGTTCAGCAATCCCAAAGTTTCTTTTGTGTTTAAAATTTAAATGAATGATGATAAAATTCTTTCTTTTCATATTCTTTCACAATCCAAATATAGTTAAGAGTCTTCTGTCAGTCTAAGAACCCATTGCTTTGCTGGACTGACGTTGGTAGACAGACTTCATCTAGAGGACAAAATTTGGAATTAACATCCCATTTTGTATTTTTTTGGACAGTGTGGCATGAAAGAAACATTAAAATCTTTGAGGATGATAAGAACTCATTCCATCAAGTCACTAATACGTCTATATTTACTTTACAGGAATGGGCTAGTGCTTTTTTTAGTCCCCATACTCAATTAGACGATCTTCTGATCAAACTCTGTCATGTGCTTTCCCCTTTTAGCTTTAAAGCTTTTTGTCGTTAATACTATACCATTTATTTATTAAAAAAAAGTTCATTGTAGAAAGACTTGAGGTACATTCAGCTAAACAATCTGAATTTACTTAGTCTAGGGAATGCTTAGTCGGCTATGGACTGGATGCATTTCTTTCACAAGGATTGGAGGAACTGTTTTCTATAGTGTCTCAAGAAACATTTGTGAGGATTTTTTCTCTGCAGAAGATCACAGGTATTCACCTTCCTCAAAATCACAAACCATGAATTTTAGTCGGGATGCCTGATTTCCAAATGATGTTTTTGTGAGCAAAGGCCGGCAAATAAGGGGGTTGGACAAGAATTGAAAGGAAGATTTGCAAGAGAAGTCCATAAATCCCAAGACAGATCAAGATCTAATATCTTGTCTAAGAGGATGCAGAATGACCTCACTCAGACAAGCTAACAGTTCGTATAGTTCAGCCCTTTCAGGAAGATTCAAGTCTCTTCTAAAATTTATGTTCCAAGATAAGGGAAAAAAATGGTGGAGGATACACCACTGAACCAACAATGGAAAATTTGTTAAGAGCTATTCCATAGATAGTTGGGAAACAATTTTGCAAAGAATCATTCTGACACCATCTATCTTCCCAAAACATCCCCAATCACCCATTTGGTACAATTAAAAAAAATGAAGACCGTGAGAGATGAAATTCCAGGGGCTTTGTAAGGAACCCCTATAACCGCTTTGCTAGTGTCAAGACCGTTTAGGCACAGCATGTACCTTCTCTGAATCTAGAATGCCATAGAGAATCGGTTTCCTGAGGAAATCTCCATGACCATTTTTCCTAGACGCTCTTTATACCTAGTTTCAAGGTTGGCTATCTCCGAACCACCTAACTCTTTAGAACTAGGCATTGTATCCCAACCCACTAGGTGACTGACTACTTCTACACTCATCAACACCCTCCCGTAAGAAGTCCCTATACGTTTTTTAACAAAATTGACCACCCCCTTAGGGATTCAAAAATCAGACATAAAAAGTGGGCAAGGATTTCAATAGACTCAATCAGTGTAAACCCACGTTTTCTGGAAAAGAAACCCTTCTTCCACCCACCTAATCTCTATATAATCTTTTCCATTACTAAATTCCAAAATTGCAAGCAATCAGGATTACCTCTAAAATGTACCTACGTACTATCGGTTCTACAATTTGCAAGTAATGCTAGGTAATTCAGAAAGTTTGAATCATATGTCTTGCATTGTCCTTTGGCTTCTGGGTTTTGGAACTGTTTTCTGAAGCTGTTTGATTTTAGATGGGTGCAACCTCGTTCAGTGGATATTTTGTGAGGAATGGATTTTGGCAATGCTAATGAAAAAATAAAACTCTTTGGTTGACTCGGTTTTTGTTGTTCTTTGGGGCTCTGGATTGAAAGAAATGGAAGGATTTTGAAGACTTGGTCTATGAAGAAGTATTATGGAAGAAAGTGATTTTGTTGTTCCCCTCTGGTCATCTAAGTCTCAAATTTTCAAGGACATCCTTTTGTCTTTTTTTGTTGATTGGAAACTTTTAGGACTGCAATTCGCTTAAGCAGCTCAATATTTTGTGGGATAATGTGAAGTTTGTGGCTTCTAAATGGGCGTATTTTTCTAACCTTTTTAGGGGTTTTCCTTTGTTATTGGTCCTCTCCAATTGGAGGGCATTGTAAATTGATTAGGTTTGAGGACTCTTATCCTCTTTTCTAGATTTTCTCATATCAGTGAAATTTTTGTTTCCTAAAAAAAGGGTTGTAATCCAATTTGTATTTTTGTTTCTCTATTTTTGTGGATTTCGTATCCTTCCAACTGTTATTTTACTATTTTCCTTCTAATAAGATCTTTTGGTTCCTATAACAAACAAATATTGGAACTTCTGAACAGTTGAAACAAAAAAAAAATGCATCGTAAAGATTAAAATAAGCAGGACAAGCTAGTTACCGAAGGCGTCTCTCCCTCCCCTTCATCAGCGAGTACATGCCCAGCAATCAGTAACAGTGAGTAGATTTCCTCCAAAGTTTCAGTTAGATCAATAATCCCCATGCCCTATAAAACATATCAATCTATAAAACTTTATACATTCTGCTTAATATGGAAAGAAAGCTCAAACAAAAATAATATGGAAATTATTTACCAAAACAGATAATAAAATTATTAGAAAATGTCTCTCCTCGGAAACCACAAATAATAAATACCAGGATGTTAGAAGCAAGCAACCTATGATCACTACTAAATGGAAGAGGCAACTATGAAGTTGTTTGGGTGGCTCGTTGTTTTGAGGAAGGTGAAATATGTGATCTTCAATAGAGGAAGCACCCTAAGGCTTGATTCTCTCCTAACGGGACATCGAAAGGATGCAGAGTCACTAAATCACTTGTTTGTTGGAATGTTGTCCCACATCGCCTAGACTTGCCCATTCTGTGCTAGTTATAAAGTTCTAGTACCCCTCTCCTTAACACCTAGGTTTTAAGGAGTGATCGGGATGGGCTTTTCAACTTGGTATCAGAGCTTGGTTGGGCCTTTATTTCTGTGCCGCTTTAGTTCGGTTCTTTGTCGGCTTAGTTCGGATTGTTTGGTATACTGCTTAGTTCGGCTACCGTGTTGTGGTCCAGGAGGGTGTGTTGGAATGTTGTCCCACATCGCCTAGACTTGCCCATTCTGTGCTAGTCATAAATTTCTAGTACCCATCTCCTTAACACCTAGGTTTTAAGGAGTGATCGGGCTGGGCTTTTCAACTGTTTCTACATTGTTCACCTTCCTATCATAGGTTCCGTTTTCTGGGTGGCTTGTTGTTTTGAGGAAGGTGAATACTTGTTATCTTTTGAACAGGAAGCATCCTAAGCTTGCTTCTCTCCTAATGGGAGCATCACTTGCCAAAACAAGACTCACTAGATCACTTTCTCCTACATTGTTCACAATCGTGGCGACTGTGGTGAATACTTGTTATCTATAAGCTTTTGACTTATCATTGGTGATGTCAAGGGATGTAAATCCCTTGCTTTTGATTAACCCTTTTGCTAACCAAAATAAGTTTTAAAGATCCAAAAACTTAACAGAAGCTAGCTTGGACAGAAACTCAACTCTACTCTTCTTTTTCTTTACCCGACACTCTCTTCTTCTCTCCCTGAAGCCATAAAATCTGCTCTTTAATTTTCTCTTTGGGTTTATCTTTTTTGAAAAGAAACAGAAATATTATATATATATATAAAAAAGAAAAAGAGAATGTACAAAGAAGGTTCGGGGGAAAAGAATTCCTAACCAAACACCAAAAGCCTATAGTTAGTCTATATAAGCAGTCATCCAATTACAATTAAGCATAAATAAAGGAACATCCTTAAAAGCCTTAGTATTGGCTGCCCAAAAAGAAGTGACAAAACTATATTTTCTCCAGATTGTATTAACATTGTCAGAGGTCTCTTCAAAAAGTCAAATGTACCAAAAAATTGCGAGCACGCCAAAACACGAGCGTTTTAAGTTTCTTATGGATTTTCAGTTGGAGAACCTCGCCCAACAACCCCTCTACATGCTCCTGAGGAACCCAATTGAAACTAAGCTCAGATCTCCATTTAGACCATAGAACAAGAGGAAAAGAACAATGTATGAAGAGATGGTCCAGACTCTCTCCATTTGTGCCAGACAACACACATCTCAAAGGAGACAGAGCCATGTTCGAATGTCTAGTTTGGACCACATCATGAGTGTTAATCTTACGGTGACCTAAACACCAACAAAAGAGTTTGATTTTCTTGGGGATTTTAGAGGATCAAATTTCACGAAATGGGAGGTCAACCTGACTTCTATTATTTACGACGGAGTTATTGGATGAGGCCATGAAAGAAAAGAAGGATTTACAACTAAACACCCCCGATTTATCCAACAACCAAACCCTTCTATCAAGATTATGAATAGAAATGGAAACACGCATTAAACTGTCCAGAGCATAGAAATGGAAACACGCTCTTTGGGTTTCTCTTAGAAACACAAAATGATTTAAACAAATCACATAAAAACTTCAGAGATCTTTCAAGGTGTTAGTTATCATCAAACACTGGTTTTGTAATATTCCGAGTAGTCATGTGGAACAGTTTTATTTATAAGAAACGGAGATTACATTAATTGCAATGGAAATTCGGAGTTCCTTCCAAAGTTCAGGTTTACTTATGATTATCGATTATGGAAGAGTTACTATTTTTATAAGAAACAACCTTATTAAAAAAGAAAAAGAAAAGAAAAAGTAAAGACCTTTTATGTGTCTCTCCCCTTATTGGAATGCAAAAGATTGTGAAACATTTATTCGTTGGTATTAAGATGCTTCATCCCTATTGCATAAGTTATTGGAAGTTCTATAGTTTGTTTGCATGCAACCTAACAATTCTGATTTATCGGGACTCATAAAACAAACTACTTTCTTTGGAGATGCTGGACATTTGGTTGGAGCAGAATAGAACTTTTAAAGAGACTTCACAGAACTTTGGAACTGTGGAATTTCTTTTCTTGCATCTTCGTGGGATTCTATATCTAAGCATTTATAACTATTCCTAAATTATTTACTGTTAATAGTAGGGAGGCCTCTTTTGTTTTGGAGGAATTCTTGTTCTTCGCTGGACGGCATGGTGATTCGCTTTAATACAAATCTTGTTTCTTATAACAAAAGCATGGTGATTCTCTTTTGTTAACAAAATTTTGTTTCCTATGAAAGAAAATGAACAAGAAGAATGATTGGTGGTTCTCTTTCATTCTTTTCGATCAGTAGTAAAAGAGTAGTTTAAACCAAAACCAGTGAAAGGAATTTACAGACCTAAGTTCCCTCTATCCAAAACCCAAAGGAGTGGCCCTAAATATTGTTGCTCAGTTGGTCAAGTGCCAGCAATAATGATCCCTAATATGGGCAAAGTGAATAAGCATGTTGCCAACAACTGGAAAAGTGATCTCAAGGGTAATGGTTGGGACTCTACTTGATTCGCAATTATTCCCTCAGCAAACCTTAGAATTTCATTTCGGAGGGTTTAACATCCTTTTCTAGACTTGTTAAGTATGGAGTTGGTAGGGGTAATAGAGTTAGGTTTTGGGAAGTCTCCTAGGTCTCTTCCACTCATTTTTTCTGTTTCCTTTCCAAAACTCTTTCGTGTCCCGTCTCTTCACAATGCTCCCATTAGGTCTTTTTGGTCTATGTCGGATAGAGCCTGGAATTTCCATTTCTATAGAAATCTTAGTGACAGAGAAACTGCGAATCTAGCCTTAATCCTAGGGTCTCTTGAATCCTTTCTTTTAGGGAGTCCAACCCAGATTCAATAGTTTGGTATTTGGAATTTTCTGGTCTTTTTTCCTGTAAATCGCATCTTGCTTTCCTCACTTCTTCTCAATCTAGTATCTCGTCTTCCAGCAGTTCATTGCCTTTTCCTATCAGTTCGATGTGGAAGATTAAAGTTCCAAAGAAGGTCCATGATCTGGTTCAACGTCATCATTCGAGCATGGCTTTGTCCCCTAGCTTTTGTGTTATGTGACATAAAAGCAACAAAGACCTAGACCACCTTCTAATCCACTGCCTGGCGACTAGTCTTTTATGGAATAAATTGTTAGAGAGGCTGCAGTTGGTTTGGTTTCCTCAAACTAGAGTGGACAGTTTACTTTCAGAGGTGCTTCACATGCAATTGCCTAGGAGCACAAGGTTTGCTTTGGTGCTTGTGGATGGAGAGAAATAGAAGACTTTTTGAGGAGTCGTCAGAGGACTTATTGTCCCTGTGGGAGAAGAGCCTTTTTTGGTCTTTCCTATAGGTTCTTTATACTAAGTGGTTTAAGAATATTCCTTTGTTTTTTATTAGTGTGGACAGGTTAACTGCTTGTAAAGAATGACTTGTGTTTTCGTGGGGGATTTTTTGGTTTCGGTTGGATTGCTCATCAACCGAACTTTTGTAATTATACTTTTTATTTTAACTAGTCAATACACACGACGATGCACGTGTAATTAAACATATTATCTTTTTAGCTATGATTATTATTCATAATCATGTTATGTTTAGGAAAATTTAAAATAAACGTATTTAGCAACATATTATTTGTATTTAATTTGTAATTATCCTTTTATTTTAACTAGTCAATATACACGGCGATACACGTGTAATTAAACATATTATATTTTTAGCTGTGATTATTACTCATAATCATGTTATGTTTATGAGAATTTAAAACAAATGTAATTAGCAACATATTATTTGTATTTAATTTGTCAGTAAACAATGTCAAATTGTTATTGTTTTTATCTGTTGATATATTTTTATTTAACAAAGTCGAACAAAATCATGTATGCTTCTAGGAAAAAAATTAAGAGTGTATAGTAGAAATGTGCTTAATTAATTAACATATAATAAATTAATTAATTTTGTTAAATATTTAAAAATTAATTAATTTAACAGTTGTTTGTTCTAAAATAATTGATTAATTAATTAAAATTTATAAATAAATTAATTTTACAACTTATCAAATCTGTAAAGTTGTATCAAACAGATTTAATTTTGTAGTTGTCATCCGTAATATGTTGTTTTAGATTTGTAAAATTATATTAAATAGATGCAATCTAAAGGTTGTCATATTAAAGTAGTGTATCATTACTAATTAGGTTTTGACACGTGTCGTATTAAATAGATGTAGTCTAAAGGTTGTCATAATGAAATAGTACATCATTTCAAGTATTTCAGAAGGGATGTAATAGAAATGACATAATTCTTCAGTCTAATGAGCGTTTGGCACGTGTCAAGTTGAATGGCAATTCAGAATCAATAACTAATTAGGTTTTGACACGTGTCAAGTTGAAGGGTAATTTAGGATAAACAGTTGAAGTAGAAGGATAAAATGGGCAAATGAAAGTTTTTCTGTGATTGTCCTTTCTAATAGATTACATATTATAGATGATATTCGTATCTTATCCAAAAAAACAACTGGAAAGGTGACGGTAAAATAAAATTGCCGGAACTTCATGAAACTTATTTCTAGATTTTCTTCACTACAAGAAGCTACTTGGGTCCATTCTAAAGGATATTGGCAATTGAAGGGTAAAATTTCTGTGAAAAAGGCGACATCCAAGAGAAGCCGTTGTTGGATCGTTGCCAGTTTTAAGTGAATTAAAGCCATCAGTCTCAGTCACCAAATTTTTCATAGCTCAACTTTTGCGGCAAGTATGTGAGAGTAGACAGTCATCTAAGAGAAAATCACTAGGGGTGAAGTTGTTAATGGTTGAGAACTGAGAAGTTCAGAAAAACTTCTGATCACAGTAAGTCGTGCTGCAGTGAAAAAGCAATGGGACTAATGCTTATCTTGAAGAAGCTGGATATCACAAGGAAATAGCAGGTAGACTTAACAAACTTTATGTCAATTATTGAATGTACAACCTCTATTGTTCATCAGAAGCATTATAGAAGAATAGAACTCATAAAAAAAGCATAAAATAGTTGGTCGAATAAAAGTCCTTCACAATTGAAGATAATGAGCATCTACAAATTAAAGAAAAAAGGATCACCTGGTTAACCCTAGCAAAGCACTCAGAAAACAGTCTTATGAGCAAGCGAACTGAGATGTCAATTGCAGCTCTCGCAATAAGCGCGTAGGAGCTCAACCTTTCATCCATGGCTGGAAAGAGTACGGAGGATATAAAATTATGTTTAAAGAAGATGGCATTAAGAAGATAAATCGGGTAGTTATAAGCAAAACTGCTACTATTATCAATAAATACAATCAAATGAAGACTACTACTTGAGAGATGTGTAATACTTTCCTACCAGAAATGGAAGCCTGAAAATAGTCACACTCCACGTCTTCATGCAATGCTGACGCAGAGGCTGCTATAACAAAACACTCATCATTATTGATAATAAAAGAAAACAGGATTGCAAAGCACATCATGAAGCATGTAATGAAACATAAATTACCTTTTAGCTCAGACTCTACAATCAATGCAAAAAGATTAGCCGCAGCATTTATCCCTTCAGGCGGAAGTAAATTTTTCCATCCAGTTTTGTCCAACGGCTAAAGGAGGCGAAAGATCTTAGGACAGATAATAATTACTGACAATGTTTTGAAAAACCAAAACCATTTATTAACTTGTTGTATGTTAAAAAATACTGTATGCCACACTGACATGGATGCCTTCTCATGAACAGACAGCAACTTAATGATTTTTTATAGAAAACATAAATTTTATATTAAAAGAGGATGGTGCAAGAAAAGATTTTGGAGAGTGAGAAATCCACCAAAAACTGTAAACTGAAAAAAAAAACAACAAAAAAAAAACAAATTACACCGAATGACAACCATAACAAATTCCAATTAACAAAAAAGGAAGACCAATAGGAATACTTTAAGACACTTAGACTTTAAAGAGCAAAACGCAGCAAAAAACATATAACTTTTTTCCATAAAACTGACTCATCGGCAAACGATTATTCAAAATTCTTCTATTTCTCTCAAGCCAAAGAACCAAATAAAGGGCAAAAACTGCATGCAACCCCAGAACATTTTTCTTTTCATTACCACCTTCAAAATCCAATCTTAATAATATCTCCACTGAACAAGGCTGCACCAACTAAAATCACTCATTATCGATAACTGATGCAATAAGTCTGAGCCAAAGGGCAATGCAGGAAGAGATTATTCAAGCTCTCAGAAAGCACTTGCCTTTGAAAGAAACATAAATCAATTAAAAAAGTTGGGAAAAAAGATGTATTGCACTTCGCAAAATGACAATGCATGTTGAACATAACAGTTTTAATACTGTAATCCATTATAAACATATACCACAAGAAGGGCAGTCCATGTATCCAGCAATATATCACGTGCTTCCCAGCTCCATGTCTCCTCATCGGTACTATTAGCCATATTGACCTTAACAACTTCTCCCATCAAGTTAGACAATAGCATGAGAGTGCCATAGGGCCTGAAGATCAAATCAAAAGAATTTATCTAGTTCAAAACTGCAACAAAAGCATAATAAAAAATATTGCACCATTTAATGCAGAAGAAAGGAAGAGTTCTACTAAATAAAATAAATTACAAGAAGTTCTTTGGACTTTGGAGGATAAAGAATCCTCCAAATTTCAAAACACTTGAGACCAAAAAGGACTTTTAAATATTGACAAATAAATACAACAAACATTCTTAAAATGTTTTGAAATGGACACCCACAAAAAGCATGAACAATCATTCTATTCCTAAAGCATCAAACTCTTTCAAAATTCTGTTATTTGTTTCCAACTACACCACCCTATCCAAAACAAGGCTAAAAGTCACACATCTAAGGAGAACTTTATTCGTTTGTTACCAACTCCTTCCCATAATCACCATGAGCTCAAAGCTAATAGGCTGCACTCCCACCACCTAAAAAGTGATAAAATGCTCTCAAAAGTTTGAACTATTTTATGCTTACCTTATAGGCTTTAAAAGTTGATCAAACATAATGGGTGTAGTTACGGTTGCTATGGAGTATAATGCACGGCAACCATCAAGCATCTCACTGAACAAAACCAGAATGAATCTCAAGAGTCCAGAAGATTAAAGAAATGAAAAGAACAACGCAATAAAAAGGGTGAATACTGATAAGCTAACCTTTCACTTTTTCCACATTCAATTGCTTTTAAAACAGCATCAGGAGGATCTATCCAGAGTATTATACCAGAAAGCAGATGTAGCAGATGACGCTCGTGCGTTTTCCCATCATCTGATCATTAAACAAATTATTCTCTACAGTGGTTTTTTTTCTAAAACAAGGCCGCCCAGCTAATAAAAATATGAAATGGAATAGATTGAAAATTTATCGTAGGAGAAACATGAAAATTCATTAGAATCTCCAGATCTTACTCAGAGTTCTAGTTTCAAAACAATATCTAACCATATATGAGTCTTCCAGTAACTTGACATTTTCTACAACTAACCTGAATAAATTTTTATATTGAGCTATTCCTCTCTATTTTTAACCTTTAAGACACTGGAAATTCAAAACGGAGAAAAATAAGGAGTCGAGATGCTGCTTTAAGTTTATACATATAACGAATGAACTATAAGAAGAAAAGAAAATACCAATACGGGGAAAGACATAAAATTGATTTGATTTGGGGAGAAGATAAAATTGGGGCAAATGCATATCAAATTAGGGAAAACAATTTTGGTAGAATTTACACATCACCCGATTGAAATGTGTTTTAACCCTAGGTCTACGACTCTTCACAACATCTAGTTGGAAGAGATTTTGCATCCATAGCAACAACTACAGTGACCCTAACATCCATGTAAGTAAAAGTGACAGATAATAGGATGGTGTGTGATGGAAGGACTAAATAAACATGAAGTTTAAAGTTGAAGGGCATTTTTTGTTACGTTTTAAACAAAGGGACCATTTTGACACAACAAACAAGTTATGGGGACCAAATACATACTTCTTCTCAAATAGTTACAGTGTTGTAATCTTAATAGGCGCCTATGTTATTTTTCTATATTAATACTAAAATTATGCATAAAATTCTAGATAAAGTTGTTGAATTTTAGATAAGAATATTAGGATTCAATTATTAATATCACTCGAGTAAATATAGAAATAGCCAAAAAATTTACATGCATGGCCAATGAGAAACTTTCTTAACTTCTTCATTGTAAAAATAGTTTTGAATCAATTTCAATTCATCGATGGTTTTTTATAAGAATTAGAAACGGAAATTTCACTAAAAGAAAAGATTTATAAGGAAGAAGTAGTTTTTAATACGTGGATTGGACATGCTTTGTAACCAGTTCTAGCAAAATAGAGTGTCTTCCAGGAATTGATAAACAAGGAAATAGTTTTACCAGGAAGAAATATAGTTCCTGTTAATGAGCAGAACTGTATGATTAGCTTTCGAGCAGAAACGGCAATGGGACAATCAAGCCAATAGGCTTCACAAGAAAACTTGTGTCTAAGTGCTTCATATAAGCTCAAGAACCATCCAACATGGCCGCTTGAAATCAAAACATCATGCCACGCAGGACCAGGCTAACCAGCAACAACAGAGACGTAAACTAAATCAGAATAATTATGTGTGTAAATGTAGGTATAAAATTACACTAAGATATTAAATAAATGTCGAATTACTGGTAAACTCAAGTACTTTTTTTTATTGGTACAGTACAAACTTCCATTCCAAAATCCACAAATAACGGATATAAAGGAATTAAAGACGAGTAGATTGATAAAGATTATCCTAAAACGTGAAAACACACAATTGCATCTGAAAATTCATTTTACCATGTAAATGCTAACTGATAAAAAGAACAGGGTCCATCAGAAAGATGATATGCTTCGTAAGGTGATGAACCCATACTTTTATAGGTATATTCTCACTTTACTTTCAGTTTCAGTGGATATAATATTTTCAAACATACTTTCTTTTATAAGATTGATAACTTCAAATACTTAATCCAACCTTTTTATCAAAGACAAACTCTGATCCAACCAAAACATTTCATTAAGAAGATTTGTTACCTGCACTAATTCTTTTTATAAGATACGATAAAATTTCATTAAAAATACAAAGATGTATAAAAGACGATAAGCAATCCTCAATGTGCATCATTTTACAACAGCTCTCCAATTTGAGAGAACAAAAAGAACTGCTACCTGCACTAACTGGCACTCGTATCTCTTACTAGAATCACCATTATCCTTGAATCCAGTTGAGAAAACATTTATACTTTTTGAGCTGGTTGTGTCGGTTTTGAAATCCCAGTTCAGGATTTGAAGCATGAGACGCAATGAAGCAGTACAAACTTTGATCTCAGGTACCTCAAAATTGGACTCAATTATTCTACTTGTGACATTTACAGCAGCATCTCGGGCCAAAGAGTAGAATTTCTACAGGGATCAGAATAATAAATAAAAACATAAATCTCCAGGGAAAGACAATGAATAAGACCATGTACAGAACATTTCACTTTCAAAAAGGAGATCGGAAATATTTGTTTCGATGATATAAAACAAAACTACTCTACAAGAAAATGAAACAAGGACCTTCAAGTAGTCTGACCCTAATGACCTTCGGCACTGCTCATGAAACTCCCTTGGAAGGCCCATTGCACTTGAAGTAGAGGGTGAAAATTCAGATACCTAATGAAACCACTCATAGTCATAAGAACTCGCTAACTTGTTACAAATGGCTGAAATTAATATAAACAAATGAGCTAGTAAAAGAACTCCATACTCCACAGTTTAAATGCAATGATCTAAGAAGTATATTTATACCAAAGATTCCAAAAAATTTAATCCACAAAACTGCGCATCAACACCATGGATGCCAAGAATATCCTGGTTTACCTGTAGCAGAGAAACTGTCAGACAAACCTGGTTTATCTGGTTGAATAAAAATCTTTGTTTCCATAAAAATAATCAACATCTTAGATCTAAAATCCCACAACGACGCCGAAAAGAAAATCCTGCCCCACAAAGTCTCAAAATCTTTTTTTTCTTCTAGATTCTTTTATTGCGTCTGGCCCAAAGAGTAGCAACGAAAGCACAAAATGATGTTCTTCTCTTCTTATTAGACTTTCTTACAAGTAACACCAGATATCTCCAACAGTATACTTGAGAATTATCTGACAGTGGTGAATGAATCAAGTGAATCCGATAAGTAACGACTTTTATAAGAAACAAGATTTGTATTGTAGTATAAAAATTACAAAGAGTTCGTCCAACCAAACGCCAAAAACAAAAACAGACAATCCACCTTGTACAAATGGCTAATCAGTTAGCACAATAAAAAAACAATGGAATGTTGGTAAACCACTTAGTAGTAGACACCACTAGAGAAATCAAAAAATGAATCTTTTCCCACAAAGAGACTAAATCCTCTAGCAACTCATAAAAAATCCTCATATTCCGCTCCGTCCACACGCATCAAAACACAGCCATAACCCCGGTTTTCCATTCAACTTCCTAGGCAAATGCATAAGGAACACTTCAGAGAAAAGTCTATCCACACTCCTTTGGATCACCCAGCTGATCTGCAAGCTCAAAGTTAATCTGTTCCACAGAAAAGGGCTACCGGGGAATGGATAGAAAAGTAACAACAAAAAAGCACAAGTGCTATATTGATTCAAAATTTACAAAATTAACTTCTTCATATGGTAAAGGGCAGTGAAGAAAACGAGCTATGAAGATAATCCACTATCTTATAAAAAATCACTAAATACTCATTCCAAGAACGTATAAATTTTAACACTTAAATTAGGATATGAAACAAAATGAAAATGTACAAATGACAGAATAGCAAAGATAAAATTGGAAACAAATTTCTAGATACCTGATTAAAAAAGCCTTCTCTCTCGATAGCTGAAAATTCAAGCCTACACATGAAGTATTCTCCAAATTAATAAGTAATAACTTATATTATCTTGAAGCAACGAACAAGTGCTTCTAAACAATCAGGTCTCAATCCTATTTGCTTAAATGCAACAAATATTCATTTGTTAATAAGAGACTGATTAGACAATGCACGATGTCTTTGAAAAATGCAAAAAAAAAAACTCGTTTAAGTTCAATGCACGATGTCTCAATCCTGTTCTTTTAAGTTCAATCAATTCACTTTGGAAGAGAACAAATTTCTTAGGTTCAGTTCGGTTTTACATTACTAGGTTAAGCATCAATTCTTTACGTGTATTTTTTTATAGGAAACAGAAAAGTTATATATTCACATGTATTCTTCAGGTGTCTTTAGACTAAATCCTCTAAAAACTCTATTTTAAATGTTATTTATTTCCTAAATATTAGTTTCTTATACTTCAAGTAAAAGTAAGTTTTAATTAGAATAGAATAAGGTTTGGTTTGCTTCATTTCTAAGTGTTTTAGTTTCCCAAAATTAGTTTCTTTTGCTTAAGCAAAAGTAGGGGGTTTTTTTCCGAATTATAGTAGGATTTGGTTTAGATTTTTCGATATTAATAAGGTTGTAATCAAGCTTTTTGAACAGAGAAAATAGTTGAATGGATTTTTTACAGCAGAGTTTCTGTTTGTGGAGGCATGTAAATTCAAGTTCTCAACCTAGGTGGACTCCTAGGTTCTCTAATGGATTCTACAGGCCGTGTAGTGGACTCCACAGGTTTTATCTTTCTTTTCCACAGGCTTTATCTTTCTAATTTCTTATTGGATCAAATTTCAGTATTTCCTTTAATTTTAATACCTCCACCCCCATTCCGGCATCAATATAGTATCAGAGTTAAATTCATACAGCCCACTATCCACCTATTGTCTTCTTTTCCGTTAACCATACTCAGAAAACCACTCCCAACAAAAATCACAGAAACGCAATAAATTGCTCTACCGACCACCAATAACATCAATGTAAACCGGAAAATTCACTTTCCCCATCAACTAAAACCCAAACCCAAAGATTTTCAGGCCCACCTTCCTACCCGATCTCTTTACTTTTACCCGGCCCATAATATTTCTTATAAACCAAAGTACCCAAACCATAATTGTTTTACTCAACAGTCGAATATTAAGCACAAGCCAAGAAAGAAATTCTCAGTATCCAGCCCAATCGCCTTCCTCCTCTAATCCATCAACCCAACAGACCTTATTTCTATCTTACACCATTTACTTCGCCCACCAGCAATTCCACCAGAAAAACTCAAACATCTGGCTCCCTAAACCATCAATGTTTATCATCAAATCCATCAAAAAGTCAAACCCCCGGTCCACTACACCAGCAAAGTTCATAGTTGTCTAAAAAATATTACGACAATGAGGGGATTCTGCTCAAGTGGAAAAGCTTTGACACATTCTGGTCATGCGGCAAAGCTATATAACATCACAAATAAGTTGCCATCCACATGCCACATGCCCTTCTAGCACAACAATGAAAATGAATTGACAACATACCAACCCCTTTTCATCAATTGAGCGGCCACAGAAGAAACCTTCGCTTGGACATATCCCTCGTTTGAATTTGCGTGTTGCATGACATAGCGCAGACAAAAACTGCAAGTAGACATTCACCATACTTCGGAGCAATATAGATAAAATACAGAAAAACCAATGTAACTTAGATTTTTTTATTAATAGTTATGGCCAAATATAGAGCAATAATTTAAGACATAATATATGGTTGGTCAAAAGAAATCTTTTTAAGTGATAGCATACACTTAAAAATGAAAAGAACTAACATATTGTTGAAAATAAAGTGAATGACCTAATCAAAATAAAGTGAATGACCTAATCAAGCTTCTCTTGACATCAGCGGAGAGGGAACTCCATTCTCTGATAGCAGCATCTCTGATAGCAGCAGCAGCCTGAAATCTTGCATTTGCCACCTGAGAGTTCTCTGAACAGATAATTAGAATCAGCATGAATGACCAACTTGCTCATCTTTTACCGTAAAAAGAAACCATTATAGTCTACTATATATATATACATATATATATATATATATATATATATNATATATATATATATGCATATATTCTATAGGCCATGTAATGGATTCTACAGGTCCTTGTACCCGGTGCACTTCCATTTTAACAAAATTACCATACCAAGGATGAATCGACATGTCAGGTACGGCTGAGGTGTCAGGCAAAGTGACAAAATTGTCGTCTCTGCTGCTTCTGGATTGATATGCATCTACGAGAATATCAAAGAATTGCAAAAGAAAGTGTATATTCATATCAACAGCCCATATCATACCAAAAAAGCCTCACAAGATACAAATATCACATACACATTAACAAATGTAAGAGAAGCGTTTACAAATTCATTTCTACAATCTGCAACAGGCCACACCACTTTGATCTCACAAGAAAGGGCACAGTTATACAGCTGAAGCAAAGTCTTCAAACCAAAATGATTTTACAAAATAATCAAATGAATTTTACTAACATAAATCATTGAAAAACAACAAAAAAATCAATTATCAACTGAAATAATAACAAAGTGAGGAAAATTTACAGCGGCTAAAGTTTGAATATAGCGTCAATAACCAGAATGACTGAATAGTTTGCTTACAGATCTTGTCATGAGAACATAATAATCATTAGCTTCTTTACACCTTGTTCACACAATTTTTGAGGGTCCAGCCTATTGGATTTTAAAAAACCACATTATTATTACATTAAAAAGTGATTGGATTCTGGTTCGAGCATCTAATTTCCGAGACATTTCACAAAATGTGGTAAAGGAGAAAGGATGGAGGAGTTCAGAAATACAATAATTGAGCATTACAACAACAAAAAACACCAAAAGAGAAAATCAATGAAGTTTCAAATTCATTAACACTGCAGTAACTGTAATCTCATATTCAAATGTTAAATCCACTTTGTGCTTCCACTTTGCGACAAAGCTGTAACAACATATGAGTATCAATCTTTTTACTTTCAATCATCTCCTGAGCAAGAAACAGAGGAAGAAAGATTCTGAACAAGGACCTGAATAGAAGTGCAAGCAGACTCAATAGTTTGCATGGTGGCCTGAAGTTGAGCCAAATCTTGAGGCCCTACTCGCTCCGGAAACCCTTCCATCTTTACGGAGTAGACTTATTGAGTATTCACGTTTTCGAAATCGCGTGGAAATACAATTATTCTTAACTATATACAAGATGCGGCTGGATAAGGAAATGGTCTCTTCTTCAAGTCAAGACACAATAGAAATCCTACAAACCAAGAAACAAGCCAGAAGATCCTCCCTCCAACATCGAGAATTCCTACAAAATCTCAGTGACTAAACCTTTCGCCGGTTGCCACCACCACAGACACACTTTCTGCTAGTTACTCACACTCACAGAGCTGCTAGAAATTAAATCCTTTTATTTTATTGGATTATGTTATGGTACCCGGACTAAGTCCCGGTACCATACCCGGATCATCATTAGCCATCTGATCTCAAAAATTCAAATCCACGTCGTTAAAAATCATTTATAAAGTGAACGATTCAGATTTAAGAGGATTCTCTACTGTTCCGTTTTTTTTTTGTGATACCGGTTGTCACTTTCACCGGTTTCAAAAAAAAAAACTAATTGCTACCCTAGTTATTAACGCTCCTCGTCAACTTTATCAGCAGATTTTCTTTCTTCCTCTTTCACTCTGGCTCAAACTTTCATACTCTAAACCCAGGGGTACGCACGTTTCTTCTTTGAATTCTCATATTCACCAGGTATTCTATACGCATGAGCACCACTGTGTAATTGTAATTTGATATTTTTCACTGTTTTATGCAATGCATTGAACTCACCGGAGTTGAAAATAAAATGGTTCTGATTTCGTTATTAAAGTCATCCTTAATTTGTTTATATTTGCTGGTTGTTCAGAGTCGCTGTCTAATCTGTAGTTATCTAATGCGAGTCTGAAAGAAAATGTGTCTCTGTTTTTGAAGATTGTTGTTTTCTTGAAGGGGTGGGGTGTGCTTTGAAGCACTAGCTTTACTTAGTTGTGTGTTAACAATCCATTGAATTAGGAATTCTTCTCTACTGAACTGAAGAATTTATGTTCTTTTGACTGCTTAATTTAGTTTTTTTATTTCTCGAAGCTTTCATTCAACGAATTTTTAGGCGAGTTGTATGTCTATTGTCCAATTACAGAGTGAATGTTCTCGTTCCAATTTGACGCGGGGTCAATTTCTCTTTTGTTTAGGGATCAATTTCTTTTTTGTTTACCCTCCATTATACTTGAGGGTGTGCCTTTATATCCACTCTGCCTTGTACACAATGACTCATAATTTGTGAAGCATTCCTAATATAGCTCCTGGCTCATTGTCAATAGTTTCTTTCACTTTTTTAGACGCTTAAATTCTGTGTTTCTCTGGTGCAGTTTCTCCCTTTCAGTCGAAGTGTGATTGTAAACACAATGAAGAAAGATTGTTCGTTTCTGTGAGGAACTGCTTCCTTTTTGTTTAATTAAGTTGAGAATTGAGCTGTGGGTTACAGATTTTATGTAGCACTTCAGGTATTTATGCATTAAGTTCATTATTTCAAGTAGAAAATACAGAAATGGGGTATTCATTTACCTTGCAGAATCATATAGTTCAAGTTTGTTGTTTTGCTGGTGGGAATAGAAGTTCCAAACATGAGGGTGTTGGTGCTGGAATCAGTAATCTCTCAATAGGAGTAGGACAAGCATTTGATTTCAAAGTATTATGTTTGAGTAAGTGTTCTTCCAAAACTCAGTGTCGCTTACAGCAGAGTGGAGATTTTGGTTTTGCAAAGAATGTGAGAGTTCTAAAATGCGAAGGTCTGCAGAGAAGTATTTGCATTGATAGAGTGAATGAAGTTGACCAGGATGATTGGATCCCAAATAGTAATGAGATAGGCGTTGAGAGAGAATTCTTTGAGCAAATGTACATGAAGAGGCCTTCAAGTTCTTCGTCTTTGTACTTGGAAGGTCCATTTATCGGAAATGGTGAAGAAACTAATAATGAGATTCTTCAGAAATTCTGCAGCCATGGGAGGTTGATGGAAGCATGTAGGCTGGTTGATGTTATGGCACGTAGGAATCAGATTCCACATTTCCCTTCTTGCACAAACTTAATTCGTGGCCTGGTCAAAATTGATCGGATGGATAAAGCTTCACAAGTCCTGAAAATCATGGTAATGTCTGGTGGGGTTCCAGATATTATTACATATAACATGATGGTTGGTGGTTTATGTAAGAGAGGACAGTTGAAATATGCTATTAATCTCTTGGATGACATGAGCTTGAGTGGTTGCCCTCCTGATGTAATTACGTATAATACGATACTCCGCTGCATGTTTGAGAGCGGGAACTTTGATCAGGCTGTTGGCTTTTGGAAGGAACAACTTATAAAAGGATGTCCTCCTTATCTGATTACCAACACCGTTCTCATTGAACTAGTCTGCAAGCACTGTGGAACAGTGCGAGCTATGGAAGTGTTGGAAGATATGGCTATTGAGGGTTGTTGTCCTGATCTTGTTACATACAATTCCCTGATAAATTTCAATTGCAAACAGGGGAAATATGAGGATGTTGCATTGATTATCTATAATCTTCTATCTCGTGGGATGGAACCCAATGCAGTGACTTACAACACTCTCCTCCATTCACTTTGTATCCGTGGGTGTTGGAATGAAGTGGATGAGATTCTGATGATCATGAATGAAACTTCCCGACCTCCAACAGTAGTAACTTACAATATTTTGATAAATGGTTTATGTAAGTTTGGGCTTTTCGATCATGCCATCAACTTCTTCAATCAAATGGTTTCCCGAAAATGCTTGCCAGACATTGTGACTTATAACACACTTCTAGGTGCTCTTTGTAAGGAGGGGATGGTAGAGGAGGCTATTCAATTACTTAACCTTCTAAGTGGCACCAGCTGTCCTCCTGGTTTGATAACTTACAATACTGTGATTGACGGATTTGCTAAACAAGGTTATATGGAGAAAGCAATGGCATTATATAATGAAATGAAAAGAAATGAGGTCATGCCTGATGATATAACCCACCGTACTTTAATTTGGGGCTGTTGTCAAGTGGATTTGGTTGAGGAGGCTGTGGAGATAATGAAGGAGATGATCAAGAGAAAACACACGATTAGAAATAGTGCTTTCAGTTTTGTGATTCACGGGTTATGTAAAAATAATAGGGTGGATGTTGCAATTCAAGTTTTGGAAATGATGTTATCTAGTCGATGCATACCAGGTGAGATAACTTATTCTACCATAATTAACTGTGTGGCTGATGCTGGTCTAGTGGAAGAGGCAAACGAGTTACGTCATAAGTTGATAGAATGGAATATTCTAAGAAAGGAGGCAAACTAATTGATTGGAAATTGGTTACTCTAGGTGGCCAGCGCTTCTCTGGTTTAATCGTATGATCCAGCACTCAATTTAGACGTTCACTTCTTTCTTGAAGATGTGCAGTATACGTTTTGGGAAGGTAATTCTAGTAGCTATTTTCTTTCATAGCTTACTTTTGTTCCACATACAGCTTGGCTTCACATATTCATCAACTTCTCCTGCTGAAAGAAAAACATTGACATACACATCCCTTTTTTATCAGTAAAATATTTAAGTTTTACAGAGAATGCGGTCCTGAAACTCCTTTTTTTTTGTAAGTATGCAGTCCTGAAACTCCTAAACTGGAAGAAAATTCCACCAGACAAGAAACATACCAGAACTTTATGAGAGGGCTAAAATAAGTATTTATTTCTTTAGTTCAATGCCTTGTTGGGTCAACAAGAAATTTTTTAATGCTTATTTTGCAGAACGTGAAGCCATGTGAGATGTTTTTGCCATATCATACGTTTTTTTTGTGTTAGTGATGTATGCCTAATGTCTTGCATGTTTTTCAGCTGAGATTTTTCAAAACTCAGTACTATTCTATATGCCAGGGATTTCCGCATTCCTAGACCCCCCTGAAAGCTGCAAAGGCTGTAATATTTTGTCAGCTAGGATATCAGACACTCGATCTACAAATGAGTGTTTAGGCTAGTTTTAGTCTTATAAATTCCGAAGTTTTTAACATAGAAGCTTTATGAGTGACACTTCTATTGGGTGTTCTGTTTAGTGTTGACCATTTTTACTGCCTCAGTACTTTTTAATATATGGGTGATCTATTGGGTTTTCCTTTTGAGTTCTCTTTGAAATGACTAGGTGTTCCAATTCTAAAGCCGTCCAATGTGTTAGTTGAAGGAATATTTTTTCGTTGAAATGCAGTTGAGAAGCGGAGGTCAAGACCACGGCCACAGCCAAGGAGATGTGTTATAGAAACCACCCTCCACCGAGGTCCTTGTAGAAGTAGATGCGGTGGGGCAAGTGACGAAGTCCGATTGACTGAAGATGCAAATGAAACTGTTCGCATTACAAAGTTTCCTACTTTGGTACAGAGGACAAATGAGATTGCCACAGTAGTGACTTTTCAAGAACTTGTCTAACCAAATCTTTAATTGTGCTTTTCTTTAATATTAATATGTTTTAGACTATTAAAAATAGTTTGGAGAGAGACTGATTGCATAAAATCGAATTGCGAGACATCTTCGTGTTGACTCTTTTTGTGTATATTATCCTTGTTTCTTAATGTCATATTGTTTATATTAGTTGTTTACTTTTCCTGCCATGAGTTGTCTTAGACATTTGAATGATATATAAATATATTATCAGTACGAATATACAAACAAGCGAGCCATATTTGATTTATACCTGATACATTCCTCTATTTGACAGTCTCAAAAGAACCAAACAAAGAATAAGTCGTAATTACAGAGAAATAAAATTACAAGTTGAACAGAAAGAAAGAGAAGCATGAACTTTTCACTGGATTTACTGAGTTAGTTATTACTGGGAAAGAAATGAAGCATACCAGAAGAGGTAAGCTGCTCAATCTTCTACTCAAAACCGTCTACCATTTTCCTGGAAGTTTCAAACAGAGACCGAAAGATTGATCATAACTTCCACGTGTTCGACTCGAACCCGTTACTCGGTTTAACAATAAAAAAAATCAAAGAATTGAATCGATGTTCATTAAAAGGATGATTTAAAAAATCAAAGAATTGAATCGATGTTCATTAAAAGGAAAATAAATCAGAAGCTATAGTTCTTGATTTAAGACAAGGTAAGCTCTTTATAAACATCAAGCATTGGAAATGTCTTGTTCAAACGCTTGAATGAATCTTGAGATATAACATTCAGCTTAAATAGCGATTTAGCCAATTCCATAGCTTCAAGTCTCCATCCAGCATAACCTATTCCTTCAATCAATAAAATATAAGTAGTTTCATTAGGTGAGCATCCCCTTTCAACCATTGCTGCTATAACTTCAATCCCATCATCAATTCTATGTGCTTTACACAATCCAAGAAGAACAATGTTAAAACTGATAACTGTTGGCTCAAACCCACCACTTTCCATGTCTACCAACAACCCAATAGCCTCATCCACCATCCCGTCTCTACACAAACAAGATATGAACGAATTGTACGTGATCGCGTCAGGATCCATCTGTTTGCTTAGCATCTCCGATATCATTTCAAGAGCCCGGATTTTGTCCCCGCAACTCCACAGTGCACTGAACATTGTGTTATAAGAGCTCACGTCTGGAGGACAACCCACTGAATCAAGTTTCTCAAAGATCTCCAAAGCCTGATTAGAATTTCCATTTCTGCATAGAGTAGCTAAGATTGTATTATAGTTTACAATATCCGGTAAACAACCATCAGAGATCATGTGATTCAAGAACTCTATGGCTTGGTCTAGTTTCCCTTCTTTGCAGAAAGCAGAAATTAATGGGTCATAACTATATGAATCTGGAGTTATACCCTTTTCCTTCATAACCTTTAACAAATTTACGGCTTCCTCGATTATCCCATCACGACAGAGCGAGCTGATTAAAATGCTGTAAGTAACAACGTTCGGTTCGCAACCTCTTGAAAACATATCGATCATTAGTTTTTCGCCTTCATCCCATTTCCTGCTATTCAAAAGCGAGCGTAAGACAATGTTGTACGAGATAACGGCCGGTTTACAACCCTTTGAATTTAGACTCCGAATAAAGTCGAACGCTCGATCCACCAACCCTTCTCTGCACATACCTCTAATGATTGCATTATAAGTATACATATCAGGTTGAAGACCCCTTGATAACATCTCCTCCACAAGTTTCATAGCTTCATCAATTCCACCTTTCTGTATTGTTGCATCAATCAAAATTGTATAAGTTATCACAGTTGGTTTGCAATTATCTTTCAACAACTGATCCATAACCTTCAAAGCTAAATCAAGCTTTCCCCTACTACACAAACTCCCAATCATTATATTATACGTCACAACATCAGGCGAAAATCCTCTCTTCCGCATTCTATCGAGCACTTTGTTTGCAGATTCGATCTTATTAGCTTTACAAAACCCACTAATCAATGCGTTATAAGAAAAAATATCAGGATCACCATGTTTTTCCAAGATTTCCATAATCCGAACGGCTTTATCACTATTTCTTGAATTGAAAAATCCTTTAATGAGCTTTGTACAGAGAATAACATCGGGTTTATAGCCCTTAACCACCATACAATCAAGAAAGTAGAGTGCCTCATTGTGTTTCCCTGCTTTGCAGGATCTGTTGAGGAGTTTCATCAAATGGGTATCTTTGAAATCGAAATATGGAAGATGGGTTGGTCTTGTTTCAGCAGAAAAACTAACCTTTGGCGGGTTTTTGGATTGGCTACTTTCATTAAAAGTATGAACTCTGCAATTCACAACTAATGTTGAATGTGGTTTTGAAGTGGGTTTCAACTGGGTGGTAAAGGGAAGGCTCTGAGGCAGCAATTCGGTAGCAAACGTAGTCATCGAATAAAAAAGAGAATTAATCAATGTAACGTTCATGAAATTTTCATGTTTGCTATGAATGAAGACAGAAAAGAAAGAGAGTACCTATATGGAGTTCATGAAGAAGAAAATGACCAACTGAAATATGGAAGTTGAAATGCACTCGACACCATTAATACCATATCCAAGTGGATTTCAAGATAAGGATTCACATGGGTGACTAGCAAGTAGCATATATGGGGATTTTGGTTCGACCGGTCCGTGTATGGTCGGCTCGTGTAGACTATATGGGGGTTTTCGTTGGACCTGTTTTGTGCATAGTCGGGCCGAGCTTGAAGCTCTTTGATGGGTCGGGTTTAAGAAAGAGTAATTTTAGATGCCAGGCATTCTGAAGATTTAGATTTAACTTAGATTTAACATTTAAAATTATATATTTAATATATATCAAGTTTCAAGATTTGAATTCAAATATTTATATTTATTAACTTATATATTCGTTATATAAAATAAGTTATTACTTTGTAAGTGTCAAGTGTCAACAAAACAATAGTATAAAAGTATTAACAAAACCACACGTCATTAAAAATTTTGACAGTACGTAAGTCTAAACAACATCTCCTCCATGTGATTCAAACGATATTGTTGTTGGTTTAGTTGTTGTTTGTTAATGATAATCGATTGTCGCTCATTTACGATACTTTACAACTATGAACTCTCAGCAAAAGTAGCAGCAAATAATGCTCTTGTAATCAAACGTGGACCAAAAGCGAGGCCAAGGACATTGCAAGGCATTGCAAGGCGAATGTACTTTCGTATAACAAATGTGTTGAGTATAATAAATATGTTGGAGGTATAATAAATATATTGAAGGTCTAACACAATTGGTGTACCTACGTTCACAAAATTGATCATGTATCACAGAATTTCGTGGTTTTTACTTTTTCAATGTATTTTTCTTAGAATTTTAGTATCCATTTTTTTTTGCATATATATAAGAAATGGTTTTCTTATAACCATTTTGAAAATCAATTAAAATGAGAACATATTGCTCTGAGGGGCGAGCCTATGTTGTAGGGAAGGAGGCAATTGACTCGCTTTGATTTCGTAAGTTTATTATATGACATATACAAATTTACGTAATATCATAAATTTACTAATAGTAGTATAATTTCTATCCCCTTCAAATTTATAAATTACTAACGTGTATCTTATTTGCCTTTTAAATTGGTAAAAACATCAAATTGTATATTATAACCCTCTTCAAATATATAAAATAATCAAATTGTATGATAATTACTCATTCGAATTCGTAAAATTATCATATTGTATTAGCCCTATTAGATTTTTAATTTTTTAGAAAAAATAAACATTCACTTAACAGAAATAAATACTTTTTCGTTGAATTGTTACATCGAGTAACAAAGATTTTGAAAAATAATTTACCCCCTTTAAAAAAAATTGGTCTCGTCCCTAGTGGCTCTTAAAATCATTGTTGAGCAGAATATATAATAAGTGAAAATAACGGATCACTCTTCAATGCTGGGAGTTTTTCTCCCGGCATTGATGTTGGGTAAACGTAGGCCACCAGATCTTTTGAGATAGATCTAGGCCATTGGATGCATTTAAGGGCTTTGAACCTGCTTAGCCAGTCACCCACCAAAGCTTCCTTTCCACTTCTTCTTTGTGGAAAGCTTCATTGAAGCTTAGAAGCTTAAGCTCTCTTCTCTAGGGCACAAACGATTTCCACCCCAATTTCCAACCCCTCTCTATCTTCGTCCTCCAAGCTCTCTTTCTCCGTCGTTGTGCATTCGTCGTCCAGGCTCTCTCTCTCTCTCTCTCTCTCTCTCTCTCTCTCTCTCTGTGTGTGTGTGTGTGTGTGTGTGTTCGTGGTCGGTTCCTCCTCTCAATCTTTGTCGTTGGTGATCTCTCTCTCTATGTCTCTCTCTTTTTATCTCTTTAAGCTTAAGGCACTATGGTTGTGAAATAGTTGGTTTCTGGATGAAGTGTGTTTCTCCCTTCGCGGCCAGAAGCTAGGGCACGAGAAAGGTATGCTCTTCTTTCAATCTCTGTCACCGCCCTATTTTTTGTTAATTTCAATCTGCAATATGTGTGTTTCTCCCTTCGTGAATGATCAAAAGGCAAGGCACGTTAATGTCTAAAGTTGATTCTAAACGCTAGGAGATGCTTAATGTATGAGTTCATTCTGAACGCTAGGGCACGCGATTAATTTATTCACGTCTCAGTTGATTCTGAATGATTAAAATCTGCTTGAATGTAGTGATGCTTAATTATAGTATTTCAAGTTATGGCAAACTATATATGGATGACATAACTCACTACGAATCGTTCTAATTGAATTTTTTGTGTTTATTCAACTTTCTGAATATCAATAATATTTTACTTGATATCTTATTTTACAATGATTTGCTGTATAGAAATAATTAAATGAAATAGATTAGTGAGATATCAGACATTGCATAGTTCAAATGCGACTTCTATAAGGTATTATTGTTAAAAGAGGAAGAAGATACTATATAATCCTTGTCTTGTCTCATTTAGGCAGTTAAAATAGATGTTAACTCAATAAGATGAGCGTTTACTTTTATATTTGACACTGAGAAGGCAGTAGCAGAATGAATATAATGATATATGATATTTCAATTTTCTAGCACATACATAGTCATTCCATTATAATCGAGTTTATCGATCATGCCTAGTTGCCACCATTGTAGCACATGTTATTTGAATTTTTTAAACAGTTGTATGTTTATTGAATTCCATAAGGATTATTAGTGAGTGAATTTTGCCATATTATACTTTCCGAAGAATACTCCATAATTTGCATTGTCTGCAAATTAGCTATCTAAAAACCCTAAAAATTAAAAGAGATGAGAATTATGAAAAAACCCAAAATTAAGACCTAAAAAGCTTCCGGGCCTCCTAAAGTACTTAAAGCAGTATTTTTTAGACCCAAAACTTGTCAAGTATGTAGATCTCTGAATAAGTTTTGATTTGATATCTTACAGGTCGCGTGGTTCCACCCGAGTCAAAAGTTATGTCATTCAGAAGTTGATCTGCGTCTAACGCCTGTGTGTCTGACATTTGGGGCCCAAACGCCAATCTTAAATGACAACTCGCCATGTAGTGATGACGTTATTCACACTTGGACATTTTACACACTTAGTCATTTTCAAAACTTAGTCATTTTCACAATTTAGCCATTTTTGTAACTTAATCATTTAACACACTAAGTGTGTGAAAATGACTAAGTGTATGAAAATTATGATTTTCACGTGCTCAATCATTTTCACACACTTAGCAATTTTTGCAATTTAGCCAAATTTACACATTTTATCTTAGTTGATAAATTATATATTCACACACTTGATCATTTTCATATACTTGTCATTTTCATGTAGTTTTGCTACACTTGGTTATTTTTATACGCTTAACCATATTTTCATACACTAAGACATTTTTCACATACACTTAGCCGTTTTTACAATTTTTCACACACTTCGCAATTTTCATTCACTTAGCAATTTTCTCACCCTTTGTTATTTTTATGTACTTGTTTTATCATTTAGCCATATTTTCATGCGCTTAGTCATTTTCACACACTTGTCAATTTTCATACACCTATTTCACGTGTACTTGGTCATTCTTATTCCATTCTTCAAGCTCTCTTCAAAGACTTCACATACTTAATCGTGTTCATATTCTTAAGGTCGGATTCTATTGTTAAATCGAGTATATCCGCTAAAAAGTTTGAAATTAAAAAATAAAATTTGAAAACTAACCTTTGTATTTTATAATAATAACCTCATAATTTTTGAAAAATAACCTTTTATGTTTTAATTAATTGATCCCTATAAAATTAATTTTAAAATCTAACTTTATTTCTTATCAAAATTAACCCAAACATTAAAAAAACTCATTCCACATTTATTCTTAAAAAATCGATACCCACCCTTCCCCCTCTCTCTCAACACTTCATTTCTCTTCAATCAAACCCTATTATCCTTCTTCTTCTTCTTCATCATCTTAATCTCTCTCTTCATAGCCCAAAATCCATCAAAGCCTCACCAAATCCAGGAGCATCAGGGTCAGCTAGAGCGACTGTTGATGATATAAGAGCAGCTGACATCTCACTAACATCGTGGCAGATTCAATTACCACGCCCAGATGGTGGTAGTGAGTTGGTTGACATTCCAAATGATGTTTCAGTCCTGGGTCTTACATTCTGAACATAAAGAACTTATGTTATTTTTTATCAATAAGCAACATATAACCATTTAAGAAGAAATAAAATGAGAAAACCAACGAATTAAACTGATCCACATAATAGGTTTTACTTTTTGGACCCAAAACTGGTCAAGCATGTAGATATATGAATAAGATTCGATTTGATATCTTACGGGTCACGTGATTCCACCCGAGTTAAAAGTTATGCCCTCCAGAAGTTGAGCTACGCCAAACGCCAGAAACACAGGCGTTTGGCTCGTGTCACTGGGACACGAGCCAATCGCTTGTTATCATGGCGTTTGGGGCTCAAACGCCACCGGCAGGTCCCAAACGCAGTCATGGTAGGTGAATCACCAGTCTTGAATGCGACTCGCCATGTAGTGATGGCGTTTAGGTCCCCATTGTAGCGTTTGACTCTTACCAATTTTCTTACACATTTAGATATATTCACACACTTGGACATTTTACACACTTAGTCATTTTCACAAATTTGTTTATTTTCACACACTTAGTCATTTTCACAACTTAGCCCTTTGTGCAATTTAATCATTTAACACACTAAGTGTATGAAGATGACTAAGTATATTTTAACATGTTGCAGTCCACCTAAAAGTGAATAACAACTTACTAACTTTTAAGAATCAAAGACAACTAAAAGTGAATAACAACTGACTACTCGACTATCAGTCTCTTTTAATATGCTGCAGTCTACCATGCGCTAGTTGAAACACATATAGTGCTGTTATAGCAATCAAGTACCCAGTAATGACTCCATAACTCACACAAATAGGCCATTCATACATGTTAACACAACCATCCTTCAATAAGAAATATTTGAATATATCAAAAACCAAGAGAGCATAACCAAATTACCTGGTTCGGTAAGCAAACAAAAACTAAGGTAAACATGAGACATAGGAACCAACAAATTACAGTTGGGTGACCTCGGCGCAAAAGAAACCAAAATATTTCTTTCATGAACTCATGCTCGAGAAAAACTTAGGCCATCAAACTTCACATTATATCTTTTTCTTAGAAAATAGACTAAAAATTCATTCGAGTTCATTTGAAGAGTAAGCCTATTTATTTTTTATCTGAATGCCAATGGAACAAAGATAAAATATGAATTCGTATTTTTAGTCTATTCTCTAGCTATCTCTCTTGCTTAAAAGTAGATTAAGAAGAACTAAAATAAAGTAGATGTTGGCATACCCTTTTTGAAAATAATGCTTATAAATTAGAATGTAAATATGTTGTTTTTCAAATTTTATGGGGGTTATAAATTATTAAATTAAAGGTTAAAATTTCAAATTTTAATATTCAATTTCAAACTTTTAGCGGATATGTTTGATTTATAGATAGATCTGACCTTGAGGGTTATACATGTTCGTCAAACCGATAAATAGAATTTACCGACCAACATAACATCACGATCTATAATTATATATGGTGAAATCTCGTCTCGCTTGATACTTTCACAAAAGCACAGCAACATTATGAATGACAACTTTTAACGAGTTTATGAATAAGTGTTCAATTGTATCGAGAATCTTTAATTAATCTAATCTAATTTCACATAATAAGTGAGTACCATGAATGTTTGCATTGAAATAACGAGTTTCTTATATTTTTATCAATGATTTTCTCGGTGTACGGTAAATAACTATAAAAATATCAATTTTAAGAAAATTGTGAAGAATGGCGATTATAGCCATATAAATGACGATTAGGAATGGCGATTGGGAGGGAGATTGGCGATCGTCTATTCCAACATGATGTTTGGAGACTGAAACATGTGATTGGAGATAATAAAGTGGCGATTGGGTTCGACAACGGCGATTGACACCTTCAGGATGACGTTTAGGGGATAAAAATAGGCGTTTGGGGGCTAAAAATAGGCGATTACGTTGTACATATTTGGTGAACCCCTCCCAAGAATTATTATTCTTTTGTACGTAATTGGTGAACTTCAGTATGTAATTTGTGAACCCCACTACGTAATTGATTAACTCTTCTAAGAATTATTCTTTTGTACATATTTGGTGAACCCCACTACGTAGTTGGTGAACCCTAATATGTAATTGGTGAATCCCTCTAAAAATTCGTTTGTATGTAATTGACGAATCCCACTACGTAATTGGTGAACCCCTCCAAGAATTATTCTTTTGTACGTAATAGGTGAACTCCACTATGTAATTGGTGAATCCCTCCAATAATTGGTGAACCACACTACGTAATTGGTGAACCTTACTACGTAATTGATGAACCCCACTACGTAATTGGTGAACCCCTCCAAGAATTATTCTTTTGTACGTAATGTGTGAACTCAACTACGTAATTGGTGAACCCCTCCAATAATTGGTGAACCCCAGTGCGTAATTGGTGAACCACAGTGCGTAATTGGTGAACCCCTCCAAGAATTATTCTTTTGTATGTATTTGGTGAACCTCACTACGTAATTGATGAACCCCACTACGTAATTGGTGAACCCCTCCAAAAATTATTCTTTTGTACGTAATTGGTGAACCCCACTATGTAATTGGTGAACCCCTCGAAAAATTATTCTTTTGTACGTAATTAGTGAACTCCAGTACGTAATTGGTGAACCCCTCCAAGAATTATTCTTGTACGTAATTGGTAAACCTTTCAAAGAATTATTTTTTTGTACGTATTTGATGAACAAAAAAAAATATGTTACGTGTTGGGCTTTGTGTGGCCCAGATTACTCCAAATATAATCTAGGGACCACAAAAGCCCATCATGGATGCCGGGAATTTCTTCCCGACATCATAAAAGTTTCTGAAAACAACACAAAATAGATTTTCGAGAATTGAAACGCAAGTTTTCCTCTTTGGACCAAACCAGCAACCAATTTTTCTAACATGTATGTATACACGCATACAATACATGTGTTTATATAAATTGAGAGAAATAAGCCAAAGAAAATGAGGGATGACATGATCATTCAAATAAAATATGTAGGAAACAATAACAAATAGTAGAAAGATTATAAGCCAATCACTTTTTACTTGATTAAAAACTACCCTATATTTTTTTCCTATTTATACATTTGAATCTCTAACTAAAGAACATATTTAATTTTGAGGCTCTATGCCACAAAAAAAAAAATATCATGAAATTTAGTTTTTCAATTTTGATCCATCTCTTGATAGTTCAATGCTTACTAGGTGCTTATTACTCCTATCATTTTGATATTTTCTACTTCATTCTCCAGGTTGAGCTTTTAATTCAATCGATTATGTATATGTTTGATTATTTATTATCTTATCATATCTGAATTTAGCTTAAGATATGATTTCTTTTTATTTTGTTACTGTAGTGGTCAGCATCACGTTATAATAAAAAGATGGGTCGTTGTTATCCGAGGACAAGGAAACCAGGATCAGACCTCATCTTCTATGGTCTTGTTCCCATTACAAAAGAAGGCGTTTTTTATCAAGATGAGGTACTGTAGTTTAATATAAAGGATTTCACATTAAAAAAGAAGGGAAAATGATTATTTTGGTAGTTTGTCTTAAGTTTATGTTGGTCATCCTAGTTTAAAAATTATCAATTTCATTATTTCACTTTAGTTAAAGTTTTAGTTTCTTCCTTTTATCACTCTCTGTAGAGGTGTTTATGGTTCGGTTCGGTTCGGTTGATTTTTTTTTTTATGAAATTTCGAACCGAACTGAAACTTCGGTTCGGCAATAAATTGAACTGAATCGAACTGTTCATGTCAAAAGAACCGAACCGAATTATGACTTTTGGTTCGGTTCGATATTTTTAATTAAAAATAATTTTTAAATGATATTATTTAAAAATATATATATATATAAAATCAAACTTTTGTTTCAGTTCGATTTTATATGAATTTATATATATAAAATAAAAAATAATAATATAAATGTAATATTTTGGTTCGGTTTGAAAACCATCAAAATTCTGATCACCTACTATTCTAAGAGAATATGAAATGATTATGTTAATTTAAGGTAGACATGAGCCGTTCTTTTTCAATAAAACAATTCAGATCTAACAATATTAGAGCATGGGCAAATCCACCCACAAGTAAACGGGGCAGTTGTCTCTTTTAATATCACTAAATTATATTATTTATCACTTTCAAATTTTTAAAATCACTAAATTATATTATTTTAGTTATTCAAATTTGTAAAATCATTCATATTTTATATTCGTACTTGTATGATTTGATTTTCAAAAAACAATATTATATTAGAAGTGAACAATATAATTTGAAGTATAAATATTTTATTATTGAGTCTTAGAAGAAAAAAAATTACTTCCCTTTCACTTTAAGAAAACATCTGACATCGTCTATGGGGAACACCGATATACCCTCCAATAAAATATAACTTCTTGACTGAGATGTGTTTTCTTTTTGCACTAACTTTAAAAAAAAATTAGGAAATTGATTATACATATACAGCTTGGAAAATATGAGTGGCATCCTAAAGATATTAGGAATCATGATTCTCAAATTCTTTGCAATAACGACAAGTATGGGAACCGCCAAGTCTATAGAATTAGAATTTGCTTGGATCATTCAGCATCAGAATTCATTCAATGTCCACGGATCAATTTTGAAATCATGTCCACCGACCACAAAACTTCCGTATTTTCACAGACGATGACGATGATTAATGACAGGAAATTCTACGTTAATGTTAACAATAATATATTAGAAGAGAGGAAAAGAGAAATTTTTTTCTCTTTTATTATTCGAATAAGCCTAAAAATGAAATCAAATTAGAATGGAGGAATATAAAGTAGAATTTAATAATTAGCAAAGAGGAAATCAAACAGAGAGGGGGAAAGTAAGTTTACCACAATATTGAGATTCTTCTATTTTTGAAACCCTACACACCGATGTAAAAGCAATTAGCCTCTTGAAGATTAATCTATCAGCTATAGAAAGTGAAAGCATACAGAGAGAGAAATAGTTAAACGATTATACAAAACAAAAAAATGAAAATGGAATGAGAGTAAACAAAGTAGAATACAACAATATGAACAAAGAGAAAATCGAATAGAAAGGAGAAAACGTAAGCTCACATTCTAAGAATCCTCCATTTTTGGTACCCTAATTGTCGATTGAATGAGAACCTTTAGTGATCAATGAGATTAACAAGGAAATGGATTAGTTTCTGACATTTAAGATGTAACTACTTAAAATGAAAATAGTTTGGGAGATGTTGAGGTTCAATTATAAGAGGGAAGAAGAATAATGGATATTTCAATTTCACGATTGTGTTTTTCACTAAAGACGCGCGAGCCCTAACACCAAATTGAAACTCAGGGAGGGAAGGAGGGAGGGAGGGATGCGTACCTTAAGTGAAAATAAGCAAATGAGTGCATAAGCAATCAAATCTGAGAAGAAGCATTGCAACAGAGAAGAAGAGTTTTGCTGCTGAAAATAGAGAGCTTCCAAAAGAGAGAAGGTGGACCTTTAGGGTGGGAGTCACCAGGAAATCACGACGAGGCTGGAGATGAAGAAGAGCCTAGGGCACATACGTGGGTGAAAGAGGGAATGAAATAGCAAAGACAGCAGGAGTGAAAGTACTTCTTTCGGGGGTGAAAGTAAGTTCTTTTGTTTGCCAAATACTACGGGGTGTCGTGGTCCTGTTGTTTTGATTCAAAGACATGACATGCTATATAACCCCGTCATTTTTGTAGTGGTATTGAAAACGATGAGGCTTCAAAGCCCCATTGTGTTTTTAATTCTACTTATGATAAAACAAAGCCCCATCGTGGTCACTTTGTTAGTAGAATTGAATGCGACGGGGCTTTAAAGCCCCATCATTTCATTATTTTATTTTGGATAAAACGATGGGGCTTCAAAGCCCCGTCGTTTTATGCACCCTACTAATACCACGGGGCTTAGACAACCCGTCATGCGTCATTTTACCACGATCGCTTGTCTACCCACCGTTGTAAACCAAAAAAAGTAATCAGATAACTGCGGCTAATACTTTTCCATCATTTTTCTTTTTCATGTGCGTCGTAAAAAGAGAAATTGTAGTAGTGATTGAAAATAAAAAAGAAAAATCCATTTATACCCTTGTTTAGAAGTTAAAGTATACACAAAACGGGAAAAGAAAAATATACAAACATTTTCATAATCGGATGTAGCCGATTATGGATGATTTCAGAGGTAATCTCAAGTTTCTCGAAATCTCACGTTCTCTTATTATTTTTTATAACAAACATATACTTTAAAAACTAAATAATCGTAACAAGAGCCAATAGAGAGACTGCAACGTTAAAATACATCTATTAGAAATTTGGTTGCTGGTTTGGTCCAAAGAGGAAATCTCGTGTTTCAATATAAAAAAAATATTTTAAAAACAATATTGTGTTGGTTTTTCACTCGAATTTGCATACATAAATATAAATGTTAATTGGTAGAAACATTTAAGCCAAATAAAATGAGGGATGACATGATCATTCAAATAACATATGTAGCAAAAATAATAATAAACAGTAGAAACATGATCAGCCAATCATTTATGACTTGATTACAAAGCACCCTGTGTTTTGTTTCCTATTTATACACTTCAATATCTAACTAAAAACATACTTAATTTTGAGGCTCAATGCTACTTTGAAGTGGCAAAAAAATATCATGAACATTAATTTTTCAATTTTAATTCAGCTTTTGATACTACAATGCTTACTAGGCTTTTGTTGCTCGCATGGTTTCAATCTTTTCTACTTTATTCTGGAGGTTGAGTCATTTAGTTCTAAATTATTGAAATGTTACATATATATATATATATATATGAACCGAACTAGACATAATATAGTTCTAAATCATTTGGCTTTTGTTGCTCGCATGGTTTCATTTAGTTCATTTTCTTTTGGTGTAGTAGTGGCCAGCATCACGTTGTAATCGAAAAATCGGTTGTTGTTTTCCGACAACAGGGAAGCCAGAAGCAGACTTTATCATCAATGGTCTTCATCCAGCTGAGAAACACCACACTTTACCAACTTTTTGTGATCCGAATAGCGCTTTCTATCCAGATGAGGTACTACAATTCAAATTAATGAATTATCACATTAAATAAAAGAACATATGAATATTTTCACACTAATTAAAATATTTAAAAACATCAACCTATGTCATTTAAAATTTGATCAATTACTTAGTCAGTCTATAATTATTCTTGTTTAAATATAACCTGACATTTTGTTGCAATTCTCTTCTTTTAGTTTTCAAAATATAGAAAAGATATGGAAGTACATTGGCCACCACTAGATTGTCCTACAAAAGATAACATGTTGCGTTGGTCATTCCAATGGCAAAAACATGGTACTTGTTCTTTGCCCGTCTTTAATCAGTTTCAATATTTCGAAACAGCTATGAATCTGAAGAATGAACTAAATCTTCTTGACACTCTCAAAGAAAGAGGTAATTTGATTTTTATCTTTTGTACATAAAGTCAAACATATTACGTATTCTGATAGAATATGAGGTGATCGTGTTAGTCGTTGAACTGAACAAGAACAGTCCAAATCTACTTCAATGTAAGAAAAAACTTAAAAAAATGTGTTTTTCCAAAATAAATCTGAATACTTCTTTTCAATTAAACGATCTAAATCTAACAGGACCCCTCATGTTTAGACAACTCGGAAGGAACCCCAATCCTCCAAAAAAAATAGAACTTCTTGATTCTTTCGCGCTAACTTCTTGAACTTTGAGGAGAATGTACAGGAATTGAACCCAACGGAGACTATTACAGTTTGGACGAAATCATTAGGATCTTAAAACATCGTACAAATCAAGTTCCTCAAATGTTTTGCAATAAGGATAAGTATGGGAACATCCAGCTTCATAAAATTCGATTGTGCTTGAACATTTTAGCATCAAAATTTATCGAATGTCCACCGGCCAACTTGACGACATGTCGACCGAGCATAAGATTTCCTTCTTTTTAAGTTGTGACAAATGATTAATAAGGTCTCCCATGACTTGATCTGTATGCTTTCAATAAGGATTGTGCCTAGCTTATGATCTGGGATTTCATCTTCGTAAATTCTTCATTTTCTGCATGCCAAAAATTATGCTTTCAATAAATAAGAGTTTCCTACTCTCGCTCTCTCATGCTTTTGCTTCTAACTGTCCTATTATCACTGTGTCATGTGTTTGCGTTCCAAGTATAATTTTGAAGTGTGTATTGGTCCATGATCAACTTCTTTTTGGAATATGTACATGGTTCATGCTCAACCTCTTTATGCACTCAGAGATTATCTCGCTGATTCTTCTTCTTTTCAAGGGATGAGTGAAATTTAATCACCCCTTGAATGATATGATGTGCACTTAAAAAAACTTTTTGGTGAAAGTCTGTGCATCCCATTAATTAGTTGTAATTAAGTTTCAAATACCTGAGACTAACCTATAAAAAGTTCAAAATTAAGTTGATCTGTAAAAAATAATAAATTACACAAATCTCTTTTATAATTCTGCTCAATTGCATGGACTCCCCTACAATTATAATAATTACATAAAACTCTTTAGTTCTTAGTGAGATGTAAAAAATGTTTAACCATTTATAAATTTCAATCAAAATAAGATGAAAATATTTTTTGAGAATGTCTAAAATATTTTCTTTCACAATTTCAAACACTAATATATATATATATGAAAGCAAATATTGTTGTGATTATTCCAAATATAATGACCTAGTAGTATTAATTTCTTACAAAATGGAGCGAATTGTGCGGTCATTTTGGGAAAATACCTATATTGACTGAAATGGAAAATAAAACTGGATTGTCGCGTTTGTCTAGTTTTTAAAATCAGAAATGACTTATTGTATAATTAAGATAAACTTAAAGGAAAATTTGTTTAACTCACGAAGGACAAAAAATTAAAACAGACACAACTACACAAGAGCATAGAAAACTAGGTAATCGACATGTGCAAGTATGGTATTAACATTTATGTAGGTAATCATAATAATAATAATAATAATAGTAGAAAACCCCAGAAGTAGAAAACAACCGTGTGCATAATTCGAGCGTTGTTTTGACCCAAATCACAAACTACATGTACAAAGTTTAGATGTTTTTTTAAGTTTTATCCAAAGCAAAAAGGTAGAACAATGTAAATGAAAAGAAACATTGACATATAGATAATTACGTAGGAAACATTGAGAAGATAAAAGAAGTGCATAAATTGTTGGAATTGGATGCAAGAAGGACCATTAACAGAGAAAACATGTTCAAAAGTTAAGGGGTATGATTATGACGCACGTGGGTGTTGTTACTATTGAAAATAGTGTATTGCATTGTGTGATACTGTTGAAAATAGTGTAATGTATTATAAGATTAAATGAAAATAACAATAATACAATAATTCTGTAAATATGTTTATTACAACAAATAAATAAAATATTACAAAAAACAATGCAAATAGATAAATCGAACAGAATAACAGTATAATGAGAAATCAAAACGAGTTATGTTTGCACAATTTCCTTAAAAACAGTTACATCACCTCACTTATGGTACTAAGGTTGATAACAATGTCTGTTTTGCAAGATAAAACAGTTTGGGATAGCTGAAGAGCACTCAAATTCACCACATTGATCTAACTGACTTGTCAGAATTCTACCACTAGAGTAATGATGTGAAATCAAGACTTGGGCCAGAAAATCAAACCATTGACGGAACCGAAAATAAACTAAACCGGATCGAACCAAAAACTGAACTGGACCGAACCGAAAACCGAACCAAGAAAACTTGAAGAAAACTAGAAGAAAATGTAAGGCCAAGAATTGAGAAAAAATGAGAACTAGAATGCTTCTTTTGTGTGTAAAATGATGAGGGGAATGCCTCTTTTATACTACTCATGGAGGAGAGGTATCATAAAGGCTATTTAACCCATTAAAAGGTCATTTAACCCAAATAAAGTTTAAAAACATTTTTCCTCTTAATTTGCAAAATAAAAGAATGTTATGAGCCTTAAACTATAAAGAATATTCCATATTCTATGACCTTTGAGCTTAAAATAAATCTGGAGCAAAAGACATCTTATTGACCCATATAGAGGTGGTTCATATAGAAAGAGTCTCTAGACTTATCAAGTTACCACCATTGATACAAACATCTTTATATATACCACTCCAACATTTTCTCATTTTCCAATATGGGATTTCTACAATTCTCACATATTCCATTCTCATTTATCTCACTTTGGAAGATAATTTCACATTCATTCTAAAATCAATTTTGACAAATTAATAGTTGATTCGATATATTCGCAGAGGAGAACTCAAATATCTGAAGACCTTACACTTTTACTTAGTGGGTCCCACCTAAAAATTTATCCAAAATTACTCTATGAAAATGGTGTACAAAACATCCATTTTTCAACAATTCCCTACATGAATGAAAATTGACAACCAATGACATGACAGACATGGTGATAGAATTCTACATCCTGAAATCAGCATAGGATATGTAGGTTTTACCCTTTGAACATTTCCTTGTGTAAGTATATCTACTTTACTAGCTGACCAGTAGACATGATGTCTTTGAACTGTTCGGCCGTTTGTGTAAACGATGACATACTACACACATGAGTCATCTCTGACACAGTTCAGTTCTCATGATTATATTCGTTTTGGCTATGAACATCCTCCTGGTTCTTTAAGAGTTTCTAAAGAATTGTGCCATTATAATTCCTATCAATGTGGTCCCTCTTCACTCTCACATATGTGATCTATTAATTTAAGAGTAAACTCACATTACTCTACTCGGATCTCACAATTTCTCTACTCGGATCTCACAATTTCTAATGCATAAAAATCATTAAAAGCTCAGCTTAACCTGATCTCAACGGGTGTCACTATTTTCATGATAGAATGGATAGGGAAAATCTCTACAGTGATCCGGGTAAGTTTATACAATTAGGTTGTTTTTTTGAACCTAGATCTTGGGATCTCCAATCAACTACGTTTAGTTTTCTTTGTATCAACTTATTTTTACATGGGCTTCAATCCAATTCTCATCGATGACTTTTCAACTAACTTTCTATTTAACTCTTTAGTTAACGGATCCGCAATGTTATCATTTGAATTCACATAGTCAAGAGTGATAACCCATGTAAGGAGTAATTATTTAATGGTATTATGTCTACGATGAATGTGTCTAGACTTACCATTATACGTATTACTTTGTGCTCTTCCAATAGCACTTTGACTATCACAGTGCATGCAGATTGGTGGCACATGTTTTATCCATCTTGGAATATCCTCTAGGAAGTGGTGTAGCCACTCAACCTCCTTCCCACATTTGTCCAAAGTTATAAGCTCAAATTCCATAGTGGATCTAGCTATAACAGTCTATTTTGAGAGTTTTCAGGCTACAACAGCACCTCCTAGTGTAAAAATATACCCACTAGTAGACTTCGTATCTTTCTTATCAGATATCCAATTTGCATCAATATATCCTTTTAGGACCACTGGATATCTTGAACAGTGTAGTCCATAACGCCGAGTATATCGTAAGTATCTCAATACTCTTACAATGGCTTTCCAATGTTCAGCTCTAGAATTACTCGTGAATCTACTTATTTTTCTTACTGTATATGCTATATAAGGTCTTATACAGTTTATCAAGTACATTAGATTGCCTATCACTCTAGAGTATTCTACATGAGAGATACTCTCACCTTTAGTCTAGGATAAACGTACAATTGTGTCCATCAGTGTTTTTGATTCACCAGTGTCATCTTTGCTAAATTTTTCAAAAATAGAATTTACATGACGAGACTGACTTAAAATGAGTCCATCTGATGTTCTTAAGTTAATTAATTTACGCAAAGTATCATAATTAACATGACTTAGTCTACCATGCCATAAATTGGAAGATTCAAGCAAGTGAGCAGAAGAACTAGCTTTATTAATATCGGGTTTGACCAAAGTCATTACATTGAGTTTGAATATTACATCACTCAAATAACCATTACTAACATACATTATGCTCTTAGACAAAAAAAAATTGTTGACTCAAATACCATCAAAATCCATGGTTATTCAGCAGTGAACCATACACAAGGTTCTTCTGAATTTTAGGTTCATATAGGATATTGTTCAGAGTCAATTCCTTTCCAGAAGTCATCTTCAAAATCACTTCTCCTTTTCCTTTGATCTCAGAGGTGGCCGAGTTCCCCATGAACAACTTTTCTCCATGTTTGATAGCTTCGAAGGTAGAGAACATTCCGCGGTCAGAACACACATGGCGGGTAGCTCCAGTGTCAATCCACAATTCCTTTAGATTTGATCCAACCATGTTGACCTTAGAGACCACTGTTGAGAGGTTGATATCAGAAACGTCTCAAGCAATATTCTCAATAACATTAGCCTCATTGTTTCTCTTGATTTGTGACCCAACTTGTCACAATTGTAACACTTGCTTTGAAACTTTGGTTTCTTAAAAACCCCTCCTTTAGATCTTAGTTTGTTTGGATCTTTTCTTTTGTTGTTGGTCTTCTTGGCTTCAAAACCCTTACCATGGTCCACAATATTAGTCTTTGCTGCAGCAATCGGGTTTAACCCTCTTTTTTGGATAGATTATTATATTTTTCGATTCGAAGTCGAATAATAAGATCATCGATGCTCATTTCCTTTCGTTTGTGCCTAAGATAATTCCTGAAATCCTTCCACGCAGAGGTAATTTCTCAATAATACAAACCACTTGAAATGATTCACTCAGCATCATTCCCTCAGCATAAATCTCATGCAGGATAATTTGTAGTTCTTGCACTTAACTGATCACCATTTTGGAATCCCTCATTCTAAACTCCAGAAAGCAGGTCACGATAAATTTCTTGGCGCCCGCATCCTTAATCTTGTACTTTCTTTCAAGAGATTCTCATAGCTCCTTTGCTATTATTTTGTCAGAATAAACATTATACAAGGAATCAGCAAGACCATTCCTTATGTAATTCCTACATAAATATTCAGAATGTTTCCAAACATCAATAGCACTGATCGTTTAGAAATCCTTCTCATCGTCATTGAGCTTAGGCGCTTCTTCAGTCAAGCATTTTGTCAGATTCAACGTGGTCAAGTAAAAGAGCATATTTTGTTTCCACCTTTTGAAATTCAGACCGTTAAATTTCTCAGGTTTCTCTCCGTGAGAAATAGGCATAAACATCGGTGACATACAGGTCACAACAGGGTTTTACACACTCAGATTTGGCATTTGAGCCCCAAGAGTAGGGTTTTGCCTTTGATTTTCAGCAGCATGGTTCACTACAAACATTGTTGTTGGTTTCAGTTGCTATATTTTCTTATCAGAAAAATTAACCACAAGTGTATCAACAATTTTAAAATTACGCTATTTTCTCAAAGACGTAAATATTCTAATTTTCAAATATTTTCCAAAATAAACCAAATATCACTTTTACAGATAATCGTCAAGACGAATTGGTGGGGTCTTAAGACCCAATCCAGGACCACCCTCTCGACAAATATTCTTAGTTACTAGGTAATTGGAGGGACAAGTCCTTAAATTCGAATTTCCTAGACAAAACTTCACTGTATAGTTAGTTCCAGTTTCCAAATTTTAGAGAATATTAAAATTAAAATTGTAAGGTTGAAAAAACCCAAATCAATTTTCAAAAATAATTTTTGGAGAATTTTTTAAAAATAAATTAATTTCTAAAATTAATCCTACAACGCAATAACTTGTATAAAAATAATTATTTTAAGATTTATGGAAATAAGTGTATTGAATTAAATGGAAATAACAATAATACAACAATTCTGTAAATATATTAATTACAACTGGTGAATAATATAATTATGAATAACAATGCAAATACAATAATTATGAAATGTAAATAAAGTAAATACCAACGTTAAATAAATCGAACAGAGTAAGAGTATAATGAGAAATCAAACCTAGTCATGTTTACACAGTTTCCTTAAAAACAGTTACGCCACTTTACTAAGGTTGATAACAAAGTCTGTTTTCATAGAGACCAAGAGTTAAGAGAAAATAGAGCTAGAATGTTTCTTTTGTGTGTAAAATGAGGAGGGGAATACCTCTTTTTATACTACTCATGGGGGAGAGGTATCATAAAGGCTATTGAACCCATTAAAATGCCATTTAACCAAATAAAGTCCAAAAATATTTATCCTCTTAATTTGCAAAATAAAAAAAATTGGGCCTTAAATTACAAAAAATCTTCCATATTCTATGACATTTAGGTTTCATATGAGAAAGAAAGATAGATTTGGAGCAAAAGATAACTCATTGGTCATATAGAGGTGACTCATATAGAGAGAGCATTTAGGTTTATCAAGTTACCACCCTTGATGCAAGCATCTCTATATATACGACTCCAACATTTTCTCACTTTCCAAAGTGAGATTTCTATAATTATCACCTATTTTTTCATTCTCATTTAGCTCATTTTGGGAGATAATTTCTCATTCATCTCAAGCTAATTTTGATAAATTAATAGCCGATTTTGATGTATTCATAAAGGAGAACTCCAATATCCGAAGAGTTTACACTTTTACGTAGTGGGTCCCACCTAAAAATTTGTCTAAAATTGATCTACGAAAATGGTGTACAAAATACCCATTTTTCAATAGTTACAGGGGTGATCTAGTCTCAATAAATGACAAATATGGTCTGGGAACGTGGAGGTTGGAATCTGAAGGGTGAAGCACGAGCACTTTGAGTCAGTCGATGGAATGTGACAAAATACTCTTGGGAAAATGAATTCAAAGAAAATTTTCCAATTCTAGTAAATGGGGAAATACAAAATGAATCTCAAAATATCAAACGTCTTTCACAAATGAGGGGGAAAGACTATATTTATTGAGAAGCTTCCAGACGAGGTTAACTCAAACTAATCTCTTGACTAATTGGCAATGGACCATACATAATGACACCTGAACAAGCTCATTGAGGTGGAAACATCCAGTTATCGGATATTAAAACCATAGTTGCGTGAGTTAGAGTATCTATAGAGAAGATTCTCATGTACAATACATTTCGCATTGCATTATGAGTCACGTGCAGTGACCATGAATCCAGGTAGAAGGACATAGAGAGCGCGCCAGATCGATGAGATAGACGGTATTCGTCTGGGACCCTCCCGATGGGTGTCATAACAATTAGGTCTCTTCTCACAATGGGAAAAGGCAAATCATCGGCCCTCAAAGAGGACATATTGGTGAAGAGTTGTCATATTTCCAATATAGCGTAACCTTGTCCCAAACCACAGGCCCAAGAAATGTTCTCAAGCAAATGACTCATTTAAATCTTTGTCACTTGACTTAGTGATTACAAATATATGAATGAATACATAGAAAAAATAAATAATACAAGTTAGATTTTATGTTAGTCGGTCGTTGATGTGAATCGAGCAATCACGATGAAAAGTCAAAGCTTACACTTGACAGTAGTTTATAAGAGCGACAAGTAACACAATGACAAGTCAAAGTCATAGTGCTTAACCATGTGAGAGATGGTGGTACACCCATAAAACACAATTAACTCCCTCAGCTCTGTGTCACGTACATATTTTTGTTATGTTCAAACCATATCACTCATCTGCTAATTTTGCTGGTGTTTACAGGGTTTTATGGTCCGCACACTCCTTGGCATGACTTTTTGGGAGCTTAGCGGTTTGAAGAGTTCCTTCAATCTCCCTTGGTTTATTGGGGGTGATTTCAACATGGTTAGATGCTCGGATGTGAGACTCAGAAGTAATTTGCTTCACGATGGAGATGCTGGATTTTTCAAGTTTACTTATGAGATAATTCATTACTGGATCTATCAACATTGACATAGATAGACATACAGATTTTATTTCATGACATCAACTTGGGGGCTCATAGAAGATCCAATTTCATTGGTAAGTTGAGTGTTGTTGACGGTATTGGTAACACTTATGTTGATGATTAGGATATCTGGTGATATGGAATAAAGTTTGAAGGAGTTTGAATTCAGGCGGCCTGGGTACTAGAGATGTCAGGATCTTCAATAAAGCTCTGCCAGGTACATGACTCTGGAGAGGATGCTTGGTTCGGTGCACTCCCATATTGCAACCCTTGCTCTAGTTCCTTTCTTTTAATATATTTTCTAACTAGATTATAGATTATTTATGTGCTTGATTTGTATAAGCGTATCATGATTCATGATATCCTCTCATTGAAGTAAGAAAGTTGGACGCGTCAGACCATTCGGCGACTCAAACTTTGTCATAAAACACAATGCACTGAGATGAGTCATTTGAACCCACGACTTGACAACCTAGCTTGTTAAATGTCCACCATCTGGCTACACAAACCATTGTGTCATCCACGACTCTCCCAATTTCTATCTACCCACCATCCTCACATACCCGAAATAAACAATTATGAAAGCTTAAGTTGCTTTTATTTACATATCATGGGCCATCTGCAGTACACAAGCCAACATCTAGATGCAAACGGAATTTTATGAAAACAGTAGCTCAAACCAACTAAAAATAAATCTACTCGGAAAAAAACAGATTTTGATATTCAGAGTTCATCACACATAACACCAAAATGTTTAGCCTTTAAAAGTAGTAGGTGATAGATACAAGTTCAACTACTAAGCATAAAGAGGACTCCGACTTCCTTTCTTATTGTAGATAATAGATATCTATCTATTCAACGCATGTTTTCTCTGCGACGCACATAGCGAGTTCTGTCATTGTATCTTGGTCTATCTTGAGCTCTTTGTGGTTGCGGTTCAACCCTCCTCTGTCTTTCTGGCGACCTTTGAACAATTTCACCGTTCACAAACAACTCAGCTGCAATAAATAAAAAGGTTTATGTAAATAACTAATTACAATTCATACTTTCATGAGCAGCTCAGCAGAAAGAACTTGAGAAACAAAAGTACTATTATTATTAGACAAATTGCTGTGAACAGAACCGAAAAAAAAACTAACGATATAAGTCTAAGTTGCTTCTTGTTAGACCATGGTCTATCAAATAATTTCTGTTAGACCATGGTCTATAGACGGGCTATGGTCTTTAGCATTCTGACATTAAGACTAACACTTTTGCATAGCAAATACTTTGGCTAGACAGTGGTCTAGCAGTAACTAATCAATAGAAAAACTTTCAAATGAAAGGAGCAACTAAGTCCTCTATAAAAAGAACACCACATTTCATTAGAAACAGACTTTGAGTCTGAAAAATGATTTTTCTCTTCTCAAAGGTCTCCCTTGTTTTTTCTCTTATTATTAAGGAACAAACAATGTGTCAACTCCATCACTCTGCAACTTCACCAAGTACGAAAATCAACCAAGGACATAATCAGAGATGACTCTTTATATGAGTCCATTAACAATCAAAAAGAAACATTACCCAATCAGGGTTACCATCTTTGCCAAGGGGGACCACCTATTAAATAGCTTTGTACGGATGGGGATGATAGGAATATGTAAGCTTTAGTTGTTTTTTCCTGGAGATACACTCACTTTCAAGTATCCAATGTACCACCTTGCACCAAGAAAAAAAGAACATAAAGAAGTTCTACCCAATAGACTTGAAAGGTCGACCACAAGGCATACAGAACACCTATATTGCAGAATGTTTCATCTTCCTGATCTGCATCTCCAAAATGCATATAAAGCGCAGAATAGATAAGAGAGACATTTGATGTAAGTCCACTAGCACTCAAAACCAAACATTGTCTCTGACAGTCTAGCTTTGCCAAGATGGACTAGAAATCTCACGCAGTGTCAAAGCATCAGGGGGGAGGGGGGGAGGGACGGACACCGACAATTTGATACATGTTCTGCAACATTAAGGTTTCAAGGATGCTCTATGTATTTCACTGCACCAAATGTAGGCGTTCTTTAAGGCAGCATGACAATAAAAGACATTGAAGGAGACAGTTCTCCGAGAGCTAGCGGTAAGAACAAGATAATTCAAGAGAGTTCACTGTGAATACAAAAGTATTTATACATGTTCTGCAACATTAAGGTTTGAAAGATGCTCTATGTATTTCACTGCACCAAATGTAGGCGCTCTTTAAGGCAGCATGAGAATAAAAGACATTGAAGGAGACAGTTCTCTGAGAGCTAAGATAAATCAAGAGAGCTCACTGTGAATACAAAAGTAGCATAGTTTGTCTGCACGTTTAGAAAAGCAGTTCGAATTTTTAGTTTAATTTCTTTTATGATCAAGCACGTTATATCCAACAAAAAATGCTGCATCTATAACAAAGGATGGAGATTATGTGTCCAGGGTAAGATGAAGATTATGAGAATTGTGTCAAAGCACAAAGTGCATAATCGTCTAAGCTTACCCCCATAATCTTTGTACTCAGGGTCAACGTAAGAGTCCGGAAGCACAAATAGAACGCCCGGCAACCCTGTCAGACCAACAAAAGATAAGTCAATACATTAGGGAAAACATATAAATCTTAAACCATGATATTTTTACACCAAGTAAAGGCATTAGGCGCAGACCTTCTAGCTTGTTGGAGGTCTCTTCATCAATCTCACAGCCAAATCCGAAATATCTCTCGCAAGAAACATTGTAAATCTTCTTTTTTGCTTCCTCCTCACTGATTAGAATAGAACACTTCAGAAAACTAGTTCGAAAGTTTATTCTATTTTCCACGATCTATGGAAAGAAAAGGAGAACGATAAACCTAATTTACCTCCCGACAACTTTAGCTAACGTTTGAATGTAGCAATCAATCATTTGCTGCTTCGTGGCACCCTCGCCACCAGGCTTGTCCATGACGATGAGCCAATGCTCATAATCACAGCCAGGGAAGAGAGGAGCCATCTCAGTAGGAGGACGGTCGCTGAAGTTGGAGCCCGAGTTCAGAGGCGAGTATGCCGAGTTCCCTGAACGGTTAACACGACAACGGATGGTAGTAAACCTTGTACTGAAGCTAGGCGGGATAGAGCGTACGACATGGGAGAGCGGGGCCAGAGATCGACGACCGAGAACGAGAGTTGGAACAGAAGGAGGCTGAGTTAGTTTGGAAGAAGAAGATAGAAGGCGCCTCGGAAGGAGAAGAGAGACGAAGAAGTGACGAGCCGAGGCGGTGGAGGTGGCTCGAGCTAGGGTTAGAGCCATTGTCAGAAATGGATTAAGTAATAGAAGACAGAGAAATGAAGATGCTCTGAGATGAGAGGTGTTGCGGTAGAAGAGTGGCTGAGCCTGAGACGGAAGATAGAAAGAGAGAGATACGTCTAGCGTGGTGGGTGGGGGAGTGGCTGGCACCGGTGTTCGGCTGGTCGCGGGAGGGTTGAACTGAAGCTCCAAGGAGGCGCGAGGAATGTGAGGTGAGAGTCTGACAGTGTGAGACTGAGTCGTGAGTTATTAGGGCTTGGATTAAATAGATATTACAAATCGGTCTGCTCAGTTCGAACCGTGTACGTTTAAGTAAAAAGCTGAACCAAACAGAAAATTTGGTTCTTCACTTTTTCTGAACCAAACCAAATCACTCGGAAAAAAAGCTGATTGAACCGTCTAAGTTCATACGGGACCGCCTGACCCGTTGGTTTTATTCAGCCACTCTAATTTTTTTTTATTAAAGTTATATTACAAATTTTAAAGGGAATGAGAGAATTTGACTTGAACTCACGACATATAGGATATGAATGTAAAAACTTACCAACTGCGCCAACACATTTTATTTTTACCATCACTTTAATAGAGTCCCTCAAATTATGCACATAAATATCATGTTTGTTTTCTATTTCTCAACAACAGTTTCTTAAATATTATAACTACATACATAAAGGCTAGTGTAGTGTATTTAGAGATCAACGTTATTACAACCCCGGTACGCGTGGATTACCTAGTATATATAAAACATCAAAATGTCATATTTTATGCATGCAGTCCGATTGGGTTCCACTAAGTTCATTCACAAAAACCACTGACCGAACTGAGCTACATATTTTTGTTAGGTTAAAAATCCTTATCGGTATAAATCGTATATTAAAAACCCAAAAAACTCTTGTTGGACACACCAAATATCAAATAACTGTATAAGCGAAAGCGTACCAAAATCCATGACAATAGATCATAATTTAGAGTCGAGCGGTTGGCCTTCCAGATTTGCATGATTCTCTATCAGATAGTCCATTTTGATTAAGTCTCTATGTTTTCTCTCAAATAATAACATATTTTTGTGAATATAATGATTTCTCTATATCGTGTGACATGTGAACCATAATCGTTTATATATAGATAACATATTTGTTACCTTTTGGTATTTATATTTTAGCCCATCACAAAAATAGAATTACCCTAAAGTCTCTACACATCAAAAGGTCAACATCCTATCGGATACATTAAAACCCGAAATGCCAAAACCTTATTTGATCACTTTTAATTGGATTTAACTTTATTTAACAGTCTGCAACACATACTTATTTACATATAAGTCAAACATTGGATTGAGGTTCCAACAATCTCCCATTTAGACTATATGTGAAACCTTATGATCATGTTTTACAAAAAATAACCGAACGCATTCAACTTTCACTGGCATTAGCATAATGTATCTATAACTAATTCAGTCCATCAATCATACCAACATAGGATCAAATCGGTATTCATTACATCAATCGTGACTCAACCCATCAATGGTCATTTATATCAATGCAACTGAATGACATGAATTATGATGTGGATGTGTAGCATGAAAATTTCATGTAATGTGATCTTAACATGTCTATTTTCAACTGGTCCTCCATAAATCTTAGTGAGATCAAATCATACCTGAATCAGAGTGTGAATAAAATCAAAACACTTTATTTATGTAGAAAATAACTTTAAAATATTCATAATCCAAAATAACTGACAAATATGTCTATATCAAAAGAAGATCTAAAATAAAATACAAACTTCCACTAGAACTAAATTTGCTCAACTAATATGATACTCACGCGAGCAGTGTGCTCATGAAACACACTGGGAGGAAATCCCTTAGTAAGTAGATCCTCAATCATGAAGTTTGTCTGATGTGCTCTGTAGACAACTGTCCACTCTGAATCCTTTGCTTAACAACCAAGAACTTGATGTCTATGTACTTTGACTTTGTCGAGCTCCTGCCGTTATTAGAATAATGTACTGCTGATTTATTGTCACAAAATAATTTTAGTGGTCACTCAATATTGTCCACTATACGCAGCCCCCGTGATAAAATTGTGTAACCATATTTTGTGATTAGACACCTCATAACATGCTATGAACTATGTTGCCGTGGTAGATGATGCTATAAGGGAATGTTTAGCACTTTTCCAGGAGACAGCACCTCAAACAAGCAGAAAAATATAGTTCGACATAGATTTCATACTATCTTGGGATCCAACCTCCGATCATGAGCATGTAATCTTTCGTCTTCTATAAGTACCATAAGACCCGTTTAGATGCTTTCCAATGGTCTATGTTTGAATTGCTTAAGTATCTTATTAGCATCCCAGTCACATATGCAATATCGGGACATGTACAAACCTGAGCATACATTAAACTCCTTACTACCGAGGCATAGGGAATCTTCTGCATTTCCTTATCCTCACAATCATTCTTAGGGCATTAATTGAGACCAAACTTGTCTCCCTTAGCTATAGGAGTATCACCTAGTTTACATTCTTGCATGCCATATATTTTAAGAACCTTTTCGGTATGGCTCTTTTGTGATAATCTAAGAATACCCTGATAACGATCTTGGTGTAGATCCTTAATACAAAAGAGGTTTCGCCAAGATATTTCATCTCAAAATTCTCAGCTAGAAATCTATTGGTGTCGTGCAATAAGCCTATGTCATTGCTGACAAGTAAGATGTCATCTACATATAAAATCAAAAAAAAATATTTGCTCCTACAGAACTTATGGTATATACAATCATCGACAAAATTCATCTCAAAATTGAACGACATGATCACCTGATGAAATTTGAAATAACATTGTCAAAATGTATGCTTGAGTCCATAAATGGATTTCTTAAGTTTGCAAACTTTATTCTTTGGGTCTCTCAACACAAAGTTTTCTGGTTGCACCATATAAATTGTCTCTTCAATGTCACCATTGAGAAATGTTGTCTTTACATCCATCTAATGCAACTCAAGATTGAAATGTGCCACTAATATCATTATAATCCTGAAAGAGTCTTTCGCAGAAACCAGAGAGAAAGTATATATATATAGTCGATACCTTCTTTTTGTGTAAATCCCTTAGTTGGCCTTCGCGGTGCGTGCGTGGCGAAAGCGTGTGGTGCGAGGCCATGTAAAAAGCTTAATCTTTTAATAAAAATTGAATCTTTTAATAAAATAAAAATTGTGCAACGCCACAATAACAAAAAAAAACTTTTTATTGAAAACTATTTTCAATCATTCATGATCTATTATATATTTATATATTAAATCTATAACATACATGGTTAAGAATCATATACCTCTTGTAGTCTTAATCAAGCGTTCTCACAAGACCGATCGATTCTCCTTCCCACGAAATCGTTCTAACGATCAATAGATTCTAAGATCCACATCAAGATCTTTCAAGTCAATCCTTAACACACTAGAACGTGTGCGGGCACGTAGAATATTACAAGACACATTTTCTGTCTCTATATGTTCACAACACATGAGATCTAGAGATTTACTGAGAATGATTTTTGTGAGATGATTCTTTAAAAGAACATGATGATTATTCTTTTAGAAATTTGATTAACTATTAATCATAGAGAAAACGTTCTCTAAGCAATTGTGTTCTCAACTCAATTCTCTGATTGATCAATTGATGATTTGCACACGTGGCACTACAGCACTCCATGGTGTTCTATCATTCCCAATCATGATCGACATATGACAATTACTGCAAATTAAATATTTATTTTAATAAAAAAAATATATAGATAATAGTTCATTCAAAATTAATATATTTGATTATCCATATCAATTAAATTACCCGTTCTTTCAAAAACAACAGATTTAGTTAATCTAAATTATTATCTAATAATAATTTAATTATTTAATTTCACAAATTAGATATTTTATCTCATTTATCGATAATTAAAAAAATAATTGATATTTATTTATATATATATAATTTTCAAAACTTATACATATATATATATATATATATATAATTTAATTAATTAATTAATCACACATAATTATCTCATAATTATGTACTTACCCCATAATAAATTTTTTTGGCAAGTCAATCATTGTATCATGTCCTGAAATATCCACACCCTAGACTATGTAGTATAGAGGTGACTTGGGGACCATGTACCTATAATCCGAAGCTCCAATAAATCAATTATTAATTAAACTCTTTAATTAAATAATCTTATTTATTAATTCCATTATAAATATGAAATTACACTATCAAAGATTATAGATTGTATTTATAGAGTATTCTCATGTAATCCACCGATATAATTAATTCATGTAGTTTTGTCCTCCAATTATTGGTTCATAAATTAGAGCTGGTTAAAATATCATTTTACCCTTTTAATTACTTCTTGATCGTTAAGTACCATTAATCCACTAGTAAATGACTAATTTATAATCTTATTATAAATTTGAGCTCAATAACCATTAAATTTCAGAATTAACAATTAAGGAAACTAATATACGATCTGTCAGCAAAGCATGGATTCTAAATCTTGTAAAATCATGTTCCCAGCCATCCATATCACTAAATCTCTAAAATAAATGTCACCAGCCTATTTTACAAACATTAACGAGTGAATCAAAAGATCCAGTAGATATATATATGAGTTCATGACTACTCAAAATTCAGACTGATCTATATATGATCATCGAATTTATGTGTATTAAATCTTTATTATAAACTGCACATTGATAAAGATATTAATTCACATCGCTCTAGTCATATATAATATCATTATATAAAGTACATTCACTAAGATATCTATCCACGTCAATGATTCAGATCTAGATCACACGCATTCATAATACTTAGTGAACCATACTATCAACCATTCATTAAAGATTTCATACTTTAATATATTTTTGACAATTTTATTCATTATCTATGATCTTAATCCTCTCGTACTAATACAAGATCATAATCTCGTTAATGAATATGGAATTTTTAGATATTTATATAAATTATTCAACAATAATATAAAAGAACAATTATAAGAAAAATGTAATCCTCATTACATTTCATATCAAAATGTCGATACACATGTTTTGATGGATAATCCCCAACAATCTCTCGCTTGCCCAACAATATCAAAATTGTCAATTCACATTCATGGAATTCTTCATAGAGAATCTCTCTAACGCCTTATAAATATAAGATGTCTGAGAAAGTGCCAAGAGATTGTTCTTTCTATCTCTTAGGATTTGGATGCCTAGAATATAGCTCGCCTCTCCCAAATCTTTCATTTGAAATTTCTAAGTTAACCACTTCTTTACCTTTGACCAAGTTTCTACATTATTCCCAATGAGTAAAATATCATCAACATAAAAAACTAAGAAAATCATTATCTTATCGTTGATGTATTTATAAACACAGGCTTCCTCAACATTTTGCTCCAAGCTATAAGACTTTATAACCTCATCAAATGTAAGATTTCAAGATCTAAATGTTTGCTTTAATCCATAAATGGATTAAGCAACTTGCACACTTTCAGATCTAACCCTTTTGGCTACGTCGTATAGATGTTTTCTTCAAGAGAGTCATTTAAAAAAGTTGTATTGACGTCAATTTGCCATATCTCATAGTCAAAACTAGCAACTATGGACAAAATGATGCGAATGAATTTGAGCATGGCCATAGGGTATAATGTATCTTCATAATCGACTCCCTCCCTTTGTGTATAGCTTTTGGATACTAACCATGCCTTGGAAATCTCTACTTTCTCATCTGCACCTTTTTTCTTCTTAAATATCCATTTACATCCAATGGGCCTGACATCTTTAGGTGGATCTACAAGTTCATAGATGGAATTGGAATACATAGATTCCATTCCTGGTTCATAACATCTTGTCATTTCTCTCTTTTAGGATCATCCATTGCTTCTTCATAAGATAATAGATCGTCCTTATTAGTGTCTGGCACTAGGACATATGCTTCTAGTTTGTAGTGAACTGGTTATCTCAGAACCCTCTCCCCACTACAACGTTGCACCGAGGTTTCCTTTGGAAGAACTGTGATATCTCTGGTTTGTCCAAAAATTGAAGGGGATATGATCTCATCAGATGCTAATTCCTCGATAACTACTTTGCTATGAGGTTTGTACTTTTTCATACAGTCATGCTCAATGAAGGTTATATTTGTCGACACAAACACTTTTTTATCGTTATGACTATAAAAATACCCACATCTAGTGTCTGGAGCATAGCCAACGAATATGCATACTTTAGACATTGAGTCTAACTTTTTAGTCTTGGATCTAAGAATGTGAGTTGGACACCTCCATATACAGAAATGATGCAAACTGGGTTTAGAGTCATTCCATTACTCTAAATGTGTTTTGCTTACAGACTTAGAAGGCATTCCATTCAAAATGTAAGTTGCTGTGTGTAGTGCATATCCTCAAAATATCAGTGATAATGATGACTAGTTTAACAATGACCTAACAGTATCCAATAAAGTTCAGTTTCTCCTCTCTGCAACACCATTTTGTTGTGATATTACAGGTGTGTGAGTTGGGATAGGATTCGACACTCCAGCAAATTATCTTTGAATTCTAAATTCAAGTATTCATCGCATTGATCAAATCGAAGCATTTTCAATGATTTACCTAATTTTTTTTCAGCTTTGAAGTTTTTAAACTTTCCAAATGTTTCAGGATTTCTTTGCATTAGGTACGTATATCCACATCTTGAGTAATCGTCAATAAAAAGGATGAAATACTCATACCAACATCTAACTTGTACATTGATCGGTCCACAGACATCGCTATGTACTAGTTCAAGTGGTTCCTTGACTCTTTGACCCTTTTCCTGCTAAATGTCTCTTGGCCATTTTACCATCTAGATAGGATTCACAAATAGGAAGAATTCCAAATTTTAGTTCTCTTAAAGCACTGTGCTTTGCTAACCTGTTTAACCTATCTAGATTAATGTCTAACCAAAGATGCCAAAGATAGGTATTATGATCATCATGAGAAACTCAATGTCGTTTCTTACTTTTAAGTTTTGCTACTTTAAATAATTCAAAATTATTTAATACGCGTTCAGTCGGTTTAAGGGTATACAGTTCGCTTATAACTTTTGCATGACAAATATCAAATCAATTCTTAGAAATAATAAACTCTTTATTAATAAAAGAAACTTCAAATAACTACTCTTGTAAAAATGAAAAGAGAAATCAAATTTCTCAAAAATCGTAATTATGTACTTGTCCAAGAATATAATATCATTTACAAGTCAGTCATTTTCTCATGTTCTGAAATATTCACACCCTTAACTGTGTAGTATAGAGGTGACTTGGAGATCATTGACCTATAATCCAAACTCCAATAAATCAGATTATTAATTAAATAATCTTATTTATTAGTTCCGTTATTACTCCCACTATAAATATGAAATTGCACTCTTAGAGATTATAGATTGTATTTACAGAGTATTCTCATATAGTCCACTAATATAATCAATCCCTGTAGTTTTGTCCTCCAACTATTGGTTCGTAAATTAGAGTCGGTCAAAATTATCATTTTACTCTTCTAATTACATTTTGATCCTTAAGTACCATTAATCCACTAGTAAATGATTAATTTATATTACTATAAATTTGAGCTCAATAACCATTCAGTTCTAAAATTAACACTTAAGAGAAGCAATATACGATCTGTTAAAAAAACTTATATTTCAAATCTTGTAAGATCATGTTCCCAGCCATCCATATCACTGAATCTCTAAAATAAAAGTCACTAGTCTGTTTTAGAAATAAATCTTAACGAGTGAATCAAAAGATCCATTAGACATGTATAGGAGTTCATGACTACTTAGGATTTCAGCTGATCTACATATGATCATCGAATTGATGTGTATTAAATCTTTATTATAAACGGTACGTTGATAAAGATATTAATCACATCAGTCCAGTCCTATATAATCTGTTTATATAAAGTACATTCACTAAGATGTCTATCCACACAACGATCCAGATCTAAATCACACGCATTCATAATGCTTAGTGAACCGTACTAGCAACCATTCATTAAAGATTCCACACTTTAATATGTTGCTGACAATTTTATTCATTATCTATGATCTTAATTCTCTCATACTAATATAAGATTATAGTCTCATTAATGAATATGGAATTTTTAGATATTTATATAACTTATTCAACAATAATATAAAAGAACAATTATAATAAAAATGGAATACTCATTAAATTTTATATCAAAATGTCAATGCACATGCTTTGAGGGCGTAACCTCCAACACTCTTTGTCACAAGACGAGCCTTGTATCTTATCGCATTACCTTTCGTATCCCTCTTGATCTCAAAAATTCATTTGCCATCAATGGTTTTGTACCTTCTGGTCTCGAGACAAGATCTCAAACGTCATTGTCCTTCATGGACTTAATCTCCTCATTCATGGCATCGATCCACTTTTGAGAGTTAGAATTTTTCATGGCTTGGCGGAAGTTAATCAGGTCATTTCCCATCACACCAATGTCAACCTCATGCTCTTAATGAAATACAATGTATAATCATTTGGCACTGCACTTCTCCTTTTTCTAGTGGATATTCTTAATGACATATGTTCTTGAAGTGCTAGAGTTTGTTCTTCCGGAACAATCTCTTAAATTGGAGGTTATCTGATATTGTATTGATGTGTTATGTCAGGAGCAATGTCAGGATTGCAGTCTTGATCAATGCTAATAACACATGTGAGAATATCAACATATGCCTCTTGTAAAACAAAATCTCTAACCGTATCTCCCCCCGCAAACTAGGTATCCTCAAAGAACCGGGCATTTTCCGTCTAAAAATTTGACCTAGTTGTGGGATCATGAAACTTGTACCCCCTAGATCTTTTAGTCTAACAAAATAGCAACTCACCATTCGTAGGTCCAATTTTTTTTTCATTAGGCCTATAAGGCCTTGCCTCAACTGGACATCCTCAAACATGCAAATGCTTTAGACTAGGTTTTTGGCTGGTCCAAAACTCATATGGGGTTTTGACAGTCGTTTTAGTTAGAACTCAATTAAGGATATATGTTGCAGCCTTAAGTGCTTCACCCCAAAGTGATTTTGGTAAGGTAGAATGACTAATCATACTCCTGACAATGTCCTTAAGCATTCATGTTTCGTCTTTCAGTAACATCAGTCATAGTGAGAGAACCCGACATAGTGTACTGTGGGACAATACCACATTCCTCTAGGAATTTAGCAAACGGTCATGGACGTTGTTCGCCTAAACCGTCATATCTGCCATAGTACTCACCACCAAGGTCAGATATGATGTTTTTAATCCTTTTTTTAGTTAATTCTCAACTTCAGCCTTAAAATTTTTAAACACGTCCAATGACTGTTACTTTTCATGTATTGTTGACCATATCCATGAATGTTATAAAGTATTGTTGACCATTCAAAGCAACCGAAAGGAATGGCCGACAAATATCCATATGAATAAGTTTTAAGACGTCCTGGGTCTTATTGGCTTCAAATCTCCTTTTATCAAAATGTCATTTCAGAAATTCTCCGATAAAAGTCTAGGTGAAAAATTATTTCTAACCATATCTTCTCATTTAATATCGTATATGCATAATCGCACGTTGTTTGATTTTAAATTATTTAATTCGATTAAATAAGTTAATTAAATTTTTTTTATATTCCGCCCACGAACTGTTTGTGGTTCAAACTTATTTTTTAGTTAATTTTAAAACCTACCGATCCCAGTAATTGATATCAGAGCCATACGTTCTTGATTATGCATATAGATATTTGAAAAGAACGTATCGTGAATTTTGTGGATATTGGCATATGATTTTGTATGGCAGATTCATAAATATTTGGAATGTGTTATGTGATTGGATCCCTAACTATTTGCTCTAGGCATTTTTTATTATTTCAATTTAGAATTGATGTATGTCGGATTTGAGGCATAAGATTTTATGTAATTTATTTTGTTACAAAAATTATAATTTTATAAATTTGATGTAAAATCATCGTCACTTCAAAACCGTCACCAGAAATCGCTCAAAACCGCTCGACTGTCGCCGGAGGACTGTTCACGCCGGAGTATTGTTCATGCTAGGATCAATGTTCATGCGCAGAATCACTGTTCACGCCAGAGTTAATGTTTTTTTGCAGCCGATGATACTATTCCAGCGCCGTCACCGCCGCTGTTCGTTGTCTTGCCCTGCATGGTGATTAGGATTTGTGAAACCCTAGGCATGCAACAACAATTAGGGTTTAGAAAATCCTGTGATGTTTCGCGATAATTCTTACCAATTTTTTTTATCTTTAAAAATTTTAAATTTTGAATTTTAAATTTTAAATGAATAAAAGATCATTAAAATTTAAAGATAATTATCTATTTTATCTTTATATCTTTTGAATTAAAAAATAATTATATATTTTATCTTTGTATCTTTTGAATTAAAAAATAATTATCTATTTTATCTTTTTATCTTTTTATATTTTAAATTTTGAATTCAAAAGATAATTATTAATGTTATCTTTTTATTTTATTAAAAAAGGAAAAATGGGATAATTAATGAGATTATTTAATTAGAAAAATATTTTTCCTTAATTAAAGGGTTTTAATCAAATTTTAAATTTTAAATTTTTGAAATTTGAAATTGGAATTTAAATTTTGAAATTTGAAATTTAAATTTTAAAATGGGAATGGACTTTTGTAAAGAGTTACAAAGTGGTGGGAGAGCATGGAGAAGAATGAAAAAATTATAGACGCCATGAAAATTAGTTTATAAATTAACTTGTGATTTATTTAGTATTCTTTTTGGGTTATAATTAGAAATAATCTAATGGGGAGGTTAATTATAAATGTATGATTTAATTTTAATCGTGCATCATCATATAACATGTCACATAGAACTAGGGATATGTCAATATCAAATTATCATGTAGCATGTACATGCATCATTATAGATTCATTTATAATGGTTATAATTTAATGACAATGTGAAATTTATAGTGGTTATGATTTTAAATTGGGATTTAAAATCAAATAAATGATTTATAAATTTCATCACTTTTTCAAATTAATAAAAGTTATGTTTTGAAAAACAACCAAAAATCAATTTTTTTCAAAAACTAAGTGGGAGGGTTGTTTACATTGAAACGTTCCCAATGTCTCTAACGTGAACTTGATCGTGCCATGAAAAATGGTTTAAAACTGCCCATAGTGGTTTTCTCTTCAATGAGAGAAACTTTGGAGTCGTGTCGCTTTAAGTCATCAAGTTGCTTGAGAAGCTAAGACTTCTAAAGGAAGTGGTGGGGCAGGACCGTTCTATAGATGGTTTGTTAGTCCATAGCAACTTTTAAAAGTCGATGCGCTGGTTAAACACTTAGACCGAAGCACATTAGAATCCCCACTTAGGAGCTAGTCAATGGGCCAAGGTGATCAAAACCATTGGTAATTGGTTAAGCTGGATGTTGAGACATTTGAGTGTTAACCAAACGGAAAGAGTCTCGATGCGATAAGAGATAGTTATGACTTCATCCCTCGATGAGACAAGCTAACATTTTTCATCGTAACATCGTGGATGAAATATTTTTAATGGATTTCTAAATACTTAAGTAGTTTCATCATGCATCCTACTTTCCTAAATGATTGAGAATTTATTTACACCGCTTTTTTATTCTTTTCGATAATCATGTCAATATCCTTATTCTCAACTATCTTAAATGCGAACAATATTAACTGGTGATAATTACGATGATTGGAATCACAATCTTGATATCGTACTGACGATTGAAAAGCACAAGTTTGCACTCACCACCTATTGTTCCTTTGAGCCTTTTAGTGAATCGACTCAAGAGGAAAATGATGCTTATGCTTCTTGGCTACGTTCTGATGAGATAGCCAGATATGACATCTTGGCTTCTGTTAGCATTGTGTTGCAATAACAACATCATAATTTGGAAACCACCACTGATATGATGTTGAACATCACCGAAATGTTCAGAGATTAGGGTCGTTAAACTAAACAGACAGTTGTTCAAAACCTTATGAATTGTATGATAAAATCTGTAACTCTTGTCAGAGAATATATAATGTTGATCATTAGTTATCTGAATGAGATGTAAATCATAAGTGATAAGGTTGATGGGGAGACTAGGTGGATATGACCCTAGAGATTCTGTGTGATACCTTTGAAAACTTCAAACTTAATTATTTGATGAATAAGTCGAGGTACTCTCTTCCTGAGATTATGAAGGAGTTGCAAGCCGTTGAGACTTTATTTCCAAAGGGCAAGAGGAAGACTAGAAAGGTTAACTTTATTGAAAGTAAGCCTTCCACCTCTGGCGCCAAAAGGAAACACGAGAGGAGGTATGGATAAGGCTAAGAAGCAGATTTCAAAAGTTACAAATAGTAAGGGCACTCCAAGGTGCACATGATCTTAAATTCAAGGATAAAGATATTGGTATTTTTAGAAATGAATGCCTAATTACTGTTGCACGCATGTTAAATAAACTGTTTCACGTAATACCAATAGTTTCAATGATATGTCACACTGAAGTGAATAATGATTCATAAAGGGATAGTAAAAGTTTGAAATATGACTCAGCTGATCTAACCTATTTATGGCACTTACGCCTTGGGAATATTAGCCTGGATAGGATTAAAAGACTTGTGAACGATGATCCTTTACAAACTTTAAGTGTGGGACCATTACCCACATGCGAATCATATATTGAAGGCAAAATGACCAAGATACATATTTCACCAAAAGGTGAAAGAGTCACTCAATGCCTTGAACTCATACATAGTGATCTATGTGAGCCATTGAATATCCATGAAAGAAGAGGTTATGAATACTTCGTAACTTTCACTGATGACTACTCACGTTTTGGTCATGTTTATCTAATGCGTCAAAAGTCTGAAACCTTTGAAAACTTCAAAGAGTATAAGGCCTTGGTTGAAAAGTAATTAGAAAAATAAATCAAAACACTTCGATCTGATCATGGTGGAGAGCACTTGCTAGGAGAATTTGAATATTTTCTTAAGGAAGAAGATATTTTTTCTCAGCTTACAGCACCTGGTTCGCCACAGTAAAATGGTGTGTTAGAGAGAAGGAAACAAAGTCTGATGGATATGGTTAGATCCATGATGAGTTAATCATCCCAACCAGATTCCTTCTGGGGATATGCCTTGGAAACAATGGCATATATTTTAAACCAAGTTCCGTCGAAAACGGTGTCTGGTACACCATATGAAAGATGGTGTGGACGAAAGTCATCTATTAACCATTTCAAAATATGGGGGTGCCCAACACATGTTCTAAAATCGAAGACAGGAAAGTTGGCCAGTCATTCAGAATTATGCATGTTTCATAGGATATCCTAAAGGAACGAAGGGGTACATCTTCTACAGTACGACTGACTAGAAAACATTCGTTAGCACGAATGCTCATTTTCTTAAAGAAGATTTCATTAAAAGTGTACAGCTGATAAACACAGTTGTGCTAGAGAAATTATTGAGTGGGAGGACATCGACTACCCAATCAGAAATTATTTCAGATTCAATAATAGAAGAATCATGATAGGAACCAGAGCCTCGACATAGTGGGAAGGCTGTGAGACAACCTGAGAGGTATATGTCCTATGGAGAAGCTTTGACAGGTGTCTCAGATAAGGACCTTGATGAATATGTCTTCTACTCAGAGGCCATGACTGGTCTTGAAGTAAACTTATTACAAAAAGACATGAACATTGAGATACATTCGATGTACTCGAATGGAGTCTGCAAGCTTATAGATCCTCCTCAAGGGATAAAACCCATATGATGTAAATGGATCTATAAGAAGAAAAGAGGTACGTATGAGAATGTAAAGACATTCAAAGCTAGGCTAGTAGCCAAGGTTTACTCCCAAGAGGAAGGAATAGACTATGAGGACACATTCTCGCCGGTCGTCATACTTAAATCCATCCGAATTATTTTATCCATTGTTGTTGCCATTGATTATAAAATCTGGCAAATGGACGTCAAGACTGTTTTTCTGAATGAAAATCTTGATGAGGGTATTTATATGGCTCAACCAGACGGGTTCATGGAGAAAGGCTAAAAGGGAAAAGTTTGCGCGTACTGCAGAATTCCATTTATGGACTTAAGCAAGCTTCACGGTCGTGGAATATTAGATTCAACGAAACTGTTAAGAATTATGGTTGTGAACAGTTAGCGGACGGATGAGCCCTGAGTGTATAAGCTAATACACGAAGAGAAAGTGGTTTTTCTAGTCTTGTACGTAGATAATATTATACTCATTGAAAATGATGTAGGAAAATTATCCGATGTCAAGATTTAGCTTGCAAAGCAATTTGATATGAAAGATCTTGAAAAAGCTGCATTTGTCATGGGTATTCAGATCTTTTGAGATAGGAAGAACAAACAATTGGACTATCTCAAGCATCTTATATTGATAAGGTGTTGGATCACTTCAGTATGCAAAACTCCAAGAAAAGATTTCTTCCTTTTAGACATGGAGCCAACCTCTCCAAGGAGCAGTCTCCCAAAATTCTCAAGAAGAGGAAAACGTGAAAAAGATTCCATATGCTTCAGCCGTAGGAAGTCTTATGTATGCGATGCTTTGCACTAGGCCAGACATTTACTATGAAGTGTGCGTGGTGAGTCGTTTCCAATCTAATCCTAAAATTGAGCATTGGAATGCCATCAAACATATCGTTAAGTATCTTAGGAGAACAAGAAATTACATGCTTGTGTATTCAGGCAGTGACTTAAATATGACGGGGTATATTGATTTTGATTTCCAAACTGATAAGGATTCCAGGAGGTCCACTTCAGGATCGGTGTTCATCCTAAACGGTGGAGAAGTTGTATGAAGAAGTGTCAAGCAACCATGCATTGGTTATTCTAACATGGAAGTTGAACATGTGGCAGCTTCTGAAACTACAAATGAGGTTGTATGGCTTAGGAAGTTCTTGAAGTCTTTGGAAGTTATTCCAGACGCTCAGAAACCCATGACACTTTATCGTGATAATAGTGAGACTGTAGTGAATTCTAAGGAATCTAGAAGCCATAAGAGATCCAAACACATAGAACGTAAATATCACTTGATTAGAGAAATTGTTCAGCGTGGAGATGTGATTACGCATATTTTGACGGCCAACAACCTGGCATATCCATTCATGAAGACTTTAAGCAATAAAGTTTTTGTGATCATCTACAGGGCTTGGGATAAGAGATTGTGCATGCATACTTTAGTCCAAGTGGGAGATTGTTGGAATATGTCCATAAAGTAGCGTGTAATAACTATTTATTAGTATTTAGTTATTTCTTAGACATTAGTATTATTGATTTTTTATGAATAAATTGAAAGTTTTATTTTAAATTAAAGTGTGTTTATAAATCACTCAAGTCATGGAACTTTCAGCAATGAACGAAGAGTGAAGACAGAGACGTCTCCAAACAAACTCTTCTGAGAAAGTTCAAAATTATATTCGCAGTTTTAGGATCGTCTGGGAAATCGAATCTGATTATGACTGTTAGGTTGAATCAATGGATGCCAGTCATGCGGCATGAGAGTGAAGACTTAAATGGTTAACATAGACACGTTATGAACATATTGAACATACCAGTAATAAATTTGTTTAGAGCTCAAAATCGTTTACCTAGCTCTAAATCTAATTGTTATACCTTAAGGGTATTTTTACAATGACTTTAATCATGAGGTGAATATGTAGCTTGACTTAGTTAGTTACGATCTTTATTATGTCAAATGAGTGACATTGAATTGGCGGACAATACCTCGGCTGCTGGGATTGTAATTCAATTAAGTTGAAGTTACATGATTCACAACTATGGAAATTCGTTGTTGGATTGCGAAAGTAACAATATCACATTATTCTTTATTGATGGATGTGTGAATAAATTAGTCTGGCCAAGTATTTCAATGAATTGAGTCATGAATTAAGACTTGTGAATTGTACGAGACAATTCACTATTATGTATTTCTTATTCACAGTCAATAAATGAGTTAAAAAGAAGTAAAAATAAAAGGGGTAAAATTGTAATTTTATATTCTGCTCTTGTTATTAATATTCACGATGGGTATTATGTTAAAATACTATGTGGACCATGAAAATAAAAAGGATTTATATACACCAATAAAAAAGTAGTGCGCGTGAATCGAGAGTGGATTCAACATCGAACCTATTATGGAGTCGTACAATGTTAGGACTAAATAAGTTGGGAATTTATGAAGATAAATTCACCGGGTATTTGAATCCTTAACTTTGTTCATGTGTGTCCATCCGGTCTAAGAAATAGCTCATGAGAACTGGAATAGAGAAACGAAATAAATTGGATCCAAATGTGTTTTGGTGCCAAGGTATATTTTTTACACTTATATGTGATAGGGTATGTCACATAATTGATAAGTGTGATTAATTGTATTGAAATTAATTAATTTAATATTTTTTAATTATTAAATAATTAGTAAATGAAAATTAATTAATTAATTGATAATGATCAATTAAATTTATCAATTGAATTGATAAATTTCGATACAACTCTAACACTGTGGAGATATACTAATTTTTGGAAATTTGAATATATAGGGGTGAATTTTTAGAAATTTAAATATATGGGTATATTTGTAAATATCAAAAATTAGATTTTATAAATATCTAATAGCAATTTGATTGTAGAGAGAGAGAGAGGGATCTCATATCAGATACAGAGAAAAAGAGTTTTCTCACCTCCCTAGTGATTGCCGCTGATTGAGAGAGCATTGAAGAAAAAATATTTGATTTTTTCCTTCAATCGTTTTGAGAGCTCACACTCAAATTCCTACACAAAATTCTAGTGAGATGTAATTCTGAAATTAACGGGTGGTTGTTGGTGGATGAAATTCATAAATCATTATTGGAATTCAAGTGTGTTATTCGGATCTCAAAGTTTGAATAACACAAAGAACGCTCGAAAGAATTATGCCAGTTCAGAAATTCTCCGATACAAACTGTAGGTGAAAAATTATTTCTAACCTTATATTCTCGTTTAATATTGTATATGCATAATCATATGTTGTTTGGCTTTTATATTATTTAATTTGATTAAATAAGTTAATTAAAAAAATATTTGATATTCCGCCCACAAACCGTTCGTGGTTCAAATTTATTTTTTTAGTTAATTTTAAAACCTACCGATCTTACAACCTATAATGTGGCAACATGTGTCACACAATGCTGAGAAGTTATGTCAGGAGAAGGTTTTAAGGCCCGACCATCCAGAATGAAAGACCCAATATTGCCAGATCGACTCCTAGGAAGGTCGGATTACGCCAACCTGAGCAGAGGAAGAGGAGCGAGAAAAAAACCATCTAAAAGAGATCGAATGACTTCCTGTGTCAGCTTCATCATTGCCCACAAAAAGTAACATTTCATGTGGTGATCCCCCATTTGGCTCAAACACCCGACAGATCCAATCACTATGACAGCATGTCAAATCAGCCCTCGATAGGTCGCTTCAAAGAACACATCAACATTTAATGACCATCGCTTTATTCAAGTTCGTCTTCCATCCATCTAAGCAAGGTGAGTCGTTGGGCATCAGAAGACTTCCTTCGCATGCTCCCGAAGCTTATCTAGCACGCTTCCTCCTCTAAGACTCTAGGTATAAATATCATCATCGATCATAAGAGGGGTAGGCCATTTCTTCCTTAAAGAAACTATGTCAAAATAACATCAGGATACTGATTTAGGCATCGGATGCCATAGGCGAGGTAACCACCCCCCGGTTTGAAGGAATTGTCGCAGCGGAAAATACAGGATCTTGAAATATTTGAGAAACAACCATATTTATATAGATTAGGAAAAAAATACCTTTTTGAAGCGTGATGATCGAAAATCAAAATCTCAAAGTCTTCTTTACTATTTCTCGGGTCGTCAACCAAAATCACGAGCTAGGAGGAATTATTGGAGCGGAAAGAGGCTATAGGAGGAAGTAGAAGTCCAATCCCAAAACCACGTGAAAGAGGCTATAGGAGAAGCTCGTCAGTCCCGAGTCATAATGAAAGAGGCGGTGGAGGAATTATTGGAGCGAAAATTATGGAGGTGAAAAATCTGGGAAGTACAGGAAAGACCGACCTCGAATCCCTCACATGTACTTCATTAAGCCTCAAAATCCCGATGGCACCAATACCCAAAAAGTTTGTGCCCCCTAAATTTAAATGTTATGAAGGGAAAACAGATCCCATAGACCACCTCTGGTGGTTCAGACAAGTAATGGCATTGTATAAACATGATGATAAACTGATATGCAGGATGTTCCCCACCAGCTTGGACGAGATAACTCTGAAATGGTATCATTCCCTCCCTGTGCATTTGATTACTTTTTTTTCCTGTTATGTCTTTTGTCTTCCTAGACTAGTACTCTACCTATTGGGTGGTCATGGAAGACACAGAGTATCTCTTGACAATTTCTGCCAAGAGATGGGAGCCGCTACGACAATATACCTACAAATTTAAGGACGAAATAACAAAAGTTGAGAATTGTGATGATCAAGTTGCTAGACTGGCCTTCGGGCGGGGGTTAGACCCAAACTCACCCTTGTTCGAAGATCTATAAAAAGTGAAACTGTTGTCCATGGCAGAAATCTTTCAACAGGCGCAAGCCTACATTACTCTGGAAGAGGAGAAAAAATGCTTACTGAAAGTGACTGAACGGAAGACTGAGGAATCAAGGAAGCGGGAAAGGAGTTCGAGATCTGAAAGGAAAAAGTTTGATGGAACGGAAAGAGACTATGGAAGAAATAGCAAGCAGGAAAGAACGGGGTACCGAAGAAGGGACTCAGAAAAAATACACCCAAGGGACACGTTTCAGACGCCATTGACCATTCCGGTAAACTAAATCCTAGACATGATCAAAGACAAGTCTTGGCTGAAAAGACTAGCCCCTCTCACAAAAGAACCGCATTTCAAAGATAAAGACAAATACTGCTCCTTTCAAAAAAGCAACAGGCATTACACAAAGGATTGTTTCTAACTTAAACGGGAAGTTGAAAAGGACAATCACGGGAAGGACAAGCGTGATAATGGGAAACAACATCTCAGTATCGTCGACACAGTTATTGCGCTTATAGAACATGAAGGGACAACTAGAAGGAAAGAGAAATGTATTGTAAGAAGCCAATACTAGAGAAAGGCCTAGAAGGACCCTCGAGTTTTAGCGAAAATCCCCCGTTGATATTTGATGACCTAGATTTAGAGCAGGACAAGCGTAAGAACGATGCTTTTATCATTTCAATACAAGTTGGCAACTGCTTACTGAGGAGAATCTTGGTCAACGACACGAGTGCTGTGAACATTCTACATCGGGCGACCTTAGAGAAAATTACAATGGAAGAACAGAAGCTGCAAGGAACTTCAACGACTAATAGGCTTCAACAGGGCCATTAGTTACTCAGAAGGAGCCCTCAGTCTCCCGATGAATGCAAAACCGTTTAACTACATGACCGAGTTCATGATCATAAGATGATATCTTTGGGAGGACCTGACTCCATAAGATGAAAGTCGTCCCCTCGACTTTCTACCAAGTACTAAAGTATCCATCACCTGAGGGAGTTAAAATAATAATAGGAGATCAAGCTGCTGCTCGTATATGTTCTATGACCGCTCTAGAATCTGTCAACAAAAAGGCTATAGAAAAAGCAGAAGGTAAGAGGCCCCTAGATTTATAGCACTCACAGGAAGACGCGTAAGATGGCCTGAGGTATGAGGTGGAAGAAGAAATGAAACTTGTATGTTTGGAAGAAGGAACGCAGAAGATGACGAATGTCGGTGCCCGACACAGAAAATATGAAAAAGAAAGATGGGTGGAATCTCTACAGAAAAATAAGGATGTGTTTACGACTATGACGCAAGAGATGTTGGGTATTACTGAAAAAATTATTTGTCACAAGTTGATTACAGATCGAGCCATAAAACTAGTGAAATAGCGGAAGAGAAGCATTGCCCCATAATGGAATAAGGCAATAAAGGACGAAGACGAAAAGCTCTTGGTGGCTAGTTTCATTCGAGAAGTCAACTGCCCAGAGTGCTTGGCCAATGTGGTGATAGTATGGAAGAAAAATGGTAAATGGAGAATATGTGTAGACTTCACTGACTTAAATAAAGCTTGCCCCAATGATGATTATCCATTGCTAATGATAGATCAGATGATGATGCCACTTCAGGACACGAACTTCTCAGCTTTATGGACGCATACTCTGGATATAATCTGATGAAAATTTTTTAACCTGATCAAGAAAAGACTTCTTTTATTACTGAATATGGTATCTATTATTATAAGGTTATGCCTTTTGGCTTGACAAACACAGGTGCAACTTATAATAGGCTTGTGAACAAAGTCTTCCTTGAACAAATCGAAAGAAACATGGAAGCCTACGTGGATGACATGTTGGTCAAAAGCAAGAAACGAGAAGACCATGTCTGGGATCTCGAATAAGCTTTTTCAGTCCTAAGGAAAAACTCAATGAAGCTTAATCTAGAAAAAATGTACGTTCATGGTAGCTGCGGGAACGTTCCTCAAGCATTTGGTGACACAACGGGGGATAGAAGTAAATCCATACCAAGAATCGGAAAGAGATATAGGGTTGACGGGAAGATTAACCGTCCTGAACAGATTCATCTCAAGTTCTACGGACAAGTGCAAAACATTCTTCAAAAATTTGAGAAAAAACTTTGTGGACGGATGGAATGAGGAAATGTGAGGAAGCTCTCAACAGAATCAAAGAATATCTAACAACTCCCCCTCTACTCTCTAAACTAGTACCGGGTGAACAACTCATGTTTCTAAAGTATGCGTCAGTGTCATACTCATCAGAGAGGAAGAAATGAAGCTAAAACCCGTATACTTTATAAGTAAGAGCCTGGTGGAGGCCGGGATTATATAAAAATGATGGAGACATTAGTACTGGCAATTGTATTTGTTGCATGAAAGCTGAGACCATATTTCTAGGCACATAGCATCAAAGTGTTAACAGACTCACCTGTTAAAAGTCTCTAGCACTCTCTAGAGGTAAGCGGGAGGATGGCGAATGGGTCAATTGAGTTAAGCCAATAAAAAATTCACTATTAACCCATAACTTTCATCAAGGGGCGGGCACTAGCATATTTTGTTGTAGATTTCACTAGAGAGCGAGTTGACCAGAAGCTTCAGGAAAAAGTTGAAAACGGATCTTGGAGAAACGCTAGAGCAATTTATCCCATTCAGATTCAACGCGTTAAATAACGAAGCAGGATAGGAAGTGCTGATTGCAGGAGTATCTTTGCTATGGGAATATGAGGTAACAAATGTAAAAATATTATGTGATTTCATATGAAACAGGTCACATGAGAATATGTAGTGATAGATGAAATGATGGTGAGCTATCTACAACGGGCAAAGGACCTGCAAGCCACATTGAAAAGTTACGAAATCCAGCAGATCCCAAGAACTGAGAACGAACACGCGACGTGCTAGTAAATTTGGGGTCATCGTTGCAATTCTCATACAAAAGAAATGTACTCATAGAATATCTAAAAAAGCAAGTGTCTTGCTCCCCTGTAACAACGTAGTGATGTGGAGGTTGAGAGAGAGCCCAGCTGGCAAGATGACATAGCCCATTATCTTGAAAAGGAAATACTTCCTGAAGATAAGCTCATTGCAAAAAAAAGTACAAGAACAGAGCGTCGGATACACATTAATAAATGGATTATTCTATAAAAATCATTTACAGGCTTATACTTAAATTTCTTAAAAGAAAAGGAGGCTCAGTATGTTTTGGCTGAAATATACGAAGGGATATGCGGCAATCATACTAGAGGAAGGTCACTAGCTCACAAAGTCCTGAACAAAGGATATTACTGGCCCAAAATGCATCAAGATGCCAAATAATATGTGAAGGGATGTGATAGATGCTAGCATTTTACTTTAGTCGCTAAGATGGCTCCTGGTAAACTGAAAATGGTAACAAGTTCGTGGCCTTTCATGCAATGGGCATTTGACATCATCGGTCCGCTTCTAATGGCACCTGCCCAGAAACGTTTCGTACTAGTAGCTACAAACTACTTCACCAAATGGATTGAGGCTAAAGCTTAGGCAAGAATACAGGAAGAAGAAGTAAAGGGAATTCTATGGAAGAATATCATATACATATTCAGCATACCAAAGATACTTGTTTCAGACAACGGGCTTCAGTTCACAGGAAAAATGGTGAAAACTTTCTGCGAAAGGTCTTAAGATTACTAACTGATTCATAACTTCCTATTATCCACAAGGAAAGGGGCAAGCAGAAAGATCGAACTAAGTCATACTTGTTAGCTTAAAGAAATGATTGGATTCAGTGAAAGGAAGATATGTAGAGGAACTATCGGTAGTGTTATGAGCGTACAAAACTACTCCAAGAGAAACAACGGGAGAGACACCACTCACTTTAGCTTTTGAAGCAGAAGCAACAATTCTTGTTTAGATTGGAAGTCCCACTATGAAATCTGCGCTAGATGGACAATAGAATGAAGAACTCCTCATAAAAATCCTTGACGAACTAGAAGGACGGCGAGAAGCAGCCCTGATCTAAATGGCCCATTACAATCAGAAAAGAAAGTCTTACTTCTAGAAAAGAGTACGTAAACAGGAATTTCAGAAGGGAGATCTGGTCTTAAGAAAAATCCTCCAGACAGAAGGAAAGCTTGGGCCAACATGGGAATGGTCATACATCATCAATGGAGTAAGTGGAAGCGGATACTATCATTTGAAAATGGAAGAGGGAATGGATCTTCCAAAGCCATGGAATGTGGCACATTTAAAGAAATACTTTGTTTAATGTTGCAAAATGCATTATAGTGAATATTTTCCAGTGATTTTTTTTTTCGCAACGAAAATAAGGGCCTAAGTCATTAGGAATGGCAATTCATAAATCCTACTCCTAGGAGGAACTAAGGACGTAAGTTTTTGGGAGGGTCAGTTCTAAGCCCTACTCTTAGAATGAACTAAGGACATAAGTCCTTGGAAGGAGCAGTTCATAAGTCCTACTCCTAGAAGGAACAAAGGACGTATGTCCTTGGGAGGTGCAGTTTATAAGTCGTACTCCTAGAAGGATCTAAGGGCGTAAGTCCTTGAGAATGGCAAATAATAAGTCATGCTCTCAAAAGGAACTAAAGGTCCAATTCCTTGATAGGTGCATTTCATAAGTCATACTCTCAAAAGAAAACTAAGGATGAAAAATGTCTTCTAGAACGGGCGAAAGAAGGAGAATAAAAACTTGAAATAGGTCAACAAATGAACTATACAAAATAGAAGTTTTATGAAAGCAGACGGTTCAAAGAAGACGTAAGCAGATACGAGCCTGGTTTAAACTACTATAAGTCCAACAAAGTGAATTTTGTTCTTTTTTTTAATAAACTAAAAAATTGAGCAAGTATAAGCAAGCGGGCGGCCAAAAAAACAAAGTGTGTGCAAATTTTTACTAAGTGTTTAGAAAATGAAAAACAAAGAAAGGAAAATTGCAAGCTTGAGAAGAAAGGGAAAAACAAGAAGCCGCAAGTCCATCGAAGTGTTAGGAAATAAAAAATATCATCTCATTAACGCTCGGGAAAAATTACAAGGCGATACTTTGACAAGTAAAATTAAAAGAAAGTTAAAGTACATAAAAGTAACAAAGTCATGGAAAAAACAAGCTAAGGCCCTTCTTCAAGAGTGACTTCAGCAAGCAGGTCAGAATTGTTGACTGCAACAATGGGAACGTAAGCATTCGGTTTAGACTGAACCTCTGAAGGATCCTCAGGAACATCGATGAGCGGAAAACATGGAGCTTTGTTAGCCTGGGCATCCTTGTAGCCCGCACTATAGGCCATCATCTCGGCCTTATCGAGTATGGCCTGGTACTCGACCTCAATTTAGCTCTCCCACTCCTCGGTCTTGGTAAAAGCCGCCTCCGCAGCCAACAACTTTTCTTCAACAACAACCAACTTTCCCTCGACAAAAGTTAAGTTCTCGCCGGCAATTTCAAAAGCTTTCTCTGATTCCGTCAGAGACTCCTTAAGCCTCGACCGTTCTACGGCAGAGGCGTCCGCTTCCTTAGTGAGTCGTGTGATGACTTCCTAAAGCTCAACCTCGATCTTCTTCAAGTTGTCCCGCTCAACAAGGAGAGTGTCGATGACCTCATTACACTCCTCAATTTTCCTCTTCCAGCCCGCCATATGCTTCTCCAAAGAGTAGAAATGATCCCGAATCCCGTTGTGAAAGACCACAGCCTGAGAAGAAGAAGTTCTAATTATTAGAAAGCGGATAGAAGTAAAATAAAAAAGTATTCTAATGAAGAAAAGTCACATGCATCAAGTCGTAACTAAGGCCAATGACTTGATCGTTGACGGATATATGGTAGAGAGTAGCTGTGTCTATGTCAGATTGGATCCACTTCAAGACATATGGGAAGAACGGGGATCGTTTAGGAAACTGACGGAAGCCGTAACAAGAGGCGCCACAGTGTATCGATGCCACCTCCACAAATCAGGTTCTTCAGGCCTCCCTTGGGAACCAATAGAAATTGACAGAGCAGACCTCTGAGTAGGCGGAGGAGTGGGTGGAAAAGCTCATGCTCGTACTGAGGTGGACTGTTGTCAGCTAGAACGAAAGGTGGAGGCGCGAAAGGAGTAGAAGCCTCCCGTGATGAGCCAGGAGCTTCGGTCTTTTGATGGACATTTTGCCCGCCTTCAACGGCTCCCAATGCTTTGACATTTCTAACTCCTCGGAGAGGTTCTAGAATAATATGTCTTCCTCTTCTTCCTCTCACCACTCCTCCTCTTCTTCTAGCCACTCTTCCTCTTTTTCTTCTTGCTCAGAATCAGCAGACTCCGAGGGGCTAGAAACAACCATATGATAGAAGGCAGGAATGGATATGGCCTGAGGAATTTGAGAAGACAAAGATTACGGACCCGTAACTTCTATAACAGGAATGAGGGGGACTAGGTGTCGTTGATCTCTCTGTTCGGATCGAAGAGGTCGCGCCAGTCCCGTTCTGGGTAGTTATAAGTAGCAGACAGTGGCGCAACAACGTCCTTAGGAATGAATGACCTATTGTTCAGGTTCTTATCTATATAAATGATAGAGAGAAGGTCAGTAGTAAAAAACAACAACAAACAAACAATAAAGCACAAAACCGGAGCTTTGACTACTTATTGAAAGATCCCAATGTCCTTAGGACGATCCATCGGCCATCACTACCCCAGTTCTCGCCAACCAGTAGGGTCATGTTCTCTCATCCTTTATCCCCTCTCGGGAGATCCATAGTCAAAGATCTCTTGATGATGTACGCAACACAGAATTCATCTACACCTATATTGTGGTTGTGCCTCCTGTTCAAAACTTCTATTCCTAATAGGACCCCATAGGTACTAGGGGTATATTGGAAAGGGGCGAGAAAGCAGGTACTAAAAAAATTCATGGAAGAAAGAGGAAAATGGGAGTTTCAAACCTAAAGCTATGTATCTGGGGGCTAGAGTAATCTAGTATAAAGGACGACAATTAGAAGATTTGGGTACCCATCCCCGAAGGCGCAGATGACATTCGAGAAATGCATCTCGGTGACAGTCCATAAATCGGTTGAACTCATCTCCCTCGTCTCCTATGGCTAACGAAAAAACCCACTAAAAGAAAGGAAAATTGTAGAAAAGAAAAACGAGAGTAAGAACGCAGGGGAAAGAGAAAACCTACAGGGGGCCAGGTAAAAGTAAAGAAAGAACAAGAAAGATGAAGGCTTCTTGTAGTCTACGTACGCGAAAAAGAAATGCAATGAAATTGATGGATTCAAAAAAGAGTGAAATGTGCCTTATCCGAGGAAGGCGTGAGCGAAAATGTGTGTAACATGCATTTAATGACAATAAACAGAATGATGGCATCAACCGTCATTTGTAGCGCGTAAATGGGAAGATGACAATTGGAAAAAGGAAAAATGGGTGTGTTCTGAAAGAGCTTAAAAATCACGCCCTATACACAAATAACTTAGAACGGGAAGGTGAAACGACAACAATGGATGACGAAGTGTCATTTCTGAGAAGTGTGCCAATGATAACGGGAATAAGGTGACAACGGCACACGTTTTCTTTGTTTAATAATATTCTTTTTGTATGATATTAATGCTTGCAGTTTTCAATAAATGGTAAAAAGGCAAAAGGTTCAATCAATTAACCTTCTACCGAGACACGCATGAAGCATGGTCATTACACCATGAATAAAATTTCGTTGAGTGTAATGGGGGTAAATGAATAGGTGTAAAATATTCACCATGCCACGTGAATGGAGGGGAACCAATCAAGAGAGAGTGAGTAGATCTCCATTGTGGGAAAATGAGAAGATGGGAATCAAAGCTACAGGAGGGATCAGACAGTTACGATTGATTCGGTTGTTATAAAGGCAATATAGTCAACATAATAGTTGAAAGAAACACACAAGATATGGGGGACACGTTTGAGGAAGATCCCACGAGCATGGCGATGATCCTAAGAAGATGATGGCATTACCGAAAAAGTAGGGGGAGTATGGCCTAGTGTCCGAGAATAACAAGGGACTCCCTTTTTTTATTAATTTATCAATATATTTAAAAGACCTATAAATACAGGCTCATGTGATATATTAAAAAAATGAAGAGAGATTGAATCCAAGCAAAGCTTTACACAGAGCATTTACTCATCATTATCATTGTAACTTTTACAAACGTGTGCAACAGTATTCTCTTTTAGCACATGTGCTGGACATCCACATATATGAAGGTTGTGTAAACTAGGTTTACGAACATTTCATAATTCTTATGGTATTTCAAGTAATGTCATGTATGATGTTAGATTCAAAATATGTCATTTATAAAGTTAATCCTCAAAAAGAAAATAGGCCAGTTAAATAACTAAACGTAGATCTCATCATGTTAAAAAAAGTTATTTCTCCATACCGTCACACCATTCTCCAGGTGACTCAGATGTAACCAACTGGGATACAATCCCGATATTTATCATGTATTGTGTGGATTCATTAAGAGGTATTTTGTCTCTCTAATGCCTTCTCAAATTATGCTCTACTCTTTGATTTCTCAAAAGTTCCAGAATCGAAAATCATAAGACAAACATAGTCATATCTAGAGTGTATATCAATAAAATTGACATCACCCATAGCTATCCCTCACCTAGACTTTCACTCGTCCCTCTCAAACAAGATACTCCAACACTAATGTCACGTGCATTTATGTTTTTCTGTTTAAAAAAAGACTCTTGGTCATATTCTTATCAATAATGGATTCACTTACCAGTAAGAGTTAAAAACCTATGGGCTATGAAGCCTATCTCTTACTAGTCTTCAAATCGTACTTAGATTATATGACCTAGATATATGTTATAGACGTATAGTTGGCTTGAGAAACTTTTCTCGATTATGATGTACTATGCATACCATTATTTTACTCAATATCATGCAACAAATTTTAGACAAATATATTATCCAAAATTAGTGCATATGCCTCTATCCAAAGCAACATGCAATCCCTCTCATTTAGTTTTCTGGTTTCCTAGAACCTTCACAAAAAATTATGAATGGGATTAGTGATTTCAGAGTCTACACACTAGGTCGTAGTAGAATCAATCATTGGTCACTTCTTAATGAGATGCATGTTTTAGCTCTTTATAGTTGAAAACCTTTTAGCTGGTTTTCTTATATCCAGTATTCCAGCAATAAAAACACTTCCCATTAGAGCTTGCTCCCTCTTTCTTACTATGAGTCAAATCTTTCTAGAGATCTTTATCTTCTTCATCTTATCTAGACTAAGCTTAAGCTCAAAAGAAGAAGTGAACAAGCTCAGATGTAACATAAACCGTCTTCAAGACTCTCTTAGCTATCTGGAGTTCCTAGTTCAGTTCATATTGATTAAACATTTCAGCATATGCTATAGTTAATCACGAATAGATGTGAGAAATCCACTTAGATATCCAAGATTATATCGATCTCTGTTTTCCCTTCGATTGTAGCTATATAAATCTCTCTCTCGTTTTTTAAAATAAACACCAACCATAATGATATGGTCATTAATCAAAGTCTCCATTGTCATCTTAGTGTTCAACATTACCCTTTCAGACATCTTACTGGAAACTAATAATTATATCAACTTCCACAGAGAATGAATTTATTATAGTTCTAACATATTTGTCATATAATGACCTTATGTAACATGGAGTTAAAATTCAATCTATCTCTATAGACGATTTAATTTTATTCTCCTGAGTGAAACTCTAAGAAAGATTAGGATAGCTTCAACTAGGAGTATACTTGCTTCTTTATATGGTCAAATTAAAGTCCTAGTTAATATTCATTAGTGTCGACAATATTTTCAATATAGATGCTAATGGGCTCATGGACGACATTTTAATTACTAAAAATAATAAAATTCTCAATCATTACAAACACATTCTAATTAAAGCATACATCATAACATGAAAATAAAACAACTCAAAAAATTAACACGCAGTGTGTGTAACGATATCCTAACTCTCATAAACATACGCACACTTAGACAGAATGCACATTTAAAAGTTAGGTAGGATAGTCCAATCCAATTAATTACCAATCTTATATTCATTACATAGTAATCCTACTAATCTAGTATTAATATCTGGCAATTAACTTATGTTCAGATTTGGTCTCTCGAAATAAGTAATACAAAGCAATTCGGCGAGATACTACAAAAATGAGTCAAGTGTATACCATTATTTCACCCTCAAACTTGTGACAAGTTAACAACTTTTGCTTAAGTAGATCATTTCCAGTTATTCACTTATCAATGTGATCATTACAAAGACCATACTTGTAATATCTGATACTTCAGATACCGTCCTTTAGGGAGCTTCCAAGATTGAAGATGAGGTACCCTAGCACCTTACTATGATCCAATAATTAAGACCATGAATTTCGATTAAGAATCTCGCTCCCACTTGATTTTCTATATGACGTGAGTTTTTATTACCGTAGGTTACTAAGTGACATTAGGTAATTAGCCAACCTAATTTATAGCAACTAACTCCGATTAAACAAGCATGCTCAATTAGTATTATATTTAACTAATATAATTTTATCTGAATTCTGATAATCTAATAATTTAACTAACGATAAATTAAATATATAGTGAGATTATTAAAACTAAAATTATATTTAAATAAAAAACTAATAACATGCTTCTAGGGTCAGTCATTTTATACCTTAATCCATTATGCTTAATTTTATATTTATTATACAATCACAAATGCTTATCCTTTTAGAAACCTAACGCCGCATAGTATCTAAATGTGATGTGCATGAAATAAAATTATCGAAGCATGTTGGGTATAAATTATAATAAATAAAATAGTAGGGTATAAAAGATAAATACTAGAATATACCCTAGCCTTGCATAACCCTACATTATCTTAATTTAAAATCTAAAATTGTCTTCCAGATAGGCCGAGATCTGATCCCTGGCACTGAAATTGTCTTCCGCTGGTTGCCACCATCAATCTCACCAGAGGACACCACTGACCATCTGTTGGTCATCGTGGCGCGTGCACGGCTGAAGCGTGTGGCGCGTGGCCATTGAAAAAAGTAAACTTTTAATAAATATCAAATTTTTTAATGAAACAAAACTTGAGCAACGCCACGATAACCAAATAATTTTTTTTTATTGAAAACTCATTTTCAAGCAGTCAGTATCCATTATATATTTATATATTAAATATACAACATACACGGTTATGAATCATTTACCTCTTGTAGTCTTAATCAAGCGTTCTTGCAAAACCGATTGAGCTTTCGTTACACGAAACCGTTTCAATGATCAGTAGACTCTGAGATCTACACCAAGATTTTCCAAGTCAATCCTCAACGCACTAGGATGTGTGTGGGCACGTAGAATATTACAAGACATTTTTTTATGTCTCTAGATGATCTCAACACATGAGATTTAGAGATTTACTGAGAATGACTTTTGTGAGATGATTCTCTAAAATAATGTGATGATTATTTTTTTTAGATTTGATTAGCTGTTAATCGTAGAGAAAAATCACTCTGAGCAATTGTGCTCACAACTCAATTCTCAGATTGAGCAACTGATGATCTGATCAACTCATTCATCAACTTAGGTCATTCAAATAAAATATGTATCTTATTCTAGATAATGATATATAAGATATTTAGGGATAAATAAAAAATAATATTTAATTACAAATTGCCCAATATAGTAGAACTCATTGTATAATGGTGCATAGTTGCAGTATCACACATCACTGTAGTTGACGCGAAGCAAGACAGTGGCTCATGGAACTGTGTGTCACGCCACACTGCAATGTCGTGTGGCACTGCAGTGTTACACGCCTACTGTTGTAATGCCACATGGCATTAGAACAGGTCATAGTTCTATGATTCTCACTCATTGATCGCCATGTGGCAATTACTGTAGATTAAATATTTATTTTATAAAATATATCTAGATATTAGTTCATTCAAATTTAACATATCTAATTATCCTTCTTAACTAAATTATCTGTTATTTCACAAATAATAGATTTAGTTGAGCCAAATTATTATCTAATAATAATTTAATTATCTAATTTCATAAATTAGATATTTGTCTCACTTATCGATAATTGAAAAAATAATCGATAATTATTTATATATAATTTCCAAAAATTACATATATATGTAATTCAATTAACTAATCACACATAATTATCTCATAATTATGTACTTACCCCATAATAAATTTTTTTTGCAAGTCAGTCATTTTCTCATGTCCTGAAATATTCACACCCTAAACTGTGTAGTGTAGAGGTGACTTGGGCACTATGCACTTATAATCCTAAGCTCTAATAAACTAGATTATTAATTAAAATCTTTAATTAAATAATTTTATTTATTAATTCCATCATTACTGTACTATAAAAATAGAATTGAACTCTTAGTGATTAAAAATGTATTTACAGATTATTCTCATGTAGTCCACTGATATAATCAATTCATGTAGTTTTGTCCTCCAATTATTGGTTCATAAATTACAACTTGTCAAAATTACCATTTTACCCTTCTAATTACATCTTGATCCTTAAGTACTATTAATCCACTAGTGAATGACTAATTTATAATCATACCTAGTTAATGTACTAGTGCATTTGGAATGCATTGAAATGACTAATTAGTTTGATTTTCAGTAAATTACTATCAAATGAAAATCATGATTTATTGTAATTATTTTATGAGTGCTCTCAATCTTAGGAGAGTTATGAACTCATATTTAATAACTTAGTTGTTTTGATCTATTAAGAATGAGACCCTATAAGTCAACATATTTTATAGGTTGGATGACTGAATTATTAGATAGCGAGTCCATGTATTCTCAACATTAGAATTCATAGACACTTTTAATTAAGTGACATAGTGATTTTTAGGTAATTCATTTATGTGGTCACAATAAACTAAGCGCTTAGTATCTCCGGTGAATTACTAGAGATTTGATAATTTTACTTGAGGCATCAAGTATGAAAATTATCATAGTTAACCAGTAGAATGAATTTAGAACCTAAGGATACCAATATGTGTATAATACTAGGTCGATAGTAATAACTTAATTATATACGGTACTATATTATGGATGTGCATTACATAATGAGTAATATGTCAATGATAGTTACGTCGAGTAATCTAAAATATACTTGGAGTTCAATTATGATTTTATAATGGAGTTAATTATAATTAATAATTAATAAATTTGATATAGGTTTAATCGATAGAGTTTATTAATTATGTAGCCAAATATATTTTTATCCCTATGATTTCTTTACTAACATCGGATTTGGGTTACGTTGTGACGAGACTTGTTTAATAAACAAGTGACTCAACGTGGATACCCTATAGTCAATCATGTGATCTAAAAACTAGCTCAATGTTTATTCTAAAAGATCAATGATTAATTAAAATTAATTTAATTTTAAAAAACCAAACAAAGGTTGAAAATTTCCCAACCGTTGCCTTGCTTCACGTGGGTTGCAATTTTAACCCATGTGAAGAGATGGCAATTGTTGAAGTCATTCTTCATAACTTCCTGCTTTTTGGACAGTTTTGCTTCTTAAGAGAATGATAGTTTTTCAAATGAAAATGCCATGGCCGAATTCTTTGTTTTTAGGGAAAAACAGAGAATTGGCCGAGCAGATTTTTGGAAGAAGAAAAGTCATGCGTTAGTTTTGGTTTCTGATTTTATTTGAGTGACAACCCGCTCGTGATTTTGGTTGACGGTACGAGAAATAATAAAGAAGACTATGAGATTTTGATTTTCGATTGTCACACTTCAAAAATGTATTTTTCCTAATTAGTATAAATATGGTTGTTTCTCGGATATTTCAAGATCCTGTATTTTCCGTTGAGACGATTCTTTCAATTGTTATCATAGCCGAGTTATGAATTATTTGAGAAATGCTTTGCGAAGTATTAATGATGGTTTTTATTGTTTTCGATACTTCCTTGCATAACCATTTAGATTTTTTGTTATGTATTTAGATGGGTAATCTATGAAGAGATTATTTCCCCCCTTAGGATTCGTATTTAATTTTGATAGATCCTTATTAACTTTCTTCGAGAAAGATAGTATTGTTATGATGTAATTATTCATATCGGGTGGAGATTGAAATGATGCAAAAAGGTAATCGAAAAAAGGATGAAAGCTCGCGTCCGCGTAGAAGGCAGTGGGAGAGATTGTTGGGGGTCATGCCCTCAAAGTATGTGTATTGACATTTTGATATGAAATTTAATGAGAATTATATTTTTCTTATAATTGTTCTTTTAAATTATTGTTGAATAATTTATATAAATATCTAAAAATTACATATTCATTAATGAGACTATGATCTTGTATTAGTACAAGAGGATTAAGATCATAATAATGAATAAAATTGTCAGCAACACATTAAAGTATGAAATCTTTAATGAATGATTGCTAGGACGATTCACTAAGCATTATCATTTATATGGATAGACATCTTAGTGAATATACTTTATAAAATAACATTACATATGATTGGACCGATGTGAATTAATATCTTTATTATGTAAGGTAAGTCACTCTACATAATAGAGTTAACGTAGTACAGTATTTTTTTCGTAAAGCCCTCAGCTTCAATAATTTGTGAAATTAAGTATTTATAAGTTATAAAAGACTCTTAGTTAAATACATTGTTCATATGAGCTAAACTTTATAGGACTCATAAATCAAGTACTATTATATTTGTGGACCTTTTACAAGTTGCACATAATATAAGAATAAATTATTTATTATTAATCAAAAATTAAATGTTTCAATAAATACAATAGAATTTCAGTATTTTTTCGAGCATAATCTTATCACGGCTCTCCTCACTCTTTGGGTTATTGGTTTGTGTTTTGCAGATTTTAAGATCAAGAGGAATTTCACGTTAAAGAGGGGATGACATGTAACATTATTGTTGAGAATTTTGACATCAACATCTATGAATTAATTCATTAAATAAGTTAATTATTAAGATGACATTTACTATTAGTTAAAAGGTAATTTAGAAATTTTTATAAAAAGATGAGTATAAAGTTAACTAATTCTCAACATCTGTAAAAGTAGGATAAGATAGGATAGATTTCTAATCAATGGGCTTAGATATTTTTTTGGCATTGTATTGGGCCAATCCAAATACCTCATGTAGGGTCATGCTATGAGTAAGAGAGTTTAATTACTATATAAATTTTTTGAGACATAACTGGGGCTTGAGCTTGATCTTTAAATTATTTTCAATAGTTAAATGCATCATACAATGTACCTTATTCAACTTTCCACGGCCATATATGTACAATGTATGAAAGAAAATGATAGTGATATTGATATGATATGATATGATATAGACAATTGAGTGTGTGCTGTGTACTCCACTCATATAGGATTGAATAACCATATACTACTAAAGGATCTGAATTTTATTTGAGCTCTTTTATGAACCCATATCTCTTTCTTGCTTAACTCTTGTTCTCAATTGTTTTATTGTTCTACAACATCTTACTCTTGTTGTGGATATGTTTTTTCTCCTTGTTTTTGCTTGATAAGTTAAATGTATTAAAAATCGAAGTACACAATTACAAGTGTGCTTGATAAGTTAAATATATTAAAAATTGAAGTACACAATTACAAGTGACATACTCGACCTAAAAGAAAACAAAGAAGAGATAGCTATCTACCTAGGGCCAACAAAAAAAAACAGATAGAGAAAACAAGCAAACGGACGACACCTCCACAAACTAGGTACAAACAAGGCACATGGTCCAAACCATGCCAATAAAAAATGACTAAAACTTTCTCATTGACAAAGTGTTTGTGCATAACCTAGGATCTTAATTCTTGGTCTTGAAGTTGCTTCTAGTGAAGGTAGTCTTGAAGTTGCCTTCGTTAAAGGATAAAGAAATCAATTACCAAACATAGAATCTCGATGCTTGGCCTGACGTTCAAGAGAGAGTTGGTGTGTTCTTCTCTTTCAATGAAAACTACATTTTGTAATATATAAACGTGTGTGTGTGTGTGTGTGTGTGTGTGTGTGTGTGAGAGAGAGAGAGAGTATACGTACTACTTGAAAATGCATGCAACAGAAAGGGCAAATACCACTTTGATGAAAATTATCCAACTTCTTTACACTTGCAATTTAACTAATTAGGCGTAAACATCAGCTGCTAATAAGGCTATATGATCTTAGCATAGCAAAACGGATGTAATTGCCCGATCAATGGGAGCAAAAATGCAATAAACTACCATTTTGGAAGGCAAATTCACTTAAGTAACTTTTCAATGCCAAGAACAAGAAGCTTTGTAAAATTTCTAAAGAGTCTTATATATTCACCTTCATCCATATAACATCTCCATTTGGATATGACGACAATCATTTAAAATAAATCGCACACTAATTATTACATTCCAAATTGAATCGCTCAAAATGTGACAATACAAAAGAGATTTCGTAATATATATATATATATATATATATAGAAACGGATTATATTTTACGCAAGTAAATAAGTACTTTGCGTACAGAAAACAATAGTTGATAGTTCTTGCATTATCTTTTTTTTATTCATTTGTTATTGAGAATGCAAAGTTAAGTACAAAGAGAAAGAGAAGAGAAGTATATGATTGGATTGATGAGAAAAAAGTAAAATATTCGTTGAAGCAAGCACTGTTTAATAACCAGTTAATTCAAATGAAGAAGCCTTGATCGATACTCCGTGAGTAATTGATTTGATTCATTTGAAGCTTAAGATCCAATAATCACACTGTTTATTAAAATTGTTGTGATGATGATTTGAGATTTCAATTACTTGTAAGAATCTGATGAGCAAGCTGGTAAATAAGCAAGAGGGAAAATAACACGTTTAGTACACTTAATTAATGTCCATAGCCCTATTTGAGTAGAATGCAATATGTACTGTTTTGATTGGAGATTAGACTGTTCGATGGGCAAATGGAAACTAATTTATTCAACTGCTGATAATGTTATGTTATTAAAATAGCGATGATGGTCATGGTTGGATTTAGTTATGAAGTTTTCAATTTACCTTATAATATTGTTTATCAATTAAATATGAGAGAGGGTGTTTGTAAGAGGAAATATGAGATTGTACTTGTTTATCTATTAAACTTGTTTTTATGTAAGAGAAAAATAGAGTTTTGACATGAATTGGGATTTGGATTTTGCAAATTCAATGGTATTTTTTTTAGAATTTGATTTTTTGAATAGTAAGAAACTGTGTTTTAGGTGGTCTTAGAAAAATCATTTGTTAAAAAAACGATATCTGCAATCTTTTTGTAAAAAAATGTTGTAGATTTGTCAATACGACAATTCAAAATCTCAAGACAGTCCTATAAGTAATAAGCAGACAAAAGTGTGCTCTTTGTTTAGTCCCACAGTATCAGAACTTTCTCTTTTTCTCTCTGTGTTGTGCATTTACGTATCAGTTTCCAATTCTCCCCAACTCATGGGTCACTCTTGGATGCCGGGTCACATTTTGGCATCATACTATGTGTTTTAGTTGAACACATTCAATATATTTGTTCAACTTCAAAAAATTTATTAAACCCTTCATTTGTTAAATCTCATAACAAATTAATTAAATTTGGTTATTGAAATTATAAATTAGTAGTAATTATGTCCTCCATCAATATTCATTAATTATTTTAAGGTGAAATCGAAAAGGATTGAAAATGGTTTCTTAAAAAATTTGAAAAGGGTTTCTTACTCTTCAAATGAAAAATTGACGACATTTTAGTAGAATTATAAAGAAACAAAATATACATCATGAACAAAAGGTCAACCCACAAATGGTGAAAGCGCAGCCATGCACAGAGAATGGACACATATCAAGAGTTGAGAATGTAAATCAATGAGAATTGACAACAGACATATTTAAATAGTACACTACATATTTACACGATAAAATGAAACATTTACACAGTAAACAGACATGTTTTACACGGTAAACAAACGATTTTACAATGGCAGAAGAAAATCTATTTACTCATAACATAATTTTATTTATCTAGAATAGGTATGTTTACATTGGCATAACGGAAGATATATTGACCAAGAACAAAACTATAAGACCATTGACGTCTCGTTCTTGAGTGAGTTGGAGTGCAACTATCTTATCCACTAAACTTGCTAGAAACTCTCGCTTCAGGTCGAAGACTAAAAGAAAAGGATCAGAGAACGCGGCGGCATAAGAATCACAAGATCCCATACTAAAGGGAAAAGAGAGTGCGCTTCTATGCCCTAGCTGAAAAAACCATTTCCCCTTTTCATAATAAGAAGGTTAACTTCAGCTGGGTATGGCCCTTTCGAGCAATCAGTCAATGTACATCTCGCTTACAAATAAGTGAGTTCCTGCTAAAAGTGCAGTGAAGCTCTTTTTGGAGTGGAATACATAAGTCTTATGAAAAGAGCCGATAAGATACTCAGAAAGAGAATGAGATAGAGTTGATAACTTACCCTCTTACCATGTTGTGGCAAAAGGAACTATAAGCTTACTTTGTTGCTAATCTACTAGCCATATACTTTACTCAACACTGACATATATTTACCCGCTACGGATGTCATTCAACGGCCAATGACAATTAGAAAAATATGTTGAGAGCAGTTTGAGGAAATCAAGGACTTAGTTGAAGATCAAGTCAATAGTCCCTTCAATTAGTGATATCTTCAGTTAATAACCACTTTCTCATTTTTAGTCTCCATAATAGGTGCATAATGACTACATTTTGTAGCTACTTACCATTTGAAGTGAGCCCATTAATAGTCAGTCATTGTAATTAGCACACATGCAGCAGCATTGTAACTAGCATTAGTTTTGTAAATTACTCTATCTATCTTATCGAATCTTATCTTACTATATTAAAATGAACTTAAATAAATAAAAAATTCTCGTTTTTACCCTTCAAGCCTCTTTAAAGTATAGTACAATTTAAATTTTTTATATTTTCCTCATCTAATATAATTCATGAAATGAAATATTATTTTTATTCAATAATATAATTTGTTTATAAAGAGCTTGTAAATTAAATATTTATAATATTATGCATAATAGAAACTTAAATATCTAAAAAGATGAATTCAATGAATTTTGAGATTATTTTTCGGCCAACAGTTATATATTAGTTAAAAGTATCTAAAATTAAAAATTATATATAAATTATGTTATAGAAACATGAAAATTTATATAGATGAATTAAGATAAATATTTTTGAATAATATCAATATCTCTTAATATGATGGAATCTAACAAATAGATGAATAATCATTGAATATTATTCAAATAGCAATATAGTAAAATTCTAACAATATTATAAACAAAATTTATTTATTATCATTATTATTTATTTTTAATTTAGATTTGCAAGTATATTAAAAAATAATGTATTGATTTGAACAATGATATTAATTTCAATTCTTACATATAACATGTGTGGAGTATGTAGTTTTCCACTAGTAATATAAATACTATCAAAAGCTTCTCGTAATTTTTTTTCCACTAAAATTTATGGTCTCCATTATTTTTTTATATACTTATCATTAAGAATTATTCACCATTAATTCTTTAGCCGTGATTGTGAATTTATTCCCTTTATAAGAACGTAATCAAATACTATTTAGCTAGATTGTCAAAATAGTATTCTAGAATGAAGTGCTGGTTTCGAAGTTTAAGAAATGAGAAGACCAAATGCAGTGGACCACATTTTTCTTACCTTTTTAAGCATATTTTAAGTATAAATCCCTTCTAACAAGCTGAAGATTGAACTTTCAATATATATATATATATAACAGACAGCTTTGAGTTTACTGTTATGAGACTTCTGATGTGGTGGAGGTCTATATTTGGGTTCTTTATGTCTGAATTTTTTTTTGAAAAAGTATTTTTTATGCGGTTTAGGATGCTTTGAGGAAATCCTAGGAGGCTTGGATGAAGAAGAAGTAGTTGGATACTGAATTTTAGTATCATAGGCAAATTGATCACAAAATTCACCTAATTCTTTTCTGTTGTCTAGATTCTGATTCTTCATCATATGTTGAAGTTTCATATCATTGCATAATCCTAGTCCTTCTTCGATTACTAGGGCAATGAGATGTCCATAAGTATATTGATCATATGGAATATCCATTTGATCATGCTTATCACGGAGTTTTCTTCTTACTCTATCGGCAAAAAGACTTGGGAGGCCATCAATGAACTTTGCCTTCCAATGTTCATTGTTAGCATCACTTCTCTGCATGACTTTCATAAGAAAGACATCTTTATACCATCCGAAGTGAGTCAGAGAAGGGCATCTCAGGTTTTGGAGGAGTTCTCTGTGTCTATCAGTATTGACAATTCTTGGGCCAAGGAAATGGTGAATAATGGATTGGGCCAGGGTATAACAAGCGTCTTCAGTTCTGGTATGAGTACCAGTAATCGGGTCAATATGAATTTTGAAAGAGTCTAAGATTTCTTGGCGTTGACTTTCAGTGAGACAATTATCCCACCAGCCTTTCAGTATTCCTGTGAAACCGTTGACCAGGAATCTGCAGATCTGGTGATTTGTATTCTCATTATGTTTGCACACAGAAGAGTACATGATCATTTGATGGATGGTCTCGAAGATCTGATATTCTGTTTTCCCATCTATGTTCCATTCATAGATGGTTTTCCCATGGTAAGATTTCTGAGAATGAAGAAAGTCTTCTTCATAAAGAATATCTTGGGGAGTAGGTCTAGGATAATAATACATACTTGGTCCAGTTAAAGCCGTACGGGTCGTAGGTCTTTTAGAATAGCTAGAAGACAGTTTATTGATGGAATCATCAAAATTCTTCTGAATGCCAAGAATTTGAGAGAGGGAATACTCTTCTGGTTCTTCAGGGTTAGGTGTGTCCTGATTCATCATATTCAAATGTCCTGAAGATGATTCAGGTGTGGTCTTATCTGGTGTAGAGATCTTTAAGTTTTTTATCTTATCCATAATGGTTTCCATGAAGTCTTCCTCCTTCTTACTGGATTTTAATTTAAAATTCTGGACATCTAGATGAGGTTTAAGAGTAAATGGTTCAATTGTTAATTTAGGTTTATCAGTTGGAGGAGTTTTAGATTGAATCTCCTGAATGTGAGAAACTTGTTCCTCTATCCTAGTTAACTGAGTTCCTACAGTTTGAAGGAAGAGGTTGGTGTAATTGTTCTGTTTTGTTACAGGTACAATGTCTTTTACCTTAACAATATCCTAATGGTTGGTTTTATCAGGCACCTCAGTATAGGGGTTAATAACCAAGGGTTTTTGGTTACCTTGTCCTGGAGCCCGTTCTAAGGATAAAGGTGGTGGATGAATAGCTTGATAAGTTCTACCAGTAGTGGTAATCCAAGTTTTCTGTATATTGGTAAGAACTTGTAACTGTTGGTCATCCTTAATTTTAACTCTTTGAGTGAGCTGGTAATATCATTCAGGGAAAGACTGAAGGGATTGATTCTGTTCTAATTGGAAGTAATACAGGTTCTTAAGGTCTAAGAGCTGTTGAGGATTATGGTTGGTGAAATACCAATCTCGAAAATCCTTATATTTTGGTTGCATAAAATCCTGGTGAAGACTTTGTCTTAACATGCTATTGGGTGTAAAATCCATTTAAATGTTGAATTGCATGTCACTTGCGGTAGGGCTCAGAGGCCTTCTGTTGATGGTGGATTCATACACACAATGAGGAATCTGATTTTCACTGATGTGAATTCCTCTAATCTGATCCTCCGGGGGGAAAAATGATCAGATTCCTCTGATCGAGAGGGTTCAGAGGCCCGAGAAGATTAGGGGAGATCCACCTGATAAGGGGGTACAGTTTGGCGACTAAGACTAGAAGAGCTTCTGGTCCGAGGCAGAGGTGGTATTTGAAAACGAAGGTAAACATTGCCACCTTGAGTTTGGATGACATCATCCAAAGATTGTCGGATGACAGGTCTGGTAGGGACAGCCTGGGGAATTTGCCAGGTGTCAGGAAAGGTGATTTCAGACCAGGGAATCATGCGAGGAACAGCCACTTGGCTGTTGAATAGATTAGTGTCTATGAGGACAGTATGTCCTTGTTCACTTTGCTTTCTGGTATAAGTATTCAAGGTTGTTAAAACCTTAAGATGAATCCTAAATAGGATAGCAAAGGGAGATGATCCTGGTAGATAATCATAGCCATGCGATTGAACTCTAAGTTCAAGGACTTTGGCTAGATTACTGTCTGATAAAGCAATACTTAAATTCGGATACACATTAAAATAAATAGGTCCATGAGATAAGCTAGTCTCTATGGCTCCCATAAGGGAAGCTTTCCAGTTCAGACACCTACCATCTCTAAGGGTGCATTGTATGCTGGTGTTCTGTCCTAACAGAGTTAAAGGTTTTAATGCAATTTGCACTAATCCTATATGCACATATTTATATTTTTGCATGAATGGATATAAATCATGCAAATGCAACAGATATAAAACATCATCATTATGCTGTAATGGAATGGCATATTCAATTAATGATTTTACGGCTAGTGAAATCAAAGGTTCCAATTTTATATATTGTGTCGGGTTTTACCTTAGGGATTGTCCATTTATCTAAGGCTTCTTTTACATCTTGATATGCAATTAATTCAGTTACCTCAGAGGTGGAGGCTACAGTATTTGCTACTGATTGTATAGATGCAGAACTTAGTTCAGACATGTTTGCGTGTGACCATGCATGCTTAATGTAAAGGGGGTATAAACAGTACTATAACCAAGACTAATCATGGCTCTGATACCAACTGGGGGCTCGCCAACACGCACCCGTACAGTGAGGAGGCAAAACACTATAGGTTCAGCGAGATCAGATAACAACTAACTTACACTGAGCACGTCTGTCAACGTTTTACAGGGGTCAACGGTCTTAACGCAATCTCTGCTCAACAGACCTGCCCAGACGCGACTTGGGTGACGTCCCACTCAGTGTTCATTAATTGTTTCCTGACCTTATTGTAGTACAGTGAGTACTTCCTCAACCATAATAGATACATATTGAGTGCCTTAGGCTAGCAACAGGATCATGATTAGTAGAGTTTATAGTCATGGTTATACACGGTTTACATTAAGATATACATGGTCTCATGAATAGATGATATGGGGAAGAAAGAACTTACGGTATGAGAGCTCTAACGCTCCTGGTGACAACAACGTCGTATGTGCAGGTGTGAGCAGATCAGAAGTAGGAGAGGTGTGAGAGAGAGAGAGAGAGGGTAAGGTTAACTTAGGAGCTCAACACATGAGCATTCTATTGCATCAAAGACGTTCTACTCTCAACAAGGGTGAGAGGCCCTTTTATAATACAGAAAGTAACCTAACTAGAGTACACTCGAAGATAAAAAGTAACTTAACTTAAGCTAAAAGTAACTATACAATAGTAGTCTATGCTTTAATAATTACATAACATAGAGTGGCGTGCTAAACATCGTCCACATGTTCGGATGCGAGAGAATTACTGTAGAATTCCTTGTTTGCTACTGTTTGTGTCGGACAGCTAAGAGAGTTACTGTAGAACCCTTTGTCTGATATTGTTGACAGCTCATCAGGTAGGCTTAGTGGAGTTTGCCTTTCCCTTTCTGGTCTTTGTTCTTTTCGAGCTGGTCAGAGATGATGTCGGCTAAGGAATCCCAAAAGTCATCAATTGTAGGCGCTGATGGGTCTTCTGTATTTGTCAGGTCTGGTGTCAAATCTGATATGTCATCCTTGGGGTCTTGGCTCTCGCCAGCAAGGATGTTGAAAGCATTATGTTGACTGATGTCCAGACTGAGATCAGTTATGGCAGGAGGAGGTGAGATGGATAATGGTCTCTGTGGACTCGGATCGGTACTGGTTGTGGCCATTGAAGATGTGTCAGAACCAAAAACATGAAGGAATTGGTTTTTAACAAAGGTCATGGTTTTAACTGCTAATTCTTGTTCACTAATGTGAGGAAATTGCTGTTTGAGCAGATTTTGAGCATTTAGGAAAGGGTTGCTCGTTGGTTCGGGTACAGGTTTAGGAATGGATTCATAACATGCTTGGGCATGGGTTTTGATGAGTTTAATTAATTCGGATAGGTGGGGGTTCATACCTTTGTCCCACCATTTAGTCCAAAAGATACGTTTTAAAACTGGTATATCATTTTGGTATTCACATTTCAAATCCCATTTCCATATCCATGGAATGTTAAATCGGATGATAAAATAGATCCAGGCTTTGGAAACAGTACTTTTTTTCTGGAAAATGGCATATTGGGAATGTCACTCTTTAAATTCAGCTTTTAGAATTTCTGGTAGAGTTTCAACGGTAATACCAAATTTATCCCACCAAAGGAGGAACCAGTTTGGTAGTCCTGTGTCTAATACTGTAGGACAAATACGGATAAACCATGTATAGTTTCTTATCGGATTTTGATAATAAAATGTATTGGTAAAGGATTCAATATAATCCCAGTAGCTGTATTTAATTGTTTTCTGGTGTATTTCTATTGTTTTAGTAGTATGAGGATGTAAACCCCATTGGTTAATGGAAATAAAATTACGGATGACAGCCTTACTAAAAGTAATTGGGCTGATATTTCGGTTTGAGTCATGGAAAGTATGTCTTATTTCCATGCTTCCAGATTGAACTACTATAGCCTCATATATATATCTATAGTGTTCAAACCTGGTTGGATACTGTTGTGTGGAGAGATAACGATTTTTTATCTCCCATGGATCTTCCATCCATTTTTCATCATTCGGTTCAATAATGAGGATTAGTTCCTCAATCATTCGGTTAAGTATATACTGTTCATGTGTCAAGAGGACTTCTTTTGTACTCTTACGAGTAGCCTCTTGAACAATGGGGAATTCTGAAGGCCAGAAAATCCCATCATTCGGATCTTGCAGATTGATTCTGCCACGTCCGCGCCCACGAGAGCTACGGCCTCTTCCTCGGTTACTCATGATTGAATTTTTCCTGTAAATATTCACGGGTTAGAAAATCAGGAAGAGTATATATATATATATATATATTCTAATTTAAATTTTGCTTCTAGACACATGTTTTTAGCATTTCGTGTTGATTCTAATCTTTGACTTTTGTTGCACTAGCGAAAAGGAATTGCCTAAAAATCTACATCCAAAGAGGGTTTTTCTTCTTATGCCGCCACAAGAAGTTCGTCATAAATACAAAAAGCCAAAAATGACACGAATAATTGACTATATGGAATTATGCACGCGAGTCTAACTAAGGTAAAGATGCTATAGGATTCCAATTTTTTCAAAATATCTAATGGGTGAAAAGGAGGAAAAAGGCAATAGTGTCGTATCAAATACGGAGTCACCACTTATTATTGTGTTAATGTGTAAGTAATCCTCTAAAAATTAATTTAAAGATAACGTTTAAATTAGAGATTTGAGTAAATGTCGTATATATTGATTGAGATTAAATCCTGAACTTAGAAGTTAAAAATCTCAATTATAATTAATTATGCTACAAGACCTTAATTGGTTTTTGCATTTATTATTCTTTAATTATACGTATATAAGTATCTCATTTAATTTTATCTCACGGATCACATTCGGAAATCTCTCAAGAGGTTCACAATATTAGGGTTTGAAGCATGTAAATTATTTAGTTAGTGCGCTCTTGCTTTGTACAACATAGGAGTTGATATAGTCATTTGCAAACATAAAAAGGTGAATTTCTTAATAAATCAATTAAAACCAGTGTATTTAATTTCTTTATATTCAAGTAATTTTTTTAGTGTGTAATGTATAATGATTCAATATGATACATTTTTTAAATTACTATACTTGTAGGAAATTCGCTATTTGATAGATCAAAATGATTTTTCTGCACTCCTAATATTGTACGAATATTCGGTTATTATAAGGCTATATGTACAAAATAATTTCAATATCCCAATTAATTATAATGAACGAATCTAAAAAAGACCATTTACATTTTAGTTAAGGGTTAATTATAGTGAACATTTGATCTTTGTGTGATTGTACCATTTGACCCCCTCCCTTTTAAAATCTTGCAAAAAACATCCTTGAATTTTTTTTCAACAATGCACTCTACCGTGATTTCTATCCAAAAAATTGACAGAAGTCAATGCACGTGACTTACGCGTACGCTTTTTAATGGACAATGAGGTAATTTAACACATCTTGCCAAGTGTAAGTCATCAAAGGACTCTCACCGACCAACCCATTTCCCTATAAGAAATTGCGCCAAAATGAACTTTTCCCTACCCCTTTTCTTCTTCCACTGCAACTCCTTAATTTTTTTTTGTATTAATTGTTTTTGTATCTTTCTCTTGTTACATGTCTGTTTATTGTGACTCAATTCACCGCATTATTTCTATTTAATTTCTACATCAGTCCTGGATTTACTGTTATGCACTATAGGGGGTCTGGGAGGTTCACCAGCCTCCCTAGCCCTCAATTTCTTAGGTCTCCAAGGTTGTTTATGGTAAGTAGGAGGAATTAATGGTGGTTTAGAAGATTTGAGCCACAATTCTAAACTGGTCATGGGACTAATGAAAGGCTCATATGTCTTCAAATAGACCTCTTTTGTATAACAACTATCCACATATGCCAGAGGATCATCCAGTTTGTAGCTTATGGCAGATATGGCATGCCTGTATGGAATGCCAGTGAGATCTCATTTCCTATAAGTACAAGTCTTTGCCTCCAAGTTTACTTCACTAACTGGCCCAATAGCACAGGACACTTCAAATTTCCCTCATCTTGCCCATATAGGTAGGAAAAATGCACTATTTGGTTTATTCTTATGAACTAATGTACATGTTTTTGGAGACACATTACAACTCAACTTAAAAACACTCTCTCTTTTCTTTGTCATTTGAATCATCATATATAACCTAATTTTTTCAACTATAGTCAGGATAGACATATCATTAGCTCCCAAATTGCAGCATTAAATGTTGTTTGACAACATATCACACTTGGAAAAGGTCTGAAGAGAGACCTAGTCCATGAAGCACGAGGTTTTCCAGACAACCATTCATAAACCCCTAAATGTTCTTCCTTAAGCTTCTCCATTCAGACAGGAATTAAGCTACTACTATACTCCTAGCACAGCTCCACAATCTAGTTTTCAGTGCCAGACCTTTGAAATCCTCCTTAAAATTGGCATACATATGGCGCACACAATTTCTATTCTCTGAATTGAGTATTAAGTTTTTCAGTGCACGCTTCAACCCTTTTTTCTTATCACTTATGAATGTCCATGTATAACTATTTACAATTCTAACATTATCAATCAAATCAGTAAAAACCCACTCCCAAGACTCTCGGTTTTTAACCTTCACTACAGCATAAGCAATTGGGAACAATGAGTTATTCCCATCTATTCTCATGGTAGTCAATAATTATCCTGGATAGGGACCTTTGATGTGACACCCATCCAGATAAATCACTGGCCTACAACCCTCTTTAAAGCCATTCTTACAAGCTCCCAAACAAATATACAACTTTTGAAACTTAAGTCTACCACCTTTACCAGCGTTAATTTTCATAAAATAGAACTACCTTTTTTAGCTCCTCAATATAATCCCACAGTTGGCTAAATTGGTTATCATATGATCCTTGAATCACAAGTGTAGCATTTCTCTTGGCTCTCCAAATTTGTATTCTTGACACCAACACCATATGATCAATCTTTATAGCATTTTGCATGGCAATTACACTAATGTGAAGTGCATTTCTCAACAACCCCATATATTATCGTGACAGCTAACTTGAACTGGCAAATCTATTCCTAAATGTCCTACTGTAATTATGGACATCATTGAAGGACTTTATTTGAAATGTTCTCCCATATCTTTGTAAAGACGCATACACAAACCAAGGACACTTTTAATAGAGTATTTCCTCACTGCCCGCCTAAACTCAGTTGTAGACCCAAACTACATGCTCCATTTGAATTGAATATCTCTCATATCTGTTTTAGGGAAAAACTTAGGATTCCTAGGTTACACCTTACATCATCTCTATCTGACTCACTATCTAAACTTCGTAATTCATCTGAGTTGTCCTCCTCAGTGTCAAGTACATTCAAATCAGTACAAGTAAACTATGTTCTATTTCTGGTTAAACCATTGACTCAAACAACTCATCATCAGTTGTTTGACCATCATTTGACATAACCTCAGTAAAATCAGGATCATCAAAATCACTTGAATACACAATAGACAAAACTATGCAAATACATCTCAGAATACACTACAATATGCAATCTTAGAATCTCAGTATGAAAGATAGTATGCAATCTCAGTATGGAAGACAATATACAATCTCAGACTATCAAAATAATATGCAAATAAATCTCAGAATAGACTACACTATGCAATCTCAGTATGGAAGGCAGTATTTAATCACTACAGATAAAACATCATAGAATACAATATTTAGTCTAGGAATACACTACAGTATAAAGAGCATAGAAAATTAACATAGAATATAAAATACAGAATACACTGCATATACACCAACTCAGAATACCGTATTTAATCTCAGAATCTCAATATATAATATAATATTTAATCTCAAAATCTCAATATGGAAGAAGTATTTCATCACTCAGAATGCACTATAGATATACCAATTCAGGATACACTACAGAAAAAATAATAAAACTCTAATCAGTATACGGTCAAACCCTAAACCAAAATGCAAAATCCTAAACCAGATTACGAAACTTTATGCCAGCATGCAAACAAAAATTTCAAACCTTAAATCAATCTACACATCCCCAGACAAACCCTCATCTTGTGCGCACTACCATCGAAGAAGGCGAAGAATTTTGAAGGTTTTTCAGTACATGAAGGGTTCCTTCGCAATGGGAGACTTTCGAAGAAGGCCCTTCGTGAATGATAGAGTAAATGAAATGGTCTATTCTCCCACCTAAAATGCATTGGTGGGGGGAGTCCCTTGATGACTTACACGTGGCAATGAGGATGTTAATTTACCTCATTACCCATTAAGAGAATCACGTGTAAGTCGTGTATTGCTAAGAAAAATTTAAAAGTGAGAAGGTTATATGAAAGATTTTAAAGGTTTGGGGGCATTTTGGTATATCCACCAAAGGCCGGGGATCTATTGTAATTAACCATTTAGTTAATATTACGACATATGATTTACCATGTCAGTCCGATTCGGGTATATGTCCCCATAAAACCCTAAAGATGGTTTTAATAGCAAATTTACAACCTTAAATTTGAAAAACTATAGGACACTTAACACTTATCGATACTAAAAATCACTTATCATATCATTATTATTGGCATAAGAGATTTGGATAAAAAAATTTACTAAAGTTTATGGTTTTGATTGAAAGTTACCTCAACAAATTACATCGTCAGTTAATTAGAAATCATTTGATGAAGGTTGCTTTGAAATGAACCTATCTTGTTGTTTTAGAAGGTGTGTAATTGTCACTAATTTAGCTGAGAGTTTTTTTGTGTTAAACTACTAACTTCTTCATTTGTTTGATAAAAATAAATCAAACTCATTTCCTGATGATATCTCTAATATTAGCAAGGTAAAAACTAAAGTTTCTTTATTATTTTTTGTTTAGCACAATAATTTTATAATTAACTTTGATTGATATGGAGAGAGTTATAGTTGAAAATGTATTTAACCCTCTTACATCTTTAATATTTTTTCAAAATTAAACTCTTTTTAATTAAATAGGGAAATAGCCTGCATTTGCAGAGTTTGACACTCCCAATTTAGAGAAATTATAAAAACTGATGGCTATAATGTTATTGTTAGTAGTGTATATTAGATTAAAAAATAAATGATTAAAATTTATTTTAATTTAATATACATATATATATATATATATATATATATATATATATATATACCTTTTTATTTCTATTTTAAATATATCAGAACTCTACAAATCTAAATTAACATATCATAATTTATCCTCAGTTTGTGTTTCAATTCACAAATTTTAAAGAATGAACATCAAAAAGTGGTCCACAGTAGGCTGGCGGTCGCCATGTGATAACACAAAAGAGCGCGCTTATCTAATCCCATAATTTCATAATTTTTGTGAGCTGTCCTTTTATATATCAGTTTTCAAGTCTTATCTCACCTAACTCACATAACACATCGTAGTACCAAAATTTATGAAATTACTTCAACATTTATTATTTCTAGTGAATGACAACATTGTGCCCAGCGATTTCAGTTTTTAATCAATTAATTCTGCTCCAAATATACTTATTATCATATCATAATACACTATAACTTCACCAAAGGTATTGCTTATAATTTTGATCTGGTAATTATTTAAAAAAAAATAATTGATCAGATCTGATGTGATGAGATAGAAAACCTCATTTTTATATTTTACATTTCAATTTTGTTGGTTTTCTATATTTTTAAAATGTAATATTAAGACACATGGCAAAGACAAATACCAAAATTTGGAGGAAAATGGCGCCATTTTTCTCTCTTTAAGCATATGCTAAGGATAAACCATTCTAATTTGAAATTGATTTTTCCAAATATTCTTATTTATTCTACTTTTTTGCTTCTAGAACATGCTTTTAGTCTTTCTTGGAGATTATAACCTTGACTTTTTTTCTTTCCATTGGGTTGAATTTTTATTTATTTATTTTTCAAAATTGACATTCAAAGAGGTGTTATCGTCTTCTCATGCTACCACACAAGAAGTTAGTCAAGTAAAAATAGTCAAAAACGACACAAAAATGACTATATGTATGTAAGTCTTAAGCTATAAGGCGTAATAAATGCTCTAATTTGATTCCAAATCCTATTTATTTATACATTAATGTCAATTGTTGGATTTATTAAAATTAGTAAAAGTGAAATCAATGATTCATATTTATTTCTAGAGTTATTTTTTCACTTAAATTTACGGGTAAACACATGATCTGAGAGAGAAATTATAAGTCACATATATAATTATACGATAATATACCACTCACTAGGCCGCTACCAAGAAGTTTGTGCTACGAATATACTCCTTGAATAATATAATTAGGTGTTTGACACACAATAAAAAAAATATTGTGTGAGTTAATATCTTTGTAAAATAATAATGAGTTTCATTTCTAAATGATGGTTACATTCACAGAATAATGTTTTTTTTCAAACAACTTATTTTGATTAATATAGCCTGTCATTATTTGTCGAACAAACAAAATTAAAAACGAAAGAAAAATAATGTCCATTCTAAAAAGTAAAAACCTTTGAATAAATTATAAATATATTCTATTAAAATAGTCCAATAAGTCATGTGAGATTTAGAATTATTTAAGGAGCTAGTTTTAAAAACAAACAGAAAATAAAGAAAAATAAGATTGACTCATCTAATTCTAGAATCGTCCATACCGATAACTCAGTCAGAGACCATTAATAAGAAAATAATATGCTCTAGCTTTTATTGATCTGATACTCTACTGATCAGCTCTGTTTTTCCCTCTTCTTCAATTTTCCTCGAGATACGTAAGATCTGATGAAATTCTGTCGTTTGTGAGGTCAATAATTAATAAACTACTACTTCGATCTAGCCAACAAAAAATCATCAACAGCGTGAAAAATTCCTTTATTTTTCAGATTTATGCACAATTGAAAATACATCCCTTCATGTTAAACTCTCAACCAAAATAAATCAGTTCCTTTCATTTTAACTGTCTTTATCCAGTACGGATGACAAATTTTAGCACAGCGTCCAGTTGAAAAATTTCATGACAATATTTTGTTTTTCGTTATCCTGACCCGTCCATTTTTAGAATAAATTGTATGGATAGCATATAATCATCTTTTGTTTCATCAATAAGAGAAGATCTCGATCCCTTTATATTAAAAATTGCATCACATATTGTTTGTTTAGAACAAAAGATTTTTCTGTTTAGTTTATTAACTTAGATTAGTTGAACATGAAAATAGAAAAGCTAAAAATCCACAGTTAACTACTATATATATATATAAATTTAGTTAGTGCATAGATTCTAAAAATTTATTGAATTACTAAACTGTGAATACATATATTCAAAGAGTAAAAAAATATTTTTAATTAATAGAAAAGATTCTTACTCTAGGGATACTTATAAAATGAAAACGGGCAATTAATTATAATTTTTTGCTGTATTTTCTGTTACAAGAACAATAGGTCATCATCCACTACTCCTCCACTTGTATGTTATTTATGCGTAAACATATTTATTGAAAGAAATCATAAATTCAAATATAAAAAAAATGAGAGACTAAATTGTTAACATATTAGTATATGTAAATGAAAACATAATCTTTGAGCAGAGTTTTTATTTCCCCTTAGAATTAGTCAAAAAACTTGACTATGTCGTTTTAACAACATGATCAACATCACATTGCATAAAAGAAAACGTAACATATACAAACATCTGCACACTTTTTTTTAGTATGAAAATTAATTAAAAATTAATTTATAAATAATTATAATATTATTTAATCATTAAAAATTTAATTAATTGTTTGATATAGAATTATTGCGATCAACGAAATTTTGGAAATTTTGATGTACATCCATCAAGACGTTCATTCAGATTCCTTACTAACAAATTACATTCTCTAATTAGCACTTACAATGACAGATGCCCAAATCTAAAATAATTAAACTTGGCATCAAACCTACCACTAACTCTCTCTCTCACTCTCTCTAACACATAAGCTTGGATGGGAAAACTGGATTATGGAACCATCCAAAGGCTATGGTGGAGATTTACAGAGAAGCAGAGAGTAGGGGTGAGATTCTCTTATTCACATGGTGAGGTAAGCTTATGTACTGAGTCTGAGACTTTACTAATTAAGAAGAGAAAACCAAAAACTATCTATTGATTTAATCCATTGAAGCTCTCTCTCCTCCACTTAAGATCCATGGGTGTCCTGAATTCACACAAAAAAAAAAGTGAACAAAAGGTTATCAGAGAATTAGAACTTGTTATTTATTATTGCTTATATCACAAAATCTACCAATTTCTCAACCATCAAAACCCTTTTCTTAATTTGATCTTCCTTTGTAATTTCAAGAACAATGAATATGGGACCAAGAACAGAGAGCTTACTTAAAGCATGTTCTGCAGATAGCCTCCGAGAAGCATCCCTGCAAATCATCTTCCTCATTACATCCTTAGCCGCCGGAGAAACCGACCGGAAAATCCTCGTCGGAAACCTCAAATTCCCTCTCAAAACAGCATCGAAAATCTCCACCGTCGTTTCCCCATAGAAAGGCGGAAACCCAGCCAACATCGTGTACAAAATCACCCCTACGCTCCATACATCAACCTTCTCATCATACTCTTTTCCCTGCAAAACTTCAGGAGCTACATAATATGGCGTCCCAACAACGCCCGCCATAAACCCTTCCTTCGAAAACCACTCCGCCGATCCAAAATCGGCCAGCTTCAGAGTATTCCTCGAATCGAATAACACGTTTTCCGGCTTGATATCTCTGTGAACAACGCCGTGAAGATGGCAGTGTTTAACAGCGTGAAGGAGTTGCTTGGTGATTAATGCAGCTTCTGGTTCAGAAAATGTGCGATTGATAATGCGATCGTAGAGGGAAAGCGGTTCGCAGAGCTCGACAATCAGGCAGAGAAAATCATCGTTTTCAAGAACATCGACGAGTTGAAGGATGTTAGAGTGAGGGGAGAGAAAGGTCATGATCTTGGGCTCTTTCTCGAGGCATTCACGATCAATTGGGTCGGTGACATTGTTCTTGTTGATGGTTTTGCAGGCGAAGAACTTGTTGGTGATGGGGCAAAAACAACGGTTGATTATACCGAATTTTCCTCTGCCAATTTCCTCCAAGATTCGGTAATGGCTTTTCACTTCCTGGCACATTATAGTTTCCGTCACAGCTCTGGGTTCTTTTTCGCTGCGAAAGGGAATGCTTTTGATCGGGATTTTGGGGAATTTGATTATGGGAGATTTGGGTTTAGGATTTAATTTATAAAGGATTGGGGGTTTGAAGTTTTTGAAGAATGGTTTGGAGGAATATTCGGCTTGGGGAGAGAGAGTATACAGTAGGCTAATTGGGATTTCAGCATCTGTTTGAAAAATTGGACGGCTTTGATTTTAACTTCTCCATTTTAGCACTATGTCATTTGTTTTTCTTGCATAATTTTTTAATAAAACTAGTTTTTTTTATATGAGAAAATATTAAGTTACTTTGCATTACATTTTGATTTAGTAAAAAAAAATTCATCTAATTCACTCTAGTATTGTGACGTTAATATTAACACTTGTTTTATTACAGTCTAGTAAGATTACAATTTAACAGACATCAAGAAATCAGACATTCAATCAGAGAAGGAATCGAATTAAATCAAATACAACTCTTACTATAGAATTCCAAGCTACCCAAGAAGTGGATTAACCCGTTACCATCTCTAGAAATATAACAGAATAACACCCTGATAATTTTAGAATTAATCTTTCCAATATCATTTAAAATATGAGTGATATCATTTAAAATATGAGTGATAGGGCCGATGCAAGGATGACCTCCAGTGAATCCAAGAGAATTTGGAGATTGACATCATTAGGAATTATGCAACAACACTCAAATCCCCACAAGATAGCATAGGCTTCGGCCATCAAAACATGGTGTACATTGCACTTAGTAGATTTTTATGAAATAAGTCACTTTAAACTATTTTTAAATTCATTTATCGTAAAATAGAGCTTTTAAGAAATATATATTATTTATTTCTGATAAAATGATATTATAGTGAAATAAATGATAAAATGATTCAAACTTAAAATTTCATTGTGTGGGTTAAATTTTAATTACAGTAAAAACTCATTTTATCATTTAAGAATTATATATTGAATTATCTCAACTCAAATGACATTTTATATTAGTTTAAATACACGAGTCCAGCTTAAATCTAAACAAAATATTCAATGAAAAATACGTGTAAAGAATGTGTGATTACTCGGATATGATTTCATGAAAACATAGTAGAAGGCTTTTTCAATTCAGCCTATTAATTTGAAATGATTATTAAGTAAATAGCAATTAATTTCTTTACCTCTTCTATAATTCAAGTGACATTACCTCTCTTTCCTTCCATGTATGCATTACTATTATTTTTGCCCTTAATTAAAGGCTAAAGGTAATTTTACAAATTTGTATACATTTTTTTCATATATTTTATATAATAACTAATGACACAATCATTATTTATTTATGTGACACGTCACATCATTAAAATTTTAGAAACGAATTGAATAAGAAAATAAGTGTAGTGTATATAAAGATGCTAAAATTATTAACTTTTGTCAGAAGACTTAATTGTAAAATATTTAAATCAAATGCCTAATCTAGATTCAATTGTGTAACTTGAAAAACATTCAAATTAATGTTCAATGTAAAAACTTTCAACTACTAAAATATTAAAATATTCAAACAGAAAATAATTAAAATTCATGTCATCTAATTTTCTCAATATATGTATTGTGTTTAATCACTATTTTCTTTTAATTTGAAGGTTGAAAGAGCATTCTTATTTTTCAAAAAATAATAGCATATCTAAAATTTCAAAACAAAACTACTATAGATTTACATAGAAATGAGAAATAAAAAAATATACTATAAGTTCGCATGAAAAAAGGGGGAAAAGAGTATTTCAAAAGGCCATGGGCATGCCTCTGGGTCTCTGCTGAATCTGCTCATGAACTGAAGTGCAAGATATTTTTTATTTTAAATATATATATATATATATATATATATATATAAATTTACGTGTAATAATCATTCATTTGACTTCTCTCTCAATATATATATATATTCATTTGGAAATTCAAGTGAGGAGCCTGACCTAATCCCGACTCCTCACTTGATCTAGCTCGCATCCCCGACCCGACTCGTGATCCCGACCCAGTACTTACCTGACCTCGTGTCCCCGACTTATTCCTGACCGGACTCCCCGACCCATCCCAATCTACATCCCACCCGATCCAGCTTCCCAATCTGACACACGTTCTCGAGTTCTATGACCCCCAAACTCATGACGTCGTGTCCCCAACCCAACTCCCTCAACCCGTGTCCCACTCGAATCCATCTTCTCAACCCGATCTGGCTCGACTCATAGGCATGAGACCCCGACCCCACCTGTGACCCCGACTCGACTCTCCGACCAGTTTCATCAACCCTTTGTCCCTAACCTGACTCCCCAACTCGTGTCCCACGAACCCCGGCTCCCCGACCCTAACCCCTTGTACCCGGCCCGACCCGCGACCCCAGTCTGAACTCATGATCTCGTGTCCCCGACCCGAAGTGATCTATTTTTCTGACTATATTGATGGCTTTGCTTTTAGTATTATCATCCGACTATTTACTTAGGACAATGATTACGGTTGCATATAATTTAAGGATGAGGAACATGTGAATTGAATAATTAATCAATGGCTTGTTTGGTATTTGGATTCGAATTTAGTATTTTGTTAAATCACGTAACTATACTAGTTAAATTATAAGTGTGTTGCATGTGACATGCACAATTTTTTTAATTTTCGATTGTGTCTTATACATTATTTGTTCATATAAAATTTTTTTGAATAAAATACATTTATTAGTAGATAAAATTAGAATTAGAAAACTACAATAATAACTTTTATGCTTTTCATAAGTTTTACTCACCAAAATCTTTCTAATTAAGTTAACTATGCTGAAGAACATCCTCTATACATTTTTTAGTTTGATTTTTTAGTATATTATTTCTTTGATTTTTATGTGATAAATGAACTAAAAACATGTTTTATTCTTTTATTAATTAATTGAATTTTTATAATATATATATTAATGACGAAATAACGTAACATGTTTTCATGTCTAAAAATAAATTTCAAATTAGAAACGATAAAGAAATGAATAGTTTGCTCAATAGCTAATTTAGAAAAATAAGAAAATAAAAAATTAACAATTAATGATGAAGCTTAATAGATTCAAGTGGTAATTTTGAAATTATAAAATAAGGAGTGGACAAAATGGTCTAAAAATAATTCTCCTTCTCGTCCCACTTTTAATATACTAGTAGAACACATCTGTGCGTTGCACGTAATAAGTCTAATTTGTTATTGATTCACTAATAATATAGAAAAACTTAAGCATATCCAGTTTCTTTATTTTTTACGAAGTAAGAGAAATGTACTAATTTTTAATATTTATGAAATTAAATTTATATTATACTTGGAATTAAATAAAGTATCAATCAAATTCTCTGGTTAAATCACATGAGACCCTTTCCAAACAATATATTTTATATGTTATATAAAGAATGAGTTACTTAGTGACTCATTAGAAATGTTAGAATATAAAATTTAGATATTATATATACTAGAAGTTTTGGTGCTAGAACATAATGAACGTAAAATAAGATGTGTTAAATTAAAAATTAGATGTTTAGAATTATACTATATAACATTACTTTTTTAAATGGTATAGAAAATGACTTTATTTTATCAATTTGTCACATTTCTAATAAATGATTAATAGATTGTTGGAAAATATATTAATGTATTCTTTAAATTCATTTATATAAATTTTTATGTTGCTAATAACATAAATTTTACATACTATAAATTTTACATATCAATAACAAATAAATATGAAGAAGTAAAAAATAGTTATTCCGTATATATAAAAAATCTTAAAATTAATATTTGCGGACATTATTTGTGTTCCTAATTACACAATATTATTAAACATATTCAATCTGTAAACTATTTATTAAATTTATTATGTAAGTAGAGTAAATGAGAAATAAATGAAATATCTATTTTGTTTAATAATTTAAAAGGTAAAAGAGAAAATAAAAAATTTCACTCATTTAAACTCATTTTAATATAATAGGGTCGTAGGCTTTTTTAGTACTGTTTTAAAATATCCGGAGAAGTGCTATTGGAACTATGGAAGTGTGATCTAAACACACATTCTAAATGTACTTAGATTACTGCATTAGCTGTCAAAATGTTAGTCCATCGGCCATCTGATTAGATCTGCACCGCTGAAGTTGGGACAACTCAAAAGGTAGAGAATATTTTTTTTATTTTAATAGGACATACTAGATTTAAGCCGTCAATATCATGTGAGACGGTCTCAAATCTCAGGTTTCCTTTGTGCCAATGACAGAAAATCTAATTCTATTTCAAATTATGACAAGTGTCGTGTTTATTGATACAGTTTTTTGAAGATTATCTATGTAGAATTGAATTTCAGGATGGACAACACAAAATGTCAAGATGAATTATTGTAAAACAGTTTTATCGTCAAAGACAATGAATGATGATCTCTTTTGAATCATAGTACTGGTATCCACAATATAAAAGATCTCATGATATATTACTTCACCATTATAGAAATATGCATGATAGGATTCCATAGATGAACAAGTACAACTTTTTAAGGGCCATATTCATGGAAGTAAGATGGTGAATGTAAACTACATATTGTTTCACAGGTGAATTACATAAACTTGCTATCCTTTTTATCTTTTGGACTACTTTTCTTCTATTTTTTTAAATTCATTTACTATGATGTTGTAAAAGAATTGTTAAATAAATTCGAACTATTTACTTAAAATGTATTTATGCATTAAGAAAGTATTAAATTAATCTAAGTTTATTCAATAAGTGCTTTTCTAAATCATTTTCTCTCTTAAAAGGACTTTCTTATATGAAGTCGTGTGTTCGAGTTATATCTTTCAATCCCCTTAAAAATCTACCATATAACTTTGATACAAAAAATTAATAATAATACGTACTTGAGTGAATGCTTTAAGAATGTTTAAAAAAATAACTAAAACACTCACTTAATGAATAATTATTAACTAAAATAATGATTTCGTATGCTAAAAATCGTTTTTTATAAATAAAAACGCTCACAAACTAGTCAACGTATCCTTATCGTTATTACTATAAAACATAGTGAAAAATAAGTGCTAATAATGTCACTTCACTAGAAGAAGTGATATAAGGAATCAAAGAACAATTTGTCTTTATAGGTTGGTATTAAAAAAACGCCACCATTAATTTGTCTTTTTGAAAAGAAGAAGTATAATTCAATTAGTTCACTTTTTAGTGCTTTAATTAGTGCATGGAAATTCCATTTTCTTCTTTGTATTTTAGGAAAAATGGAGGCTGCCGTGGTCCATGCATTTAATGTTGCCATTAGGATGCATTATCTTTTCATAAAATCCATCCAATTTAGTGATTTTACCATTAATTTTTTTATTTGCTTCACCTTATATATTGAGTGCTAATTTTTAATACTCCTATGGAATGATGAAGAAATATTTTTTGCTGTCATTAATTTGGAAGTAAGACATTGCTGTCATTTTTTTCTCCTTTTTAAAACACATGATCTAAAGTGGTCGATTATTTAACTTTTGTTTTCAAACCCAAAAAATATGGATTTGAGTTATATAAGACTTTTACCCATAAATGTATATAACTAAACGGAAATATAGTAACCATATATGAATTCAAAGCAAGCGCTAGGAACTTTTCCCATTTTCACAATTGTTACAACGATGGAAACCGTTGTGGAATCGAGTATTACAGTAAATGTGAAAAATTGTTACGACGATTCATCAATGTCGTAATATAAAAGAATTCAGTCGTGTGAAATTCATATATCCTAGACGTAATAGAGTTTGAGAACAGCCCTTACGTGTGCAGTTTTCATGAAGAACATGTAGTTGTTTCTACTAGGTTTTTTACAACATTTTTTTATTGAAGCGGCATTTTTAATTTACGACAAATATTTTCGTTGTGTCATTTTTACATGTATACAACAATTTACTTTTGTCTTTAACACTACACTTTGTGCATATTTTACATGACAATTCTGAAAAATGCTATAAATTACTTTCAATAGCGTATTTTGGCTGCTGTCTAATTCATAGGCACCATGCATCATGCATAGAGAGATTAATAACGAGATGATATAGCTCTCTATTTCATAGATATTGTAATACATTACTACAACCAGGTTATACTATGAAATCAAAGTAGGAAGAAACTAGGGACAAAAGCGTCAATCAACTAAAAAAATCGATCCAACAGTTTAGTACTAATTCATCTTATGTATACTTCCGGTTCATTGGATTTCCCCACACCATGTTTAATTAATGTGGCTTTGAACTTTTACGTGTCATCTTATATAAATGATGTGACGGTACATATGACATGGTTTCACACAATCATATCATAAATATTATGAAATTTTATATACTTAAAAAATAATCATGTAAATGATCATGATAAGCTATATTACTTAAATATATATCCTAGTTTTAGTCATAGCTTTACTAATAATGACAGCAACTATATCATAAATTATTATATTATAAAAAAGAGAATTTATTGAGAAATTTATAGTTATTTTAAAGAGAAATTATTCAAATTAAATAAAGACATTATTGAACACGAGATTAATATTTCTTAATTCCTCAGAGGATTTTTAAGTGTTAATACTTCACTTGAATTGTTACAAGATCACACGCAAGTAAAGCATATTATATTATATTGGAAAAAGGGGGAAATTCAAGGTATCTAAATTTTTAATTGGTATGAGAGGCTCATATATAAGAATGTATGATTAAAAACCATGATGTCAACACATTAACGTTATCTGGTGAAGGTTTGTACTATAGTTTTTTTTTCTTCTATTTTTCAGGTAATAGTTTAATTATTTGATAATATAGTGATTCAATAATCTAGTTATGATAATGATTAGAGTTGTTAGTGTAATGGGTCATAATCAACATTTACCTTCACGAGATAGTGTAATGTTCGATCCATTCAAATTTAACAGGAGAGGATTCTTAATGTTTGAAGAGAGAGCCTTTGAAAGTACACTTGTGTATGAAAATTATAATAAACTTATATATGAATTGATGTTAGTATATATGACACTGTGACAATATGAGTAAGCAACATCGTGACAATGTTAATCGAAAGTAACAACTAAACTACCATATGATCATTGCAAGATTATTCTAAATTTATATCATATATCCTTTGCAGATTCAACAAATAAGGAATGTATTATTGTATAAACTTGTTTGGTTAATGCTGTTTTTGAATGACGAACTATTATTGTGTTTCAAAGCTGTCACTTGTCAAACTAGTATTGTGTTTGATGGGACGATTATGTTATTTCTGTATTTTTTGTTTCGATGTTGCCAAACTATTATTTTATCAAAATAGTACCTACCATTGGATAAAATTCGGTTTATTTTGTGTTTGACTTTAAAATTTATAATTGTGATTAATAAATTATGAGAAATTCTAACATGAAAAATAATGACGTTTCCAATATAATTATCATTAAAAAATGGTTTCTTAGATGACAGCTTATTAGGAACCTGTTTTCTGAAGAAACTCTGAAAAAAAACTCATTTACTAAATAGATGTGAAGTAATGAAATTTAGGATACCGGTATCGGGATGTATCCATTGTTAGATGGTTCTCTTTGTGACTGAATTGATGTAAAATGATCTTTCTACAATCCCTTTTCAGAATAGCTGGTGCCTTAAAATATAACATTTTGTTCAGATGAGAGATAATAAATAACCTCAAAATTTAAAAAAGCTGCACAAGCAGGATCAAGTGATATTAATGAGTTTTAAAGCTTAGAACTCCGTGAATACAAAACTCAATACTCCAATAGTACGAATTTTTTTTCTTTCTCAAATGGTGGATTAGTCTTAAAGATAGTATTTTTGAATGGATGAAACTGTTTTTGAAAAAAACACTCACCTTTGTGGTATGTGTGTAAGGTTATGCTAGCTTATTAAGAAATGCAAATTTTTATTAGCAACACAAACATGAAGTGCATGTTCTGGAAAATATTTAAACACACTTTCCCAGTCAAAATGTTTGTTCAATAAAAGAAAAGGTACATTTACGAAATTCACTCTCAAATTAATTTAACACTAGCAGGTACAATTGTGCTCTCTAAGAATCATATATTGCATTATTTAATTTATCAAAATATATCCAACCTTTTGGTGGTTAAATATGCAAGCACAAATTAACTACTCACTACTTTGATAGAACGAAGCAAACAGCAATGTGTGCACCAGAAATAGTAAGATTCTGTTCATGTCAACAAAAGAAGAGCAGCAAATATATTTTTTACCTCAATCAGATGCAGATTTAGCTGGTTTTGCTTCTGTTTCATCGGCCTTTACTCGCTTCAAGTCGCGAGCATTAGAATTCTGTCGGTTCGTTTCTACTTCACATTCCTTTTTCTTCCTATTTACACACTGAGGACTTTCTTTTGGTTGAGTGTTGGCATTGCTTTGGCCAATTTTGGCTATGACATCCTGCTCTGAGGTTTCTGATTGGTAAGTTTCAGGAGAGGGGTTGTCTAAACTAGACGAAGAGGCTTTCAACCTGTCGTTTTCCATCTTTCTTTGCTTCTCAAACATCTCTTGAAGGTGCCTCCCTTGTTCTTCAATTCGTAGCTGCAAATTCCTTTGAATCTGTACGCAGTACAATTGACCAAACATCAGGGATATGTTGTAATCCATAATACCATCAACAGCTGTAAGTTATAATAGCATCAGAATACTGGTGGGATGGGTGGTAATGCAATTTGAACAGTCAAATGCAAAGGTCATAAACAGTTCCCGGCACGGCCGGGGGGGGGGGGGGATAACCAAATTTCCTAAAAGTTAATATCCTATCTTCAATTTGACCCAAAGATTAATACAAATATAACAGACCATTGGCTAAAAGCTGATACGCATGAAATTGACAAAGTTAAGATAATTCCACCAGATCAAAAGGAGATACTATGAGAAGAATTTTCCTTGGGTACTATCTCTAAGACTAAAAATTTTGTTGGCACTCCCTTATTCTTCATAAATGGAATGCCTTTCATATTGTTTATCTAATTTGTTGTTTGGAGTTTGGGCAGATTCTTTATCCTCCGCTCTTCTTCTTCACTTAATCAATAAAAATTCTTCCTGTAATAAAAATAAGACAAAGACTAAAGAAAGACTATACCCAAAAACCAAAGCTATCACGGACAATAAAAATTTCTTTTTCTTGTGAGGGGTGTGGGGGGAGGGGGAAACAGAAACAAGTTTGATACATTGGATTAAAACTCAAGTACAGTATAGTCGAAGTCTACTATACACTAGATATATAGGATCGATCAATTCCCCGAACCATTACATCTTACTGGGTTAGTAGCATGAAGATCGCAAAAAGCACAGAAAAGAAACTAGACGGTCAATACAAATTGGCTGAGTTCTTGAATCGTCGCATATACTGTGAGTTAAGGAAATAACAGAGAAGCAGCATTAAGGTGGCAAAAAGCTCAGAAAAGTAACTAGAATATTAGTACTAACAAGTTTAACATTTTGAACTCTAAACAAGTGAAGGCCATGCTGTGGACACAAACCATGTTATAATATAGTGGAAACTTTTTTATAAGAAACTTGACTTTTCATTAATATGTGAAAATTTTACAAAAGAGGATAAGGAATCGTATTCCTACTCAATTTACAATGCCCCTCCAATTTGAGAGGACAAAAAAGAAAGGAAATTCCCTAAATAGATTGGAAGAATAATACAACCATTTTGTCGAGCAAGCTGTGAACGGGTTACATAATCTCTACAAAGTGCATTTCGCAATGACTATCATAATCAAAATCCAAATTATTTCATGAACAAGATTTATACATGGCCCGCAATGGATGAAAGGCAATTTTTTTATTGATAAAAGGGTAATTGTATTTAAACAAAAAATCACCGAGATGCTTAATTACAAAATGTTACTGTGCGAGAGTAAATACAGCCTATCAACCCTGCTATGAAGCAACTCGGTGCTTCAAATGCTTAATGAACAAATGAAAAACCGAAGAAATAAAACTCATCCTACTTTAAAAAAACCCTAGCATTTATGTCCCCTCAAATTCACCCAAACACAGACAGAGCCTATATAATATAGGACTGACGGTCCATATTTTTCTATCAACCCCAACTATACGAAATCTATTCCAACTTCCAAGAGTACAACTACGTATCAACTGAATTAGGGATCACCCATCCTACCAAATTACTAGCTGTAGCACCGTCACAGCCGAAATCCATATAAATCAAAACTAACTGCTTACCTCAAGTTGTTCATGGAGCCGCTTTTGAACTTCCATCTGCAACCTCAACGCTTCAGTTATTCCCATACTCCTGCTATTCAAACCAACGTTACATGAGAAGCACCAAAACTAATTCAGCAAAAAATTATTTAAAAGAAAATAAAATGCATTAGACCCTTATGAAATTAGACAATGAACCTTTCAACTATTTTAAATGAAGCTCCTGTTGGATGCTTTGGTAGTTCGGGAGAGTGACACTAGGGAGATGAGCTGAACTACATCCATTTATTTTTTCCTAGAAATGGGCATAATTTGTAGATTTTCTTTGAAGGATCTGCTGCCAATTTACTTTCGGGCTTGAGGTTGGTAGGGTTGGTCAACACATTATTATCTTATGCAACCTTAACCAGAAAATTTACTTTATCCCTGGTGCATTCTCCTTTTGATGGACAATCAAGAATAAAAAATAATTAACAACACATTTGTATTTGTGGTAATATTAGACTTTAGGGATTTACATTATTTGAAAAAGAAATTTAGGTATTTTATTTATTTTCATATTCTAGTTAGGTTTAGATTTCAATTCAGAAATATGTTTTATCTAATAGAAGTATATAGAGTTCTTAGCTTTGTATTCTGATTGACTATAAATATAGACTTATGCCATAGTATCATTTAGACTTGGAATATGAATTGAGTTATTTTAGTCATTTAGTTTAATTTAGTGAGCCTGTGTGCTCGTTTTCTCCTTCCCTTCAATTGATCCTGCATCACATCATTAATGGTAGACATGGCTAGTTCACAGCTACAAGGGTTTGACTTTTGAGACAAGGCCACAAAGAATAAAATCTAAAGATAGTCTTTCAAAGAGCGAAAGAACAAAAGTTCCACAGCTGAACTGTAAAAGTTGTTTTGTGTACATCATACAAAAGACACTCACGATACATAATCAATGCTTAATACGATAAAACTCAAGATGAAAACACATTATGTCTTGTATTTATGAACATCATACTCATTTATTTACCATGTTAGCGTGTAACAAACCAGTTTAAAAGCAGAAGTCCAGTTTAATAGCAGATTGTGGAAACAAAATAAAACCCAGCCAGTGGCATATTTATTTTCATAAGACCGATGTGAAATCAATTTAAGCTAAACGAGGGCTCTAATTATGCTCTGTTCGATGAAACGTAATTATTCAAGATAACAAATATATAAAACCTTTACAAGTTGACAAGTCTTAAAGCCGCTGGATCTGCTGAAGTGATGACATAGAAAATGATAATTCTATAAGTTTAGGCGTTTACACATTACATAGATGCACAAAAATATTCATGTTGATGAAATTAGTTGATGACTCACGATAGTAAAATAGCATAAAAATTTCAGGAAGGTAACAATAATAATGAAGTTTCAGAACTTGACACTGCACACTAGTCCAACATGTGTATGTATGCCACTCCCCTCCCAATAGAACAAAACAGGAGGGAAACGATGACCACATATATAATTTAGAGTTCACTAAGAAGAATTTGTACTTACGATTTTAAGTCCAGAGATTTCATTTCTTCAATGGGTGTCAGTTTCTTTTCTGTAGTTCCTGGACACAGATGAAATCAACTTGGTTCAACAAAATGTCCACCTGATTTTCTAACGTTAAGTGATTCTAGAGAAACACCGGAAAAATTGCATGAAATATCTTCCAAATATCCTAATTCTACGACATATGATGAGTGTCAATGGAATATTCATATGGGAAAAGAGTTTTATATGACAAATGGCACAAAAGACTGTAAAGACAACGGGAATAGAATTGTATAACTCAAAAGCTACAAAAGAACACATTTTGACTGTTGGCTAGCTTCAAGTTCAGAAGTTGATTTTCATGTACAAGTGTAAGTGTAAAACAATGCGGAGCAGTTATCAATACCTTCTGATGATTCTGGTTTATATCTTGCTGTTCTATATTTCTGAAAATTATAAGGCAACAAAAAAAAGAAAGGTAAGTCATGGATATTAATAACGGGCAAGTCATCTGAAAGGGAAATTTTTTTGCTACTAATGTACCTGCAGATGACTTTTTACATGATAAATTGTCAGGCCTTCAACATTCATTAACTTTAAGACACATTTTGGAGTTGCACCTATTAAGTTACAAGTGAAAGAAAACAAAACAGATAAGTCTTCTGTATACCAGGATTTAATTAACTGAATTAATTAGAACAAATACGGGATTTACGTTCACCACCACCAAGCTGATTGACAGCTTCCACAAAAGCCTCATGAAGTTCTTGCGTCCACCGCATACGCGGTCTGGTTGAGGTTGCAGTTGACAATGAGTTAGAAACAGCACAAAACTCTCCAGATGATGGTACAGAATCACGTTGGCTGGTCTGAACTCGAGGAACTTGAATATCAGACAACGATGTCGCCACCTGGAGAAGTAAAAAAATTGCAAGTCCAAAACATCGTTACCCATGTTGATACACATTATGTCAAAATCCTAATTCCTTATATACCAAATATTTCATTCCCCCTTCTTTTAACTTCATCAGACACATGCTCCTACCAAATCATAATTCTTTTTTCTCAATATGTATGGTAGACCATGCATAAAGTTAAATTTTGCAAAAACACGTGATTCTGTTTAGAACTTATTACCAAAATATTACCAACCTAAACTCCTTTAGTAACATTGCAAGATAATGTGCAAAGCACTTTATAGGTATCGAACAACCATAAGATGCCATGTCTGAGATGAGCATTAAACACACCAGACATCCAAAATGAAGTTGGTTTGAGGAACAAACCTTGATCTTAGGATCTGCACCGTTGGCATCAGGAAATAGCTCATTCCAATTTGGTTCCGGAGCATCGTCAACAGAGATAAACTGATCAGCCCAAGCTGGCCAATCACTTCTCTTAAAATGGTCCTCGGATGTTAAGACACCACCAATGCTTTCCACCTGGCCATTCTGGACGGGAACGCTTTCTGGAAAATCTAAAAAACCCTGAAGTGGATCTGTCGACCAGGAAATGGCACTTTCCCTGGCATTATTAGTCAAATTTCCAGATGGTAAATCTGGATTAGAAGAACTGCTTGGTGGGAACAATGATTCATCACTGGCAGACTGAGAGATGAATGGAGATAATCGGGAATGCCTCTCATTCAGTGAATCTGAAGGAAAACGAAATTCATTGGGAATCCCGGAAGATGAAAATAAGTGGCCAACGCTCCCACTATTTGAAACTAATGAAGGAGCCTGTTTGGAAATATGATTTGTCATCAGCTCCCTTTCTAAACAAACCTGAAATCTGGCAGTTTGAGATATCTGTCATTTAAGGATAAATATGTAGATATAGAATTCCCCCAAAACATTATAGCTATTTTGCCATTGAACTACGAACACAGACAAGTAGCATGTACATTAATGTCCACAAGTTATGAAAGCCAACCAACAACTTATTGGTTTTACTCAATTTTCAAATTAAACTACAGTCTATTTATAATATACTCTTTACGTTTATTAAGTTTTTGAAACTTACAAATAGTATATTATACCTTGACGTCTTGTAACAAATATTCTCTCAAATTGCACTCATAAAGTCACTCAAATCAACGCAAACCTGCATTTCACTTCACCCTTGGGAACTACAACCTTAGCACAAGATGGGGGTTTTAAAATTTCACATAACCAGGTCTAAAAATTTATCCAAAACAATGCACTGCCAAAATTGCATATCAGAAGCACCAAACGCATGGAACATACTCGATCGTAATACGAGGAAGAAGAAGCGAAAAGCGACACAAATTATATATATATGAAAATGCGAGAAAACCAAATTCAACATAAGCGAAAACGGAGATTTAAGAGGACATTATTACTGGAAATCCCAGCAAAACACAAAAGGAAAAAAAAATAGAGAGGTCTGAGAAGAAGTATATAATTGAAGTCTCAATCTCAAGTGGGAATTAGAAACTTTACCATTAAAATCAACGGCAAACAAAATAGGCGACCACTGGAAAGCTCGAAATTAAAACGAAACTCAGCGCGCTCTAGTAGCAGGGGCAGCGCAAACGTAGGCAAAAGAGACGAAGCAAATTGGAATTGTTCCGAGGGGAACGATATGACAGCTTTGTCATCTTGAGTTCAACAAATTCCACACAACACTCCCCTTTTTTGAGAGACAGAGACGCGAAGCGAGAGAGAGAGAGAGAGAGAGAGAGAGAGAGAGAGAGAGAGAGAGACGAATTTGGCTTCATTCGCAATCGTCACTGGCTCAATGATGAGCAAATTAGGAAATTAAACCAAAGCCGTCAGATGATTGGAGGAATGAATTGTTTTTTTATTTGGTAAATAGTAAATTAAATATTATATTATTATAATATGAGAAAAGCCAAGGCTTAATGGGTCTCCAAAGGGTACTAAAGAACGAGAAGGACTAGTTAATGGGACCCATCTGTGCATATCATTGGATTTTTAGAATCACTGTCAGTCAGTCAAGTTGAGACTTACCACTTGCACATCCCCAAATAATTCATCTGCCGGTCGATCCACTTCATCGTCTTATTAATCTTTATTTATAATCACAATAATTATACTGTACAATAGTTCTTTTTATATTCAGATGTACGTAAATTATATGTATATGTACAGATTTTGAATACAATATTTAAAAAATTATATACCGTACAGAGGCTGTACAGTAAAATGACCCCATAATATAGTAGGATCGTTAATTAATTAGTGGAATTTTAATAATTAAATTCCCTATATTATCGTTCAATCAACCTCAAAAATATTGGTAAGCACATTCATTCAAATATTCCAAATTAGGCCATTGTTGTTCAGCAGCCAAACTTATGGCTTGGTGTTACTTACTTACCCTTTGTTAATAATATTAATTAGATGTGCAACATAATAGTCTTATGGTACAATCACAAATAGAAATATTTATAGAGTAATCGAGTCAAAATCCATGGTTAAGATACATAATTCCGACAACTATAAATCGCTACAATACCTTATGTTATGTCACGTATGCAGACCATAAAAAAATAGTCTCGTAAAATGTTGATGTATATCGAGATGTCCCTAAATAAAAACATGACGATCTATATGAAACCTGATGATCGTCTAAAGTACTTGCTATGTTCAAAGAATTCAAACATGGAGTAAATAATTGAAACCTAAACAAATATTAATCTGATTTCGAATCTAGTGGTAAAACATCAAAATAAAAATTCACTCTCATTGCGAAACTCATAAGAAAGTAGTAAGCTTTTGAAGTTACTTATACTGGATAGTTGGAAAACGTCTACTATGTTAGCATTTACAATGTTCTGAAATAACGAAGTTTTCTTTTAGTTCGTGCTATCAAATAAAAAAATAGAGGGTGTAGGCCCTGTTGAGCCCTTACTAATTCGAAAAATCCCCCATTGTAATTCTATTGTAATCATTTTACAATTGAATTATCATGTTTGTTTGTAGTATTCCTTAAACTATGATACAATCTTAATTTACAATTTTTTGAATCAATTGAATTGCTATAGAAAATTGGAGCAATCCTAATTTTACAATGCAATTATAATTTTAATACGAGACAAAATTATTTTCATGTCCTCATATGAAAAAACAACAAATGTCACTTATTTCTTTATGGTCCATCTCATTTTATTAATTGAATGAATTAACTTTATTAAAAGTTAGTCTAGTATTATTAATTTATTTAAATATTAATCAAACATAATTATAGTTAATATTAAAATTACACATCAAAATATATTTGTATAATATAACTGAAAATGGCATTTAAGTAGTTTCTTTTTATTTATACAAATTTACATGAAATTTAACCTTTAGAAAATACAATAATCTTAAATTATCACTGATCATGTCATAAATTAAAATACATAACCAAATAGATAATCATATTTTATCAATAATTAAACTACGATAATTATTATAAATTTTACAAATCAATCCGTGTGGAAGGCTCATGAAAACATGAATTGAACTGTAATCAGGAATGTAATATTGGCTATAACACGTGTTATAGCCAATATTACATTCCTGATTACAGTTCAATTTTATGGCTATTACTATGTATAGTATGAAAGTCTGACTCGATGAAAGAGGAGAGAACACTTGTTTTTACTATTGCACTGAAAACAATATACGTGTAAATCAATCGTATTTATCTACCTCAACTCAAATTTTGGATAATAGATAATGACGTACACAATATTTCGGAAAGTTAAAAACAATTTTAATAAAAGAGAAAAAAAAACGAGAAAAAAAGAAGAAGAAGACACGAGGAAAAATAAATAAGAAACCAAAGAACAACACGGAAGCAGACACTACCCAATAACAAACAACCACCTAACCTCCTACTCACTCCTAGGTTCCTCCATCTTTACTCAACCTCTCTCTCTTTCCCTCTTTCTAATATCAACTATCAAGTGGGGCTTTCTTTCTTTCTTCCACTCTCTCTCTCTGGTGCCCGGTGGGTATTGAGAAATAGTTGAGGGAGAAGACCCTCCTCCTCGCTTTCTCCCCCATCTCCCTAAGCCCCAGGCCCCCAACCTGCGTTTGTAAATTTTACTGGAAAATACCAGAAAATCGAGAGAGAGAGAGAGAGAGAGCGAGAGAGAGGGGGGCGGGGGGCGGGGGGCGGGTGAGAATTTCGAAAATAGGATGTGGTTTCTGGTTGCTTGATGATTTTGAGAGAGCTTTTTGCATAATTAAGAAGATCATCGAGATGTTTGGGTGTGAGTGTTGGTGCTGCGAAGATATCCTTGATTTCTACGCTTCCGACCTTCGCCCCTTCTCTCTGCCTTCTCCACTCCCGAAGTGGCCTCAAGGTATGCATACTTTTTGTCTTCTTTGTAAATTATTTCTGTTCCAAATTGGGTAGGTATCCTAAATTTTAGAGAATTGGTTTAATATGAATGTTATGGATTTTTTTAGATTGACTAGGAAATTAAATTAAATTACTAGAAAATGTGATGGAAGAAAATTGAATATCAATTTAACTATTATGTTTGGTTATACATAGAATTTAATGCTAGATTATTGAGATTAATCTGTTTTAAATTTGGAATAGAATACTTTCAAGGAGATGATTGAGTTTTGGATATAATTAAAATAATAATTAAAAGATATTTTAAGTATTGCATTCATAAATAAAATATTAAATTTAACGAATGTAAAAATATGATTTACGAATTTATTTGATCGAAATCATCTATATCACTTGGTTAACGATATTAACATTTTCCTTTTTTTCTTCTCAAGTCTTTTATCTCTAATTGTTATCAGTGTGTCACGAGATTTTATCTTAGTAAAAATATGGCGAAAATTTTGCTTAAAAATAAATTGAGATAGTAGAAATTGAAAGATCTGTTTATTAAAGTAATTTTTTTGTCTTTTTTAAAAATAAAGAACGGAAAAAAAACCCATTAATTTCGAGGTGTAACTTGTCTATCTTTGTAGGGAACTCTTGTGGGGGCTTTGTTGGCTTTAATTTAACCATCACACTGTTACAGATAGCAGAATATCTAATTCGGAGAATATGCTGTGCATATTCTCTTTCTTTACTCATAATTTTATAAAGGAAATTGTAATTTAGCCAAACATCACAAGTATACATGCCACAATTGAATCGGTGTATCTTGATAAGTTAAAAAATTATAACCAATCTGCTTTCCCCACGTAAACTTATGATGCAGCACAAGTTTAGTCAAATAACATTATACTTTTTTGAGTTTTCAAGTCACGAACCAGACGAGTCGACATTTCTGGTTGGTCGGATGAGCCCGTCATGTTTTTAAGCTTCTTGTCTGTAACATTGGTTATTAATTTGCACTATTATCCAACATCCGAAGCAAACACGGGGGGATTCCGGTTTAATGTGATTGTTAAAAAAAATTCTAAAAATAAGGTAGTTTTGAAACTAATTCCAAAACTAATCTAGTTTTGGCCACGTTGGAAGGCGTCTTTTGTAAAGACGACTTCCAGTTGGCAAAAGTCGTCTTTACAAAAGACGCCTTCAGTGCAGCCTGAAAGTCTTTTGCAAAGACGCATGCTTCTGCTTTCTGGAAGCCGAATGGTCCTGAACAAGCCTTTGGATATTATCATTTTTATCCTCGGAATCTTTTCTCTTGCTAATGGAAGCAACCATTTTCTCTTGCTAATGGAAGCAACCATTTTCTCTTGCTAATGGAAGCAACCATTTTCTCTTGTTATTTTGAAGCGCGATTTTTTTATCAAGATCCAACCGTCTAGCTTTCTTTGTCATGTTCCTCACTACTTCATCCTTAGTACTCTTCTCTGATTTTTCGTCATCTTCGAAAACCTTCTTCCCTCTTTTTTTTCCTCGCCTCAGCAAACCATCTCTTTCTTCTACTTTAGAAGAGTCAGTTGCAGGGCTAAGATTGTAAATATTTTCAAGTTTGGCAGCAACTTCATTGTAATACAAATCCAAGATACAATAAGGAACTTCATCCTTACAGATGGCTTTTACTCGTTTTGAAGTTTTTTTGGTTGTCCCTATTCTCTTCTGGTTTTTATTAATTTCTATGGGCAAAGGGATTTGCTTCTTGAGGTGAAACCAAAGTGGTCATGTTGGAATTGTCTGCTTTGAATGCTACAATCAAGGGGCTTTTCAATATAAATCGATAAGTTGAAAATATTGTGTTGAAGGCGTTTTTATAAAAGATGCCTTCTACTATTGATGAAGGCGTCTTTTGTAAAGACGCCTTCTACGTGGCCTCATATTTGTGGCCATGCCACCACGAAAGCGTATTTTGCAAAGACGCATTCGTCCTAGGTGTACCATTCCACCTTACTTTTGAAATTAGTTTCAAAAGTTCTGTAACTTAATTAGTTTTACTAAAAGTACCGTAGAATACTAAAAAATCCAGCAAACACGGTGGATTAAAATCCAAGCTAAATTGAAGAAAAAGACCAATAAAAATAAATGAAAGAACAAATCAAACAGACGACAGACTCGATTCTTTTTGTCATGTTTTATTTATATTAAGTAGGCTGACTTCTGATGTCTTCTACTGTATACAATATCAAATATCATACTTATGTTACATGATGTGTTTTCTTGATCTTCAGGACAAGCTTTTGCTACTGGAAAGATATGCTTAGGAGAATTAGAAGTTCTCGCTATAACCGATTTCAACAGGATATGGAGCTGCAGCCAGCTACGTAGAAAGAGACGAGGCACTGCAACGTTTTATGGACCCGTAGTGATCCCATACGGTTATTTCTGCCTCGGTCATTACTGCCAGACCAACGACGGGCCATTACGAGGACATGTTTTGGTTGCCCGTGACACAGCATCTCATGAGCTTCCGGCTTTGAAGCAACCTCTTAACTACTCATTGGTATGGAGCACTGATTCGGCTGGCAACGGTTGTGGTTACGTTTGGCAGCCAATCCCACCGGAAGGTTATAAAGCGTTGGGATTTTTAGTCACTGATGATCCGGACGAGCCTGGAACTGAAGAAATCCGGTGCGTCCGAGAAGACCTAACGGAACCGTGCGAGACATACCGAGAAATATTCGGTATGGAATCCAAATCTTCTAAGAACTGGTTTCGTGTTTGGAAAACAGAGCCCTGCAGACGGGGGATGCGCGGGAGAGGTGTTCCCGTAGGCACGTTTTTCTGCAGCACGTACTTGAACACGGAAAAGGTTCTCGATATCGCTTGTCTGAAGAATAGCGATCACACGTTACATGCAATGCCGAGTCTAACCCAAATTGAAGCACTCATTCAGCACTATGGTCCCACTGTTTTCTTTCATCCTGATGAAACTTACCTTCCCTCCTCGGTTCAATGGTTTTTCAAAAACGGGGCAGTTTTGTATAAACAAGGCAATGACACGGGTGAGCCGGTTAATTATATTGGCTCGAACTTGCCTCGTGGGGGAGAAAACGACGGCCAATATTGGATCGATTTGCCAAATGATAACGAGCGAAGAGATGTTTTAAAGAAAGGAGAAATCGTAAGTGCAGAGCTTTATGTTCATGTAAAGCCAGCAGAAGGAGGGACTTTTACTGATATAGTAATGTGGGTCTTCTGTCCTTTTAACGGACCGGCTACTATCAAAGTCGGGTTGTTAACCATCCCAATGAGCAAGATCGGGCAACATGTAGGAGACTGGGAACACTTCACGCTCCGAATCAGTAACTTCACCGGAGAGCTTAGACAAGTGTTCTTCTCAGAACACAGTGGTGGTTCATGGGTAGATGCTTCTGAATTGGAGTTCATTGAAGGAAATAAGCCGATTGTTTATTCGTCCAAGAACGGTCATGCAAGCTTCCCTCATCCCGGGACTTACTTGCAGGGGTTGTCTAAGCTCGGGATCGGATTAAGGAATGATGTTGCTCAAAGCAACTATTGTATTGATTCTAGTATAAAGTATCAAATTATTGCAGCTGAGTATCTCGGAGAGGAGGCTGTGGAAGAGCCTTGTTGGTTACAGTATATGAGAGAGTGGGGTCCAACGATAGTTTACGATTCACGATCAGAGCTGGAGAAGTTGATCGATCGTCTTCCTGTGTTTGTTCGGTTTTCAGTTGAAAATCTGTTCGATCTGTTTCCGACAGAGCTTTATGGGGAAGAAGGGCCAACTGGTCCAAAGGTGAAGGATAACTGGGTAGGAGATGAAATATGCTAATGAGCTTGTGATATAAAACAGAAAGGCGATGCCTTGAATTATAAAGAAGATATATTGATTACTATGTACCTTTTAGTCGATTCATAAGGGTTAGATTACCATTAATCTCTTGGTTAATATACAACTTTACAACAAGCATTCTCCTAATACATGTGAACTGTTATCTGTGTTAATATGTCTCATATTTCCTCTAAAAAACTAATATGGTCATCTCGAGCTTATATAATTAGTATCAATATAAAGAGTTTTGTGTTTGATGATATTATGTGTGTTTAAATTAATGGAATTTTATATTTAGTTTTAATTATTCATGTTTAATTTATTAATAGTAACACTAAGGTGATAAAATTGTTAATAAGTATAACAAAAACCAGTATTGCAATAAGTTATAAATTCGTTGAATAATATTTTGATAAAGTCTATTAATTTGATTATATTTTCTCAAGTTTGTACCAATTATAATTCTAATTCTTGACAATGAGTAAACATATAATTTTGATTCTAATTATTCTCCAATCCATTATCAGTCTAACTCCCAACCAAAATCATTCTAATTCTGAAAAAATAAGTAAACATTGTACTTGTTGAATACATGTGATATGAGATTGTGGATATGTTTTTAGTTCAATACACTTTTACAATTCAACCAACATGTGAATTAAAAATTTTACATGTAGTTTAGAGATAAACATTTTTAGTTGATTGACTTTTTAACTCGTGTTTATATGATTCCTGTAGTTGATGACCAAAAATTTTTAATCTCGCCAATGTTAAAATAGTATATAAATGATCTCTATTTTAAAACCAAACTCACCTAAAGCTTTTTTTAAACATCACCTAGAGCTTTTAAAGTGAGAGTGAGTTATATTCTTTACGAATTAAACTTGATGCGGTAACATGGACTTGTTGTTAGTGATTGAAATAATAAATTAGACAAAAAGTCTATATCTTAGCTTAGTTTTTCTAACTGTTCTTTATGCATTATAGGTGATTGAAATAATAAATTAGACAAAAAATATTGTATCTAAAAAAGGTTCATACAATAAGATATTTTTTATCTCTTGTTTTTTATGTTTAATTATGATTATATTATAAATATAAAGACTTTATTTATGTATGATATTGATATTAAATAAAAATGACACGTACAACATATGTAACATTAGTCTAATTAAAAGAAAATGCGATCATATTATATACAGTAAGGAAAAATAAATATAACACAATATACCTATCAGTACTATGATGTGGTAGTAACAATGATTTCTAAAATTAGAATCAGTACAATGTTTCATTTTTCATCTAAGTATCTTGTATGATATTGTTGCCTTGGCCATCAAATTTACATTTCCGTTATGTTCTCACTCTTTTATTAATTAGAACCTAGGTTTGAGTTTGAGTTTAATGAGGTTTGATCCACTTTTTCTCTCTCTTTGCTAACTCAAAATCCAATTCGGAAAAATTTCGTTGAAATCAAATATAGTAATAATAAGTAGGCCAAAATGCAATAAACACCCATGTACTTTTTAATTTGTACAAATCATATTCTTACACTTCATAATTGATCATTTTAATCCTTACACTAGTTTAATTACACCAAAATGATCCTTATCTCACGAAGGGGATCTTTAAACTTTTCAAAGACAAAGAAACACAAAAACATAAAATCTCATAAACTCTTTTGCAGAATGAAGCTCGAACTCTCGAGGTTTCTTCGCTCAACAGAAATCTGTTTTGCAGAACTGGGTTGTCTTCAAATTCTTGGAACTGGTTTGTCTTCGATTCGTTGAACACAAAATTCTTGGAACTGATTTCTTCGAGCTTCTTCTTGGAACCAACCTATTGAAATAAACTAAATAAAAATATTTGAAGGGTTCAAGTAGACTTATATGATTACTTGAGCCCTTCACGGAGCTGTTATTTTTTTCCCATATGCCATCTAGAGAGTATGTGACTAGTTTAATGGTTCGAGTAGTCATATATGACTACTTGAACCTTTCAAGTAGTGTTTATTTGTTCTCACACTGCTATGCATAGAGCATGATTACTACTTGAAGGGTTCAAATAGTCTTTTATGACTACTTGAACCTTCAAGTAGTTGTAATGACCATAAGAAGAAGAATGAGTCTCGGGCAAGTTTTGTTGAAGAAGAACAAGAACAAGAAGAAGAAGAATTATAAGAAGAAGAAGAAGATGGAGCTTCGTTGAAGAAGACAATAGGAGGAGAAGGAGAATGAGAAGGATAAAAGATGATTAGATTGATTTGATATGTGTATTGAAAATAGGAAAGAAAGAATGCATTAGTTTATTTGATTGGTGGACCAATGATATACTTTTTGTTATATTTGAAATATGGGTACATTTTTTTAAGAAAAAATTAAAAAGGGTATATATTTATAAATAACCTTTTGGTTAAGGTATTGGAAAAAAAAATAGATTTCTTATCTTATCTTACTCGTATAAAAGTGTGGGTTTGTGGCTACTTGCTTGGGCCAAATGTATGGATTGTTCCTACAAGTTGGGTTGGTTTGCTTTGTAGCTTTGGGTTGTAAATTTGGGTGGCAAGAGGGCTATGTGGGTCATTTCGTTGTTGCTTGGACGTTCATTGTCTAGATTGCCCCTAGAAGTTGGGTTGATTTATTTTGTGGGCTGCCAATGAGTAGTGGGAGTTGGGTTGTAAATTTTGACGGAATGAGGAAGGGATTTTTAAGTGTATAGACAATCTAGCAAGTATTAATTAAATTAAAGTCAGCAAATAGAAACTTTTAGAAAAATAGCAAATATTCGATTAAAAACAGTTTACAGCAAATTAAATATCATAAATATCCTTAATCAAGTCGAAAAAAAATATTCGAAAAAGACGTAAATGATCAAATATTAACAAGTTAAGACAATAAATACTGACAAGTTAATACAATTAATAATCAAATATTAACAAGTTGCGTGTTTCTTTGTTTGCTCGTGAAGGATCGCAAACAATATAAAATATAACTAGAAATTAAAAAAACTACTCCAAAGGGTAAATTAGTGCATAAAAAATAGTTATAGAAAAAACAGATCAGATTAAAAATCCGTCTCTGTCGTTGCCAAGCATCGACGAAGAATATGAATTCTTTTTCGGTGGAGTTTATATGAATCTCTAAATAAAAATGACAAGTTTGACTTTTAACTACTATAAAAAGTCAACAATTACTTAAAAAGGAAAGTGGAGTATTTGTATCATTAAGTGATTTCTAAGGGGTCGTCTTCTCATTTTTCTTGGGCATCTTTCATATGTTTGTAGTGAGTCACTTGTGATGATGGACATTCCTCCATAATAGCTGCTGCTACACTTTCTTCCTCTACAATAAGCAACGAGTCTTCCTCCACAATATGTGGGTCTTCTTCATACACAATAGGAGCATCTTCCACAATAGGCGAGTTTCGGGCACGTCTTCTATCCTCCTCCTCCAGGAGCACTAGCTCGTCCTCCTCTTCGGCGTTGAGGTTGATGAAATGGTTCGGAAGTAGAACCAAGTTGAGTCACCGACTCACCTCCAAATGCACAAAAGACCGGCGGCGTGTATGGCTCTTGCTGAGACATAAATGGTTCGTCTCGAGGCATGTGTGATTCTTGTTGACTCATTTGAGATGAGTTGTGCACTCCATGTCTTCGCTTGTCTTATTGCTTGTGCGGCTGTCTCACACACATTACGGGTTCAAGGCACTATCCAAGAAGACTCAGTATCATCGAGCGTCAAATTGTTACTATTGTCCAGACTCTCCGTCTACATAGATAAAAAAAATATTATATAAGTTACTTATTAAATGACCATATAAGCCTCATTAATTACATAAATTAATAAAAAAATTACCATTAAATCATATAACGCTCCATGTTGACTTATGTATCGCCGTGTGATTCTCTGATACCATAACATGTATGAGCTGTTATATCCATGTTCATTCACGTGCCCCCTCAGTAATGCGTGTCCTATGCTCATCTCATATCTCAATGTATGTATGTCTGATGTTGGATGCCCCAATTTAGTTCATTTCTCCCATTTAAGTCTATGTCATGCAACTGCCTTTCGATATCACATGGATCGGGCGCACGTTGAGTCATACCAAATTGGCTTAGAACACGATCTGATTGATGCCATTCCACTATATGAAAGGAAATGAGAGGAGAGACAGACCGTCATATATCTCCGTGCATGATGCAGTGTTCATGAAGTGTATGTATAATATCATTATAAGGTTACCATATAACCTATAAAAATCATATTATAAATAATATGACAAAACCCGAGTATCACCTATGTTATGAGTAAAAAACATAGTATTACCTGACCTAGAGTTTGTCTATCTAATGCAAATCGATACACTTCGAGAACATGTGGG
>QANY01008162.1:0-29921 GCA_003255025.1 Datisca glomerata
TTGCTTGATGAGCTTCAAAAATTCACATACTTCTTCAGACACTGCTATTTCTTTCTCCGTACCTCTTATTATATCTAGTATTATCACTTGGCCGCCATGCATTTCTCCTTGGAACTCATGACCATTGTTGCCTTCTTTGGCCTTCCCTTTCCTTTGCCTTTCAAACACATCGCTTTTATCCGTTTTCAAAACTTCTGCCACTCCTCGTCATCCCACCTACTCCCGAAATATTAGTTATGGGGAGATCGAGGTCAGACAGATTTAGCTCTTGGGTTTTGTCGTTACTGCTTGTAATAACCTCATATCCGTACATCCAGGGTACTGCTCTTCAATCTTTGTAAGCGAACGCAACCGGTATTTGAATGGTGATAGGCATCAGAGCATAAGACGTAGTGGTGCGAGTTGACTTTTTCTCGTAATGTATTGTGAGAGGTTTTGGGATATAGGATGACATTTCAACATTAACTTCAGATGATTCTTTAGTTATCATGAGGACTAAAAAGTCATCTTCTTGGTATTCCCTTTCTCCTTTATGACTTATCATAAGTATCTTTGCATCCAACAACTTTTGCACTTCCTTTTTAAAATCAGCACACTCCTCAATTGTATGCCACGTCACCTTTTTATGAAACAAAAAATCGAAGTCATGCATAGGCTTCCTAGAAACGCACTCATCCTCTGAGCGTGTTGGGTGGGTGTACCCTACTCTAGAAAGAAGATGAAAAAGTGTTTCCATTGACGTGCTCACATCTTCCACGTCCCTCTTTCCATATGAAAAATATTCCTCAATTGAATTCACGGCAGGATTCCCATGATTTGGTAGAGGGTTGGAATTGATATCTGGATTCCCATTTGCCTTTTTGAAATTCAACCATCCAGCCTTGATCAGTGCCTGTACTCTACCTTTTAATGCCGTGCAATTCTCAGTCGAATGTCCCACTGCCCCAGCATGATACTCACAGCGAGCAGTCAGATCATACCACCTTGGGTATGGTGGTTGTAGAGGTTCATAAGGAATTGGCACCAATTGATTATTTCGTATCAATTGAGGTAAGAGTTCTGTATATGACATGAGAATTGGATCATATTGGATAAAACGTTGATTATTTCTATTTCCTCTCAGAGGCTGATCAGCCTGACCAATATTTTGCTGGTGGGCCGGTGGTCTGAAACCGGGTCTTGGGTTATTTTGAAATGTTGATTGTTGTGAGTGATAATTGTACGGAATTTGTGAGGTATTAGCCACGTATGATGTCGTAGACTTGGGTCCTTCCCCATACTTTGAAAATCCTGATCCCGGGTTCACAGCTTGTGATGGGTACCTGGAATTGATCATCTGCACATCCCCTTCTTTTCGCTTCAATGGAAGCCCCTTTTTTACTGACGATGTATCTGATATAATTTTCAAAATTCTTCCATTCTTTATCCCATACTCAATCATTTCACCTATCACTATGATGTCAGAGAAGTTGTTTGAAGCGTTTTCAATCATTCTGTCATAGAATGGATGTCTCAAGGTGTTAATAAACATTTCAGCCATCTCCTTGTCTGACAATGGGGGGTGTACCTGAGCAGCTAACTCCCTCCACCTTTGGCATATTCTTTAAAGCCTTTTGTCAGTTTTTTTCCATCCTTTGTAAGCCCAAACGATCAGGAGCTATGTCTATGTTGTACTTATATTGTCTTAAAAAAGCATATGCTAGATCTTTCCACCTTTGAATATGTTGGTTATCCAATTGGATATACCAACGAGATGCGGCTCCCATCAGGCTATCTTGAAAGAAATGAATCAGCAACTTATCATCATTTGCACAAGCAGCCATTTTTCTGCAGTACATAATAAGGTGACTTCTGGGGCACGTACTACCATTATATTTTTCAAACTCAGGTAGTTTGAATTTATGAGGAATGTTCACATCAGGGACCAAACATAATTGGGTGGCATCAATGGTACCTTACACATCAGATCCTTCAATAGCACGTAATCTCTCCTCCAGAAAGTCCAATTTATTTTTCGATCGTGGGTCATCACTTGGCTTGGTAATAGGCTTATGCATCTTTGCGTTTATGATGATTGGCTCATTAACAAGTTTGTCTTGTGGAGTGAAAGCCTGGTTGTGACCACATGCCATCGCGGATGGGTTGTACCCAGTTTTCCCTGTCTGCATTGTTTCCTGGACATTTTGGAAATGGATGATGCTGGATATTTATTGGTGGTGAAGCGTGCTGAAACTGGTCAACCTGATGACGTTGATATGTTGGAGTGAACCCAGGAGGGTAAAGTGGAGTATCGTTTGGCAGTTGATTTTGTGATGATTGAGCCCCTTGCGGATTTTCAAAACAGGCCTTTCCCTTACTTGCGGCCAGGAGTTCGAGGACTTTAGCCATTTGCTCTTTTAGCTCCCTAATCTCTTCCTTCATTTCCTCTCGTGATTGCTCTATTTCTTGCTCGTCCATGACCCTAACTTGAGCTCGAGTTCGATAGGGATGTCAAAGTTGTCGGTCTATCTTTGAAAAATTTCTTTAAAATAAAAATAAAGCAATGAGATGTAGATTTTTGCTAATAAAAAGAAGAAATAATGAGAGTAAACTTATGCATGAGAAATGATACTGCGCGAAGTGAAAGTTCTAAAGTAATCAATTTCATTCAATTAGTAGAGCCATCCACTACATTTGAGTATGTAGAAGTCAATTACATTACCTTATAACATGAGTTCATACAAAACGACCCAAATGACCCAAATCCCGGTTGACCTCTTCCAAAAATTTAAACAAGTTCTCCCCATTAGGATGGATGGGCAAGACATTTTTCTTCAAAAATGAAGCTTGTTCCGCCAAATTGCCCACTCTCACAGCCATGCCTTTAAGCCATTCCACAGCCTGCCCAGATCGTTGTCGAATCGAGTTGTACTCTTGTTGTAGCAACTGATAATCATATCTCAGTATATCAACATTAGCGTCATTGTTTCTTGCCAACCTTTCTGCCACGTTCTAATAAGCTCTAACTTGGTGCTCAAGGCTTGCGATGACTTTCAATAATTCTTCAGAATCATTTGTTGACTCAGTCTTTTTAACTTTCTGATTCTCTAAATCAACTTTCAAATTATCAACGATTCATCGTAAGGCGTCATATTGCTCTTCTAACTCGATGATGTCGCATTTTTCTTATCAACAGTTCCCTTCACCTCTTCTAGAATTTCTCGTACCAGTTTATTTTCCCTCTCTAACTTCACAATTTGATCCTCTTATTCGTAGATTACCCCTCGCAAGTTCTTATTGTCTTCCGCCATCTTTCTAATTTTGTTGCCCAATTGGCGAGTGTCAGTTCCCAACTCTAAGTTTTTCCGCCTTAGATACGCCTGATCCTCAATCTTATTTCTTAACTCTTTGAGTCATTCTTCAGCTTCGATTCTATGCTTCTCAGACAAATTCGCCTCGGCTGCTAGTCGTCTGTTTTCTTCTAAAAGGGCTAGAACTTTTTGACGCTCCTCATATAACTCATCTAGCTCCTCCTTTTTAGCAATCTTTTGATGAACTTCCAGTGATTTGGCTGATGGTACATCCTCAAATGGTAAGGCAATAATTATTTTGTTTATACTCTCAAGCCATGCTTTATACTCCTTTGTGCAGTTCATGCGATTCTTTTCATTTCGCATCCTTCTTGTTATTTTCCAAGCTCCACTCAGCTGCTGTAGTTTTAGTTCAATTTCTTGAGAATCGTAACTAACCTCAATATCCTTCAATGCATGCGTGGTGGGGACAAACTGCCTCATGTATAATTGACGGAGTGTCATTAGCGGAGCATAACTAGTACAACCCCATGGTCCCGGGAGCGGAACCCATTGAAAATCACCACATCTATAGATCATTGGTGTTAACGACATCCAATGGGCTTTTCAAATAACATTCTCATCTTTCAACTTGGATAGGTATGAGAGCCAAACCCCTCTTTTGGGAAACAGCGGATTCCATTTGGCCATTTCAAATTCTGCAATAGGGATCCTCGTCTTCATCCATGGACTTGAGAACTTAACTTGAGGACACTTGAAATCTAGCGGACATCTTAAATGGCTGAGAATCCAAATGCACAAAAGAGTTGAGGAGCCGATGAACTTTCCTCTTCCAGACACTCGGATGTGATTCAAAGAACGGATAGTCTCAGCGAGAATTGAGATAACAGGATTAACACCATGTTCGACTTGAAGGAACATTTTTATCACTTTATCATCCATATAACCTTGGATCTTTGGAAATAACACGGCGTCATAAATACACAGAGCATAAAGAGTCATGCCTTTATCCTCCTTCAAAAAATTCTGGGTGAGATCTAGGAGGTAATCCAATGGCACATATTCATTTCCCCCTTTAATTTTCAAACTTTTCTCAATCTCAGAAGCGTGGACAGTACCCAAGAGCTTAGACAAAGCTCTCTTCAACGCGAGCTTTTTGTCATAGTTATAAACTTTGTCGGCATTTTGCAACGGGACATTCAGTAGTGCTTGGTATTCTTCAATTGTGGGAGTAAGATCAATTATTCCGAAGGTGAAACATCTATAATGAGGGTCCTAGAAATGTATTAAAGCTTCCAGGACGGGGACGTTGACTACAATGTACAATAGATAAGCTATGTGACCATATTTTCCGACAAACAAACTTTTCTGCTCTGATGAAAAATCCTCCCATATCTTCTTCAACCTCTCCAAGTCAATGCGTGGGAACTCTGTCTTAGTGATTGATGGTAGAAGAACAACGTCTTCCTTTTTCAGACAATCTCCTTTATGTTTCTGCGACTCCTCTGACCATTTGGCTACCGTAACTTGATCTTCTATCACACTCGAAGTGGGAGTCATGGTCTCTAAAATATGAATGAATTGATTACTTCTTTACAATCCCATCACGCAGCATGATGCATGTATGCAAAACACAAAGATGAAGTTAGAAGTGAAACGATGAAGAGAAGACATGTTTAAGTGACATAAGACATATATACATGCACAAAATTGATCATGATTTTAGCAGAAATCTAACGTTGGTCATGATGTGGGCTCTAAAAATATAATATATGTGTGGTTGGGATCTAAAAATCTCTTAATAGGCTCCCAGGCTGTCCACACTGTTATCTGAATAGAGTAACAAGGGCCCACAAACGGTATCCCGAAAGGGTCGACCTGAGTGAGAACTTTCATGAGCCTGCACGGGAACCTCAATTCCACGAAGGAATTTCACTACTCATTCTCGCTAATCCTAAAGGGAAACCCCTGGTATAGGGCTAGTGTGTATGTGTGAAAGTAAAACTTATGTAAGAAAATATACTTCGTAAAAAAAACTTATGTACGACTACAGTTACAAAAAAAATTAATAAATCATATAAACGAAGCAAGAACCAATACAAAAGGATAACATAGGATGAATTTTGGCTTGACTCTCTATTGATCTAAAGATGGTTAGACCAATTGTTAAGATCCCCAGTGGAGTCGCCAAGCTGTCGCAACGTGTGTGCGACGCGGAGTGACTATTAAAAAAATTCATTTTTTTAGGAAAAAGAAATTTAGAGTCGCCACCAATCATTTTAGGGTGTGATTGGTCACCCAATTTTAAGATGAAAATTTTTTTGGTCTACGAAAACTCAAAGTTGGTTCAGGAGTCGTTTGTGTGTGGGGAAGGTATTAGCATCCCACAACACTCATTGTAAAATGGTTACCAAATTTGATCAAATGCTATCTATTTTTTATTTTAAGAAAAATGTTAAAGAGATTTATTTTTGAATGTCCCATTTGAGGAATTTTGTATCATAGAAATGAACAAAATAAATTACTTTTAATGGGTGGTTCAAAGACCATTGAAAAAAATTTACTTTTTTTGTATTCTCATATCTTTTTAAATCAAAGCATTATTAGAGTTATTCTCGGTATCCCAAGAATAACTCTTCACCTCAGTAGTTCGAGAAGTTTGGTATCCCAAAAATCTCAAAGTCCATCGTCGGCCTTTTTTAGTGAAAATTAAATAATAGAAGTAACAAAATCTAAATCTAATTATTAAAATTATAATCCGCACATACATGAACATGAATTATAATAATAAGGGAATCATGCAAGAATCGCATTATAAGCATGACGATGCAAAAATACTAAATAAATAAACATGTAAAGGAAATTAATGTTAATAATTATAACAAAATGGAAGTAAAAGAATAGAGATAAGTTATAGGATGTCAAATTATAGAAAACATNATAATATATTTCTTTAACATAAATATGTCTTTTTTTTTACTTAGTCCACTAATTGTCATTTTTCTTTCATTCCCTCATTAGTCATTGCTAATCAAATAGCAAAGGGGATGATCATGGATGATAATTAGTTCAAACAAGTGTCATAAAATGATGAATATAATATTAAAAAAAAACTTTGTAGGAAAATTGAAAGTTTCACAACTTAGATATTTGCATAATCTTGTATAGAGATTTTGCTCTCTATTTTATGCATTGTTATATGTGAGAAAATTATCCTAGGGGATCTTTGCATCAAATGTACACTCTCAACCCATTAAAATGATAGATTCACATTTGGTTAATTTTTCCACCCCTCAAAGCTTTATCATCATCCTCATTAATTAAGTTGATGACAAAGACATCTCAATATCCAACTTGTAAAGAAATCATCAAAAGCATGAAATTAAAATGTTAAGATTTAAATGAGGAGAAAATGATAAAGAATGAACAATCCACTTATGTATAAAAAAATACAAAAGATATCAACTACATTCATATGAAGAAGAGAGATGAACAAAATATATTATGAACAAATGTACCAAACAATTAAGCTACCTTGAGAAGAAGAAATGGAAGAAGATGAAGATAATAGAAGTGTAGAACCTCTTCCTCTCTCTAAAATCACCCCTCTTTCCAAACCCTCTCTTTCTCACTCTAAAAAATGACTTCCCCCCTTTTTTTTACTCCCCCCAAAAGACCTCCCCTTAAGTGAAGACTTCATTCCTATTTATAGGCAAAATTAGGGTTTGCCTTTTTTTACTTTTAGTCTTTTTTCAATTTTTATTTTTAGTCCTTTTTTTTTTCCAATTTTTACGTTTTAGTCTTTGTACCACTTTTCTTATTTTAGTATTGGATTATTAAAAGAGCCAAAATATAAAGCATGTATATTTCATGTATTAGGTCAGATAAAATACGGTATCTATATGATTTTTTAGATTTTTGGTTTAATTGGTTGATTTGACTCTACTGATGGTTCATAGTCAGAATTATTTTTCTCTTTCAAAAAGGAAAAACATTTTTTCGATTAATTCTTGCTTCAATTTGGATCCAGGCTTTGTGGTCTTTTAATTTTCGTTGCGAACATGGTTTGGATTCTTTGGATGAATTTGGACTGGATGGTTTAATTTATGGATTTGGGTTAATGGGCTAATTAATTTTTAAATGAGCATGGGTAAAAGGGTTTGCGAATTTTAGGCTAGAATGAATATTTTCAAATTTATGGTTGGTGGGGGCAATTTTTCCTAAGTATTAAATTTATCCCACCATTTAATATAATATTGTCTGGTGAGGATTCCATCTCTAATTGAGTATTGCTACTTTACAGGATATTTTATATTTATTTGTAAAGTAGAGTAATTGGGGCAAAAAAACCTCAATTGAAGAGGGATTGTATGTTTTCATAAATAAATTAAAACTTTGTTGAAATCCAATTGGAAATATTTCTAAGATTTGACCATGTATAGACCACCATCTTAAGAACCAATTCTAAAGATGAATATAGTTAAACTATTTATATTGTCTTTTATTTAAAAGAATTTTGGGACCTGAAGGATTGACTTTGCATTCCTTTATGGTTATGGTTTTGAGAATATAAAATGAATGGTAGAGGATTATTCCTTTGATATTTTTTATTGGATTAATATTAATGGGAAGAAAATGGGCTTTTGCTATAGTAACTGAGATTTTTGTCTATGTGGTTAGGGACAAAGAAGAATTCGGGGTAAAATTGCACTTTCGCTATTTTAGCAGGATCCTTCAAATGAGCAAATGGAGGCTCAATATGGAAGAGATTTTTATTGGGCATTTTTTGAAAATAAGAGGATGGTTTGTATTTTATAATTGGTTGGTCAAGTGGTGGAGCATCAATTGGTTGAGTAATTGAGAAGGGGTTATTTGGTTGACCGGTGTTGATTGGTAATTAGGTCTGATGGACTCAAGTATTGCTAATTAGGCTTGGTTAGGAGTAGAAAACTCATTTTTAATTTGGGCCTTAAGGGTCAATTGTGAAGTCGAAAACTCCTCTAAATTTGAACCATTCATCATTCTCACATATGCCTATGACTTTTTGAAATTTCTCAAGCATGACGAAGAAAGTTTCTTCTAGTATCAGAAATTCTATTATTGTTTTGTCTGAAAATTCAATTTTAAAAATTGCTTGTCCTAATAGGTTTACACTTAAAAATTTTCTATCATCATAACAGATTTCATTATCTTTCTGAAAACCTATTTTTTCACATTTCTCATACTATTGAATTAAAGTTGTGTTGAAGTCATGCTTCAACCCAAATTCTTTCAAAATTTTATCCAATTCATGCATTTCTTAGATATTCAAATCTATTATAGTCATAATTAATGAATGAAAATTTTGAGCAAAAAATGGTTGCGCTAGCATTGAATTTTTTATTTTAAATAAATTTTGATTGAATATTCTGGGTTTTATCTTCTCATATTGTAGTAGGTCAAAATTTTCAAATTTTGTCATGGCATAATCTTGAAATCATTTCCTACAAAAATTTACAAGTAAAGAAGCCAGAAATTGAATGAATACCTCAAATGAATTAAATATGGAAATTCAAATTACTAAAAATCGACAGTTACCTGGTAAATTTTTGTTTGGAAGCAATGTCCTTTTTTCCAAAATAAGTTTTGCAGATTTGTAATTAATTTTTAAAAGAAATTCTTGATTTAATAAAGTAAATTGTATGATTTGATTAATTGCTTGAATAATTGAATAATAAATTTCAAATCCTGGAAATCTAATCTTAGATTGAAACAATTTGGTTCTTCTAACATATATAATTAAACTATTTTGCTTTATTATCTTAGCAAACAATTCAAAGTGTTTCAAGTTTTTTTAACAATTTTAGAGAAAATAAGAATATTACTAATGCAAACAATTGATAAATCAATGAATTGGTTGAAAATGTCATTCATTGTACTTGAAGCATTTTTAAGATCAAATGACATTACTTTCCATTTATAACGACCAAATGCAATTTTGTATTCATCAATTCCATTTGTCTAGATTTGCCAAAATATATTAGGAATGTCAGTACACAATTTTTTACAAATTTTTTTCTTAAAGATTTTAATTTGTTTTTGAAGAACTTTGAGACTGTTCTTCGACTCTTTTGAAACTCATTCCATCTTGTAGAAAACATAATTGTTTTTCTTTATAAGAAATGAAATTTACAGTTTTATAAACATAATTTTGTTTTAAAGTTTTTAATTTCTCATTGTGAGAAAGTAAAGAAATTTGAATTTGACAGATTTATCTATGAGATAAATAATTATCCCATCATGTTCTGTTGTAAAATGATACAACAAAAAAATAAATGGTAAGCCGAAAATAATTTTGTCTGTCATATTTTTTACTAAGACAATTGATGTTTTAAAATATACATTGTCTTGGCAAATATGAACTTTGAAAATTTCATAATTGATATGTATTTTAGTACCATTGACACATGACTAAGATTCTTTTATTTTCTTGAAGTACTTGGTAGGAACGAGTCATTTCTGCATACAATTCAAATCAGCTCCTGAATCAATAAGAGGCATTGTAGAAATCAAAATCTTGAATTATCATAGAACTTGTAACTCATTGATCGTTCAGAATAATCAATAAAGTAGTTGCTCACTGTTTTGAAGTCCAATTTTTTTTCATTTGGCCTATAAGGCCTTGCCTCAGATAGACATCCCCAAATGTGAAAATGTTTCAGACTAGGTTTTTTGCCTATCCAAAGCTCATAAGGTGTTTTAGCAGCTACTTTAATTGGTACTCTATAAAGAATATAAGCTGTTGTCTTTAATGCCTCTCCCCAGAGTGATTCTCGTAAGGAATAATGTTGTCTGTTTCGTCTCTCAGCAACACCATTCATGCTAAGTGAACCAGGCATGGTGTACTGTGGGACTATTCCACATTCCTTTAGAAATTGGGCAAATGGCCATGGACAATTCTAAGACGTTTGTTGCTCTATTGGCACATACTTTCTTTTGTTTGGTCTGTTTTCCCTTGATACACTCAATACAGACATTAAGGTCTAAAAAATTAAGGGATCTTAAAATGCCATCTGACACAAGCCTCTGAATTCTCATTTTAGAGATATGACCTAAGCGCTTGTGCCGAATTGTGGCTGAATTTTCTTCATTAATTTTTCTTTTAGTGCCTTGTGATTCCACATGCAAGATTTCACTATAAGATGTATTAATATCAAGTAAATATAAGTTATCTTAAACATTAAGAAAACCAGTACCAACAAGATTTGAATTTATTGATAAATTAAACTGATTGTCTCCAAATGAACATTAATAACCTGGTTTGTCCAACTTAGAAACAAAAACCGAATTCCGTCTAAACGACGATACAACACAAGTATCAAATAAATCCAAATAAAATTCACTTTTCGATAACAACTTAAAATGCTCAATAGCCTCTACTTCTACCGATTATCCATCTCCTACGTAGATGTACCTTGCAACATCATTTGGATTCCGATAACTCAGGCAACCCTGTATAAAAACACTTATGTGAGTAGAGGCACTGGAATCTAACTACCTCATGTTTTTAGGTACTGAAGTCAAATTTACTTCAGAACATACTAAAGCAATAGGCGTACCTTTACACGCCAAGTGTGATATTTGGCACAGTCCTTCTTTACATGTCTAGGCTTCCTACAAAAGAAACAACCATCATTGTCCTTACGTTGTTTCTTTTCTGTTGGACCCTTAGCATCTTCTTTATCCTTCTTTCTCTTTTCATCTTTGCCCTTAGATGTGCTAGCCAAATGAGAACTTTCAGTCAGGTCATGCTTCATTTTCTCTTCCTTTTGCACACAATATGAAATGAGGTCGTTGAGAGTCAATTTCTCCTTCTGACAGTTATAACTGATTTGAAATTGACTGTATTGTGCAAGAAGAGAGATCAATACTAAATGCACGGGCAAGTCATCTGACAGGTCAAGCTTGAGTGCCTTAAGTTTTGAAGCAATGTTAGACATTTCCATAATGTACTCCATTATGTTCCCTTTGCATTTATAGTTCATGTGAATCAAACGTCGAAAAAGTGTGCTTGTTTCTGCCTTATCCTTTTTGGGAAAACGCTTTTCAATTTCAGCAAGGAACTCTTTGACATTGGTTATCTCCTCAGATACCGCACCCCTAAATGCCTCTAAAATGTCACGCTTTATGATCATTAGACTCATATGGTTTGAACGATCTCACCTCTCAAAATTCTTCCTAGTATTAGAAGAACTTTCATCTGTAAGAGGGGAAGGTTCGTCCGTCCTAAGTTCAAGGTCTAGATCCATGTAGCCAAGAACAGTTAACATGTTCTCTTTCAAATCCTTAAAGTTGGTCCCGGTCAAAATGAAAATGTTGTTAAGGTTGGCAGATATCGTAGTCACATTAGCTGTAAATCGAACAAAAGAATTATCCAAATATACTCATATCAAAAGCAATTTAAAGTATTCAATCAATTCAAATAATTAATCAGTCTATTTTTAAGATATCTAGCACAACATTAATATCAAGTCTTTGGACATCAATATTAACTATAAATTGTAATATTGTTGTAATGATCAAATACTGACAATAATTCATGTCAAATAATAAATTTATCTTTGGATCAATTTATTATTCACATGTAAAATCTTATAATCGTCGCATGTTTACTATCACAGATGTGTGTGTAATTCGGTCAAATATTAACCTTCCTTCGGGCCAGCTAATACCCGCATGAATTTACACACATATAAACATCAAACACATTTATGAATAATCTACACAAGAGATGTCACTTTGGTGACAATCTTGCTTCAATTAACTCATTTAGAATGTTCAATAATCATAACTAATCTTTAAGGACTTACTAAAATAATTGAATTTAATTGAAACAAAAGCACCTTAATTAAATTGAATCACACAATTTAATTCAAAAAATAATAATCAGTGTAGCAGTGCTACAGTACATACCCAAGAAGGAGGGAATTAAAATTCCACTTTTTTTCCTATATGGTACGGCAAGAAAAAGAAAAAAACTATGGTCATGTACGGTGCCCGCGAAGTAGGGGATAATTTATCTGAATCGTTACCGATACGGCCAAGCAGGGAATAATCCTTGCACGGGTACGGTACCGTGAAGCACTTGATAACTGCCCATCCCCTTCTTCGCCAAAGTAACCTACATAACCTACGGCAGTTTTCCTTCATGGCCTTCGAACTCCATTTTGTATTTTGTTTTTAATTTCCTTAAATCTATTGATTTTAAAACATAAAATCACCAAAACTCAACATACATATGCAATTTACATAACAAAATCACATTTGTATATCAATCATTCATCATAAACATCGAAAATGAAAAATTCCTAAATTCATATTTACTTTAAGTTTTAAACTTTAACCTCGCTTAATGAAATCAACACTGGAGACTCTAATACCACTTTTTGAAATTAGAATTAAACATAATAAACATGTTATATAACACAAATAATCAGATTTGCATATTTTTATAAAAATTTTCAAACCTTAATCTTAGATACTTCATATGCCATTTTGATTCTATGATAAACAGATTCACATAACTCGATTGTGAAAAACTTACATGATTTCATAGATGATAAAATCATAAACTAGAGGATCAAATATTTCAAATTGACACAAACTTTTAAGTTCTTCTCTAGGATTTTCTCTTGAAAAAATAGAGATAACTACTCTATGAAAAACAAGGTTTTCTTGCTTGTGTAATTTTAGGAGCATAACCCTTAATAATAAATATTGATATTTCTAATTTGACCCTTCAACAAATTAAAATATCATTTCTGATATCTACATATTAATTCCATGATAATTATACTTATAAGTCTTAAAACTTTAGTTTTTTAATTAGACCAACTTTATTAAACTTATTCAAAGATAATGCATACCTATTATATTTAACTTATGTGATCCCACGTGTTGAATTTTTCTAACACATAAGATTAGACATGTCTCAAGAGAAAGACTTAAAAGAATGATGCCTCTGATATTCCATGTATCCCAAACCCTCTTCACACTGTCAGGAATTGGATTCCACATTATCATTTTCCTCCCCTTTTCTCCTGTTCGCCTCTTTCAATCTGGTAAGGTAGAAATTCTTTGAGGTGTCAAACTTTCAAAGATTAAAATTTAAAAAAGAACAAAAAAAACAAGTTGATTTTCACAGAAATGTCTTCTTATGTTTTTTTTTCCATTTTTATTGAATCCTATACTAGATACATGTAGTTTAGAGTAAATTATCAACTGGGTCTTTCTCCTTACATGAAAAAAAATACTGCTCATGACATTGAAAGATTTAAAGTTTTTGTGTTTTAGAAACTAGGAGTGGGGAAGTTACCAACTAAGTATAATTTGGTTTATTCTAGCAACTGGGATCGGATTATAACCTGATTTAGTTCCAGAACAATGCTAAGCACCTCAAATGAAGTTTTTATTTCCTTTTCAAACAAAAATAGCACAAATTAAAAGTGAGATACTGAAAATCAGTTTTCCGGCAAACCAACCATTTTTTGAGTTTGTCAGATCAGTGAAGAACAAAAGGGAAGAACAGGGTTGTGTAGTTTAAATTGAAAATGGAGGGTGAAGTCCATGTTTTTTTAGGAATATTTACGGTTCGATTCAGTCGGTTATTTGAAAAAAAATGAACCGAACTGAAACTTTCGGTCAGACATATCTATACCGTGAAATACATATGAACCAATCTGATAGGTGGGAAGTGCGTACAAACCATGAACTCGCATCAAGACGTGAGTTTACCTTGCCTCTCACGATCTCCCCTAAGAAACAAAGCATGAACGAGTTCACCTTACCACTGTAAAATATATATATATATATATATATATATATATATATATATATATATATGACAGAATATAAACCAGAGAGCCATACTTAATACTGCTCATAATTAACTAAAAGAGGATGCAATTCAATTATTCAAAAAGAAATATTTAAAAACCAATGAATGAACACACCAATCAAAAGAAAAAAAAAAGCAATTGAATGAGTGACAAGTGCAGTGCAGAATGCATAAGACTAGCTTTACAGTAGTATACTATCAATCGATTCTCTTTTCAAATATGTGTTTGAACGTGAGATCTATTATGAAGCCTTTATCATCATTGGCATGGATCTTTTCAGCGAGAAACAAGATATCACATGATAAACTACGAAATCCATTATGCCATTAGGGGACTCTTTAAAGGATTAAGGATTTTTTTCGTTAATCAAAGATTAAAGAGGAAGTCTTGATAACAATAAGCTTACGTGAGTATTAATGAGATAGAAAGAGATTTTAGGAGTAATAACTTATAAGGAGTAAATGTTGTGTGATATATATATATGCTTGAATTATCTTGAATGTCCCCTTTCATTGAATACATTAGCCTTATATAGACTTTTTAAATTGTATGAGTTTGATTAAAATAATTAATATAAAGGAGGCACTCATTATGCCAAAGGTTTACACCCGTTCGTGGGATCATCCTACTTGGTATAGGTCCATTTCCCTTTCTCATTTCCCATCTGTCTTGCTCAGCCGTCAATCAATCACAACCACTTAAGGATTTCATGTGGTTCTGAGTCAATAAATCACAATCACTTGGTGACCTGTCAATCTATCTCATCTAGGTCACTCAGCTTACTCAATAAATTACGGCCAGTCGGTTGTTGGTCTAAACCCATTTCCCATTCTAATGTTCTTTCCTGTCCTTGAAGCGATGGTATCCGTTTTGAGGTGATGATCCATCATTCCTGAAGTGATTATCCGTTACTCGCGACTTCATCCCATAACTCATTTCTACTTTTCTACTGCTTTCTGTGAGCCCTAGGTAGGTCCCCTTTATCCACGTGGCAGCGGGTATTTTTTACTTGTTCATTTGCCTCCCAGTCCCATTGCTCTTTGGAGATGTTATTCAATGTGCAATGAATGCTCTCAGCACGCGTCCAGGTTTTGGGAGAGTGGCTTTGGTTCATTTTTATCAATTTATGATCTTCTTTTATTCTGTAAAATATTAAGTGTCGCGCAAGAAAAGTCATTTATATTTTAAAATAATGAAATGACATACCATCATTGCCTCTTTTCTGGGGTTGCTGACACGCTCCTCAGAGATTTCATTCCGTCTTTATATCATCTTTATCTTATAGTGATACGCACACGCGTAGGTCTTGTTTTTCATTCCCCATGCGTATCATTTTGTTTTACAATTCTTACGTTATGCGTATTTCTGTCTGTTAGGTTTTCTTTTCTCTAGTTGTAGCGTTGTCATTGGCTTGCCCGTTTAGGTAGATCGATAGTAATCATTTCATTGTACCTCTTCCATATGCACCCGACGTTTGCCCTTCCCCTTTTCAGAATTGATGTCTTACTGCTTTCAAATCCATTAAACGTTTTGAACTTGATTTTGGCGTCCGTGGCCTATATGACATTGGTTTCCCTCATTTTTTTTCTTTTCGCGCTCATTCCTATCTTCTGTAAGTATCCCTTCATCGTCTTCATTCATCGTCTTAATTATTTCTTTGCTTTTTTGTTTTCACATTTCTTTCCCTGGTTGCAAAGGAGGAGCATCCATTTAAGGTCACCATTCCCCTAGTCAGAAATAGAAACGAATTCAACCGCTTCCTTGCTCTTCACCGGGATGCCTTCCCGCCAGATGTAGTATGTGGTTTCAGGGAAGGAATCCCTAAATCTTTCCCGTGTAATCCTCCCTAACAAATATCTCTAGCCCCAATGTACATAGCATTAGGCTTAAAACTTCCTTCTCTCATTTTTTCCAAGAATTTTTTAGTACTGTCAATCTCGCCGCTTCCTAATATACCCTTAGTACTTATAGGGCTCTTTTAGGGATTGACCTCCCCAGTGGGGATAAAGACTGGGAGGAGAGTACTCTTCTCATAGGTGAAAATTGGGGTGGCGATGGTCGCTGAGTCGTTCCCCAGATCTGGGGAGAGATCAGTAAATGGCTGGAGCTCCCCTTTCTTTTTATTTTTCGCTGTTGTTTTGTTATTTCACTAATTGTGTTTATCTTATCTAAATACCAACCTGTTTTTTGTTTTGTGCAGACAAGAATCTGAACAATAGATCTTTTACCCCAAAATAAGTATTCACATAACTCTTTGTCGCCTATAATTGTCCGGAGCGGGACTGGAGATAACTTCTTTACCCAAGGAGAAAGATCAAAGTTATGGTCGCGCCTGTTCTGATTGTCGACTCTGTTGCCCCATCATCTTCTGCAACAAGAATGGCCCATTCTTGCTGCAATCCATGTTCCCACCTTCTGTTAAATGGTCTGGTTAAGCTCCTCTGAATCTTCAGAATCAGAGCGGGAAGAAGAGGGGTCTGCTCAAGAAGAAAGAGGGTGTGATGCTCAATGGGTAGCTGAACAGAAGGAGGTAGATGAACAGGACGTGATTTTCTGTTTCGCGTACAACAAACTTGAGATGTCGAATCGTCCAATGAGTAATATGTGTCGGGTACCTGGCGAGGGCAATCGTCAAAAGACGGGGAACGCCATCTTGCCAGGTGCCACTTCAAGGGACGTTACTCCCCTCGTCCTTGATCTCCCTACCCCCATTACTAATCTCCATGCGCCCGTTGCTGATGAGGCTCCCCATTTTATGGAGAAGACTGTCGCACCTCCTCTCTCGCCTGCTAAGAATTCAATCTCCCCTTCTTGTGGTTCTTCACATCTGTCCGAGGAGATGGATGTCTGGAGGTGGCGACGATACCCCGTGGCTCCACCAGTTCCTACTGACGTTAGTTTCTTGAACGACTCATGTTCTCCACATGTGGTTGTGAAAGGGATTATGTCTGAGGTGGATGCTCATGTACTCCACCAGATGTCCATTCATGACAAGGTTATCAGCCTGAGTCATGCTATGATGTAGGTATTTTTATTTTTATCTTTTTACATCCTTATTTTTCGTGCGTAAATCTCTTTCCAACTAGCACTTTTTAAATATGCCGTGACTTACCACAACAGGCTACATGAGGATATTCACGCTGATGAGGAGGAGGTAGTCGGTTGTAGGAGAAAGGTAATGGAGACCAAAGCTTATGGTGATGTTGCCTCAAGAAGGTGTAGGCTGGCCTTCAACGAGTTGTATCATGTCTGACTTCCGAGTTTGATGCCGCCATGGCTAAACAGTCGAAGCTTGAGTGGTCATTGTGGGAGGTAGAGAAGATCACTGTGATAAGCGGGGAGAACCTGTCTATCGTTGAGGCAAAGTTGGCTAAGGTCGAGGACGTGTTGGCTAAGTCGCATGAACGAGAGGCTGGTCTTGCGGCTGAGTACCAGGCCATGGTCGATGAATATGAGAAGATGGCCTATACGGCGGGCTACCATTATGCCAAGACTGATAAACCTCCATGTATGTCACTGGTCCCCCTTCCTGATGAGCTCGTTGATCTAGAGGTTGAGCTTCCCGCTTCCACCACTGAAGCGGCTGCTGATGTTACTCCCGAGAACTCGGAGATTTAACATTTTTTTCCTTTTTTCCTGCACTTTTTCATTTCCTTGTAGTTTTTTCTTTTAGAATCGTTTGTAATTTTCTCACTTTTTAATGAAATGACTCCTTTCCCCAATATGTTTTTACCATTTCCTTTCATTTTCTGACACTTAGTATAAGTTCATCAATCAATCTTGTCTTTAGTAAATCTCAATAAGCAATAAGAGATACCTTTCCTTTTAATAGTTTCCATTGGTATAAATTTAAGTAAAAATCATCAACTACTTAGTCCTTTAAATACTTGGAAGTTATTTCATGAAATATCTAAGCAATAGTATGTTTACCGTTTTGTCTGTTTCTACTTTTCTTCTGTTAAGGCTGAAATTTTCCTTTCCGTTTATTGTAAGCGGGCTTGTTGGGGTCGCCTGCTTCCATGATTTCTCCTTCGCCAGTTATTTTTCTTTATGAGAGTAGAGCTTAAGGATTTTTTTCGTGCCCTTAGTTCCTTCTGGGAGTAGGACTTATGAACTACCATTTCCAAGAACTTTTATATGCCCATAGTTTCTTTTGCTAGTAAGACTTATAAACTGCCACTCCCAAGGGCTTTTTTATGCCATTAGTTTGTACTGGGAGTAAGACTTATGAACTGCCCCTCTCATGGACTTTTTAATGCCTTAGTTTCTTCTGGGAGTAGAACTTATAAACTGCCCCTCCGAAGAACTTTTTTATGCCCTTAGTTCCTTCTAGAAGTAGGACTTATGAACCGCCCTTCCCAATGACTTTTTCATGCCCTTAGTTCCTTCTAAGTATTGGTTCGGCTGAGGAGAGAAGATTGACGCCACTGTTTTCACGTGAAAAATCTTTGTGGAAAAAAGCCACAGGAAACAAATGGATCTTTTACATTTTTTACACAAAATATATTTTCCAGGTGAATTGTGTTTCATGGTTTCTGCAATTCCGTTCCTTCTCCTATTTCTATGTGGTAATAATAATCACTTCCTCCTATTTTACGAATGATGTACGGTCCTTCCCACTTTGGCCCGAGCTTTCCTTCCATTTGAAAGATTTTTCTGAAGATCAGTTCTCTTGTTTGGAATTCTCATTTTCTTACTTTATTCTGGAAATAAGATATTTGTTTCTGATTGTAATGGGTTATTATGATTAGGGCATCTTCCCTTCTTCCCTTTAACGTTATTACTCTTTATGCTGATGCGAACAGAGTTTCTCCCGTAGTTACTCTCGGGGTCGTTCTATATGCCCATAAGACTGCGGGTAACTCTTCCACCCATTTTCCTTTGGCGGATTCTATTCGTTTCTTTAGGTTTTCAAATATGACTCGGTTTGATCTTTCTGCTTGCTCATTCCGCTGTGGATAGTAAGGCGTGGAGAAGTGATTCGTGATTTTCTGATCTTTACAAAATGTTCTTACTAAGTTCTCGGTAAACTGAAGTCCGTTGTTAGATACCAAGATCTAGGGGATCTCGTACCTGCACACCAAGTTCTTCTATAAGAACTCCACACGAATTCTGGCAAAGGTTTCAGCCTCAATCCACTTAGTGAAATAATCCGTTGCAACCAATAAAACATATTTTTGGGTAAGTGGCATGGGGAATGGCCGAACAATGTCCAGAGCCCATTGCATGAACAGTCAAGGACTAGCTACGATTTTGAGTTTTCCGGGGCCATTTTTACTACGGGTACGAAACGCTAACATTTATCGCACCTTTTTGCATACTGTTTGGCGTCCTGATGCAGTTAAGGCCAATATCATCCTTCATTCATGACTTTATGGGCTACTGATCTGCCCTCAGTTTAGTTTCCACATATGCCCTCATGAATTTCCACTAGCACATATTGGGTTTCCTTTTCTCGTAAACACTTTAGGTACGATCTTACAAACATTATTTTATATAATACCCTGTTAATCATCGTGTACTAGGAATTTTGTTGTTGCATCTTTTTGGCAAGTAGTTTACTGTTAGGAAGCATTCTTTCTTCAAGTAAGAGGATTTTGTTATCCTGCCAAGTGGGCTCCCGTTCAATTTTTATATCAGCCACGTTAGCCTACGGGAGCAAGATGCTTGGTTCCTTCAGAATTTCTATGGGGACATTCCTTTTGTAAGGGAAGTGTAATGAAGATCCTAGGTTTTCCAGGGCATCAGCATGCCCATTCTCAGTTCTCAGAATTTGTTGGATCTCATAATTTTTAGCGTATTGAGTAAGTAATTCACCATCCGTCCATCATTTGCTATGTATTCCCCCGTGACCTGCTTCATGATTAACATGGAATCACATAAAATTTTAACCTTAGTTACCTCATATACCCGTAGCAGGGATGCTCCTGCAATCAGTGCTTCATACTACGCTTCATTATTTGACGCATTGAACTCGAAGGAGATGGAATGTTCCAATATTTCCCTGAAGGGAGTTTGTGCCACCACCCCTGTTCATGCTCCTCTATTGTTCGAAGCACCGTCCACAAAGATTTTCCAAGTTCCATCTTATCCCATTTACTGGGTTTCCCGTTCAACTCTCCTTCTATGAAGTCTGCTACAAATCTGCTAACACATGTCCTTTTATTGAAGTTTGGGGTTTGTAACTGATGTTGTATTGGCTTAACTCAATTGACCATTTTTCGATTCTCTCACTTGCCTTCGTTGAGTGTAAGAGGCTTTTAACGGGAGAATCAGTCAATACCTTGTTGTTGTGGACTTGGAAGTAGGGCCTTAGCTTCTGTGATGCAGTTACAATGGACAGTACTAGCTTTTCATTCCTTTATATCTTGTTTCCACCGCTATAAGACTTTTACTTACAAAGTATACATGCTTATGTTTCCTTTGTTCTTCTTTTATGAGCACTGCGCTGACTGTCCTGTTGAGACGGCTACAAACAATAGAATTTACTCGCTAGGAGTAGGTTTGGAGAGTAAATAGGGGTAGTCAGGTACTGATTAACCTTGGTAAAGGCTTCTTCACAGTCCTCATTCCAACCGCTCACGGAGTTTCCTGCAACCTTTCGAAGAAAGGCTTGCATCTGTCCGTTAACTTGGAGACGAACTTGTTCAGGGCGACCAATCTTCCCGTTAACCCTTAGATTTCTTTGAGGTTTTGGGGGACCTCATTTCTATGATCGCCTTTACCTGGTCCACGTTTACTTTGATTCCTCGTTGTGTAATTAAGTGCCCAAGGAACTTTCCCACCGACACTCCAAAAGTATAATTCTCTGGGTTTAGCTTCATGGAATTTTGCCTTAGAACAAAGAAGGCTTCTTCAAGATCCTGAATGTGATTTTCCCGCTTCTTACTTTTGACCAGCATGTCATCAACATAGACTTCCATATTCTTTTCGATCTGTTTATGAAAGACCTTGTTTACCAGCTTTTGATAAGTTGCGCCTGTATTCTTTAGACCAAAGGGCATGACTTTGTAGCAATAGATGTTGTACTCAGTAATGAATGAAGTTTTTTCCTGATCAGGTTGAACATTTTCACCTTATTGTACCCTGAGCAAGCATCCATGAAGCTGAGCAGTTCGTGCCCCGAAGTGGCATCCACCATTTGATCTATCCTTGGCAGGGTATTCATCTTTTGGGCATGCTTTATTTAGGTTAGTGAAGTCGACGTAGATCATTACTTCTCGTTCTTCTTTCGTACCATTACTACGTTAGCAAGCCATTCAGGGTAGCTCAATTCTCTGCTGAAATATGTTGCCGAGAGCTTCTCAACCTCCTCTTTCATGGCTTGGTTTCATTCAGAACTGATGCTTCTATTTTTTTCACAGGTTTCACAGTGGGATCTGTGTTTAACCTATGGTAGATAATCTCTTCTAAAATGTCAGGCATCTCTTATGCCGTTGTTGCAAATATATCTTTATTTTTCCTTAGAAATTCTATCAACTTCCTTTTTCATTTTCCTCGAGATGAGCTTATTTCCCTCTCCCGCCTCGTACCTTGGGTCGTATTGCCCATTTTCCTGTAATTGTTATAGATCCGCGAGTCTTTTTCCTTTGGCCTTCTTCGTAGCCTTTTTCTTTGCAGATTCTAAAGTAGTCATTGAACTGGAGATAATTAAAGATAAAACTTGGTTGAAAAGACCGGCCCCATTCACCAAGGAACCTAGTTACAAAGATAAAGACAAATATTACTCCTATCATAAAAGCAATAAACATTACACGCGAGACTATTTTTAGCTCAAAGAAGGAACCAATTTGTGAAAAGAGATGAATAGAAACGCACAACTAAAAAAGATAGGTGAGAATAAAACATGAGGTATAAAGGGAAGTAGCCCCTCTGCATCGTTGACACGGTAATAACATTAACCGAACAAGAAGGGGTGATAAGAAAGGAAAGAAAGATATACTGCAAGTGGCCAACTTTAGAAAGATATCAGTAGAAGTCCTCAAATGGAAACGAGGATTCATCACTAGAGTTTAACGACTCCGATCTGGAACATGACGAACACCACAATGATGCCCTGTCATTTCAATATAAGTTGGCAACTGCTTATTAAGAACTGTCTTGGTGGATGATGAGAGCGCGGTGAACATCCTATATAGAGCGACCATGGAAAAAATGTCCATGGGGGGTCAAAAGTTACAAGGGGCTTCGCAACCGTTGATCGGTTTCAACAGGGCCATCAACTACTCAGAAGGAATTCTGACTCTTTCGGTGAGTACAGATCTGTTTAACTATATGAGCGAGTTCATGGTACTAGGAATAACTTCACCGTATAACGTAATCCTTGGAAGGATCTGGCTCCACAAAATGAAGGATGTACCCTCAACATTCTACCCGTCACCACAAAATGATGGAATGGTCAACGGTGTGTAGACTTTGTCCCTCTGGTGGATTCTATCAAAATCTCACCCCCGGTGGGTATTCCTGTCTTGTTGGATCTTCTTCCGACCCATTTTTTTTATTTCGTTAGGCTTCCTTTTTTTTAGGCCTTACACTTCTTTCCCTTTCTAGGATTCTTCTTCTTTCCGTTTGACTGTTCTTCACATACTCCTCTTCTCTTCCTCTACGGTAATATAGGCTCGCGCCTGCTGGAAAACCTTAGCCATGGAAAGGGGCTTCACCTTGAACAGGTCCTCGAAAAAAGGGTGACTCTAGGTCCAGACCTCATCAGAAGGCTAGTCTGGCGAACCGGTCGTCGCAGTTCTCGACCTTGACCATTTTATCTTTGAAGCGGTGAGTGTATTCCCTTAGGGACTCCCATTCCTTGGTGGAGATCGTCATCAGATGTTTTGAGACTTCCATGACAGTATGGTACGTTGAGTATTGTTCCATGAAAATGGAGGACATAATAGCGAAGCTCACGATCGAGTGCATCGATAAGGAGTGGTACCACTTCAAAGCCGTCATGTCTAAGCTGGTAGGTAACATTCTACACATCAGCTTGTCATCGTGTTAGCACAATGCTATGTCTTGTCTGAATCATCGAAGATGGTCTACGGGATAAGAATTCCCTTTGTAGCATTTGAACCTGTGCACAACGAATTTTTTGGGTATGGGCGCTGCCAGGATTTCTGGGCTTAATGGCATCCGGATAAGAGTTCAGTGTTGTTTTTCCTGTACTTCCTAGATTCCTTATCTTCGTCATCTTTTGGTCAAACAGCTCTTCAATTGCTTCTTTTGACATGATTCAAGATTATCGAGCTTCTCCCGTAGTTTCCTTCATAAAGTTTTACGACTGGACTTCTTCTTCTCGTCGCATGTTTCTGATGTTCTCATGGTTCCCCTTGCCTTTCACCTCATTGGTTGCCATCAGAGTGGGTTTCCTTTTCATCATCATTTTCCCACTCAACATCATCCACCTGATGGCTAACCTCTGCCCTCATTTTTACGAGTTCATGTTGTAGTGTATTGATCTGCTCTTGCACATTCTGCCATGCATTATGCGTTGCTTAAGTCTTCCTTACTTCCATCTCATGCATCATGTTTAGGATTGTCTGCAGCATTTCTATAGGTGGGGTCGGTTGATCTACGTGCTCATATTCACTTCTGGGCATGTTCTCTCCATTTAGAGCCGTGTTGAATCTGGTTCTAGGCATGTTTATGGTTTTGTAGGGTAGGCCTTTTGAGCTTTTTTTCTCGCTCTTAGTGAAAGCACGAAAATATAAAGGATTTTCCCCTAATCAAAGATTAAAGGGGGAAGTCTTGATAAAAGTAAATTTATGTGAGTATTAATGAGATAGAGTGAGATTTTATGAGTAATAAATTATAAGGAGTAAATGTTCTATGTCATATATGCCCAAATTGTCTTGAATGTCCCATTTCATTGAATACATTAGCCTTATATAGGCTTTCTAAATTGTATGAGTTTGATTAAAATAATTAATATAAAATGAGGCACTCATTATGCCTAGGATTTCATGTGGTTCTGAGCCAATCAGTCACAACCACTTAGTGGCCTGTCGATCTGTCTTGTTTGGGTCACTGAGCTCATTCAATCAATTACGACCACTTGATTGTTGGTATGAACCTATTTTTCCCATTTTTATGTTCTTTCACGTCCTTGAAGCGATGATCTCCGTTTTGAGGTGATGGTCCCCCGTTCTTAAAGTGATGATCCCCCGTTCCTAAGGTGATGATCAGTTTATGAGTGTCTCACGACTTCAGCCCGTAACTTGTTTATGCTTTCTACCGCTTTCCGTAAACCCTTGGTTGGTCCTTTTATCCATGTGGTAGTGTGTATTTTTTACCTGTTCAGACTCACCTCAGACATTATTACCCACGGAGCTGCTCCCACTCCCATAAAGAAAGAAACCACCATGGGCCTAGGAAAATTTTAATGTATAGAAAACAATGATTGGGTGTGGTTTGCTTGTGATTAGAAATGTTTAATGTACTTTCTATGAAGCCTTTCAATGTACTTTTAACCATATTGATTTATAATTGGAAATGATTGGGTATGTTTTTCATGTAAAACTGCTACATATTTCAAACATAAACGTCGAATAAATATGACTTAAAATAGTGTTTTGAGTTAATTAAAGTTCTGTCTAACTAAGCACCCCAAAAACTGACCCTAAAACTAGTTCTTTCCTTATTTACTTCATTTTGATTCTCTTCCTCTCTCTAGTTGTCTTCAAATTGAAAACTTACTTCTTAAAAGTCTTGATTAAGTTACTCATGCAAAAATAAATAAGAATTGCAAATATTGATTTCCTACTTAATCTAATTTTGATTCTCTCTCACTCCCCATCTCTCATTTTTTTCTTATGCATGAACTTTTACAATTGAAAAAAGTTACTTCGAGGACTCGGAGCAACTATTGCACCCATAAAGATCTTTCTTTGTCGAGTAAATGACATACTAAAAGATAAAAAAGAATTTCAGTAAACCAAAAATGTTAACATTTTTCAGTTGATATAGCAACATAAAACATCTCTCTCTTCAAATATTGACAACAGAGGTCCTAAAAATACTAACAGAGATCGATCTATTCCTCCAAAAACATTCACATCCAGAAACTTCTCTCACAAGAGGAAGAAAACGATCATATCAGATGGATCCGACTTTGAACTTGAAGGATTCGAGAGAATGTGGCTAGTGAACGAGAGAATGAGGCTACTGAACGATGGATCTGGCTCTTCTGAAGGCGAAGATGAAAAGGGAAAAATGGAACAAAAAGCTATCTGTTTCAAGTATAACCAAATCCATAAATATCAATTCCAAAACTAAAATCAGATAAACACATAATCTAAACCAATCAATAAACATAAAATCAAATAAAATCATAACTCAAGCTCATCCCTAAGTTGAGAAGAAAATTATGAAGGAAATCAGCAACAAAGACGAACTTACCGAACCAAAACTCTAAATCGCGCTTCATATTAAAAAGGTTTATTTCTAAATATATACCTTTTTCAACTTTCCCTTGAAAAAATATACCTCTTTCTCAAATATAAGAAAACTATATCCGTGGACCACCAATTCAACTCAAATGCACTACTCACTTGTCTTCCCAATGCAGCTATCACATCACCAAATCAACTCAAATAAAGTTTTTCTGTTCATTTGCTTAATTTTTTGCTTCCTAATCATCTTGCTTAATTTTTTTGCTTCCTAATCATCTTTCTTCTTCTTTCTCCTTCTTCTTCTTTCTCCTTCTTCTTCTTTCTCCCTCTTCATCTTTCTTCTTCTTTCACCTTCTTCATCTTTCTTTTTCTTTCGCCTTCTTCATCTTTCTCCTTCTTCTCCTTCTCCTTCTTCTCCTTCTCCTTCTTCTCCTTCTACTTCTTCTTCTCCTTCTTCTTCTTCTTCTCCTTCTTCTTCTCCTTCTTCTTCTTCTCCTTCTTCTTCTCCTTCGTCTTCTTCTCCTTCTTCTTCTCATTCTTCTTCTTCTCCTTCTTCTTCTCCTTCGTCTTCTCCTTCTTCTTCTCCTTCTCCTTCTCCTTCTCCTTCTTCTTCTTCTTCTCCTTCTTCTTCTTCTCCTTATTCTCCTTCTCCTTCTTCTTCTTCTCCTTCTTCTCCTTCTTCTTCTTCTCCTTCTTCTTCTCATTCTTCTTCTCCTTCTTCTTCTTCTTCTTCTTCTTCTTCTTCTTCTTCTTCTTCTTCTTCTTCTTCTTCTTCTTCTTCTTCTTCTTCAACGAACTTGTTTCTTCTTCAGTGGAAAATCTTGCATCTTCTTTAACGCGACACTCCCTCCCATTCTTTTTCTTCTTCTGAGACGCACTCAGGAAAATCGTGTTTCTTTTTCAGCGCGAGATCCACCGACCCATTCTCCTTCATCTTCTTCAGAAATAAATTATTCTTCTTCAGTGAGATCGACCCATTCTTCTTCTTCTTCAACGAACCGTACTCGGGCACCCATTCTCACTTTTTTAACGTAAAAAATGTCTCAAGCGATTACATGGTTGCTTACTGGTAGGATAAAATAACTATTTGAAGGGTTCAAGTAGTCATAAACAACTACTTGAACCTTTCAAGTAGTCACCTGGTGTTTGAGTTGCTGACTGGTAGAAAAAAATTACTTGAAGGGTTCATGTAGTCAAAATAAATATTTGAAGGGTTCACATAGTCATAAAAACTGTTTGAACCCTTCAAGTAGTCACATGGTATCTGGTTTGTTGACTGATAGAATAAAAATAACTACTTAAATGGTTCAAGTCGTCATAAACAACTACTTAAATGATTCAAGTAGTCACCTGGTCTTTTGACATCTTACAACATGATCATCGTCAAGAAATAAGTTTATTGGCAGGTCATTGTGTTGGCGTTAGTTTGAGGTTCACCTAAAAGTTCTAGACTCACATATAAGTTCTTATTCTGGGTAGATTTATGGAAGTTGAGTAGTTGTAAGATTTATCAAACTTTTATATATGGCTAATTGTACTTCCCCGTTTCTTATATGTACCTTTTTCTACAAGGTTTAAAACAATTCAGTTAACATTCTTTCTCTTTTATGTCAATTATTTTAACAGGGCAAGAAGCATTTGTCCATCATATAGTGCAACAAAAAAATTAATTTGGTACAACTACAATCTTCATACGTGCTTGCACTAAGTACAACATAAGTTCACACATACAAATATCCATCACTACATACCAATTAATACTACAATTGATCCTACTTGCCACTAACAATGATCACAATTATAAAAGGCAAAATATAGAATGCAAAAAAAAAAAAATCAGCGTACACGTCCAACACTTTAATTCTTGAATTCTTATATCCATGTGTCAGAGCTCGTCCTTAAGTTCTTTTAAATCAATGTTCTTACTACTAGCTTCACTCACTTCATCAAGAGGGTTGCACCATCTAAAATACTCACATTTGTTCTCCACGTAAATATTGTCCCTACACATGTTTAGAATACAAAAAACACCATCAAACCAAAAACTGACTCATCCAATTCTTGATGAGTCATTTTATCAAACATTTGTTGGGCATCCGCCCACAAATAAGCTGAAGAGTCAGTGGAATCTTTCCTTATTTGATTCTGCTAGTAAACTAACTAATATGATGATTTTTTAAATTTACCAGTATGTAAATTGTATGTATTTTTATGACAACTTAAACCATTCAAGTCGTTATTAATTACTATTTGAACCCTTCAAATAGTTATTTTTATTCTACTAGTAAATAACCCAAAAATCAAGTGACTACTTAAAATGTTTAAGTAGTTATTTATGACTATATAAACCTTTCAAGTAATTGTATATGACTACTTGAACCCCTTGAAGTAGTCTATTACTCACTGGATTACTGATTGTCAGAATCAAAATGACTACTTGAGGGGTTCAAGTAGTCACTTATGCACTGGATTACTTATTGCCAAAATCAAAATGACTACTTGGGGGTTCAAATAGTCCTAAACAACTATTTGAATCCTTCAAGTATCTAATAGATACATATGGTTATTATAAGTATCAAGCAATCCTGTGATGCAGAAGATTATAATCATCAAAAGGGGCAAACTAAATGTATCAAAATTCACAAAACTGACAACCATATGAATAATAACTACCTTCTTGCAAAAACTTCAAGCTAAACCTAGAAGCCACAACCATTTAAATTGATATTCATAAAATTAAAACCCCTTTTCTTTTATATATAGCAAAGAAATGTGTTTCAAACCCCAGACGATTTTCCCCCAATTCCAGTACAGAAAAAAATTTCAATTTATAAACCATAGATGATTTTCCCCCATCTTCTAATACAGAATAAATTTTTGATTATGAGGTACAAGGAAAAAGGACAAAAGAAGAAGAATAAGAATGGTATGGGAAGTCCTTTTCTGCATAAAAAAGAGAGAAAATGGGCACCTTAGTGCATTTCTAAAGAAGATGAAGGAGAAATGGTCGGTGGTTCTTGCGATGAAGAAGAAACATAGTTTTCCTTAGTGCATCTCTAAAGAAGAAGAAGAAGAAGGAGAAGAAGAAGAAGAAGGAGAAGAATAAGAAGAAGGAGGAGAAGAAGAAGGAGAAGAAGAAGAAGGAGAAGAAGAAGAAGGAGAAGAAGAAGAAGGAGAAGAAGAAGAAGAAGAAGAAGAAGAAGGAGAAGAAGAAGCAGAAGAAGAAGAAGAAGAAGAAGAAGAAGAAGAAGGAGAAGAAGCAGAAGAAGGAGAAGAAGAAGCAGAAGAAGGAGAAAAAGAAGAAGAAGGAGAAGAAGGAGAAGAAGAAGAAGAAGGAGAAGAAGGAGAAGAAGAAGAAGAAGGAGAAGAAGAAGAAGAAGAAGGAGAAGAAGGAGAAGGAGAAGAAAAAGGAGAAGGAGGAGGAGGAGAAGGAGAAGGAGAAGGAGGAGGAAAAGAAGGAGAAGGAGAAGAAGGAGGAGGAGAAGAAGAATAAGAAGGAGAAGAAGAAGGAGAAGGAGAAGAAGAAGAAGAAGAAGAAGAAGAAGAAGAAGAAGAAGAAGAAGAAGAAGAAGAAGAAGAAGAAGAAGAAGAAGAAGAAGAAGAAGAATGAGAAGAAGAAGAAGAAGAAGGAGAAGAAGAAGAAGGAGAAGAAGAAGAAGAAGGAGAAGAATAAGAAGCCGGAGAAGAAGGAGAAGGAGAAGCAGGAGAAGAAGAAGAAGAAGGAGAAGAAGGAGAAGAAGAAGAAGAAGGAGAATAAGGAGAATAAGGAGAAGAAGAAGAAAAAGGAGAAGGAGAAGAAGAAGAGGAAGCAGGAGAAGGAGAAGGAGAAGGAGGAGGAGGAGAAGGAGAAGGAGAAGGAGGAGGAGGAGAAGGAGAAGGAGAAGAAGGAGGAGTAGAAGGAGAAGGAGAAGAAGGAGGAGTAAAAGGAGAGGGAGAAGAAGGAGGAGTAGAAGTAGTAGGAGAAGAAGGAGGAGTAGAAGGAGAAGCAGAAGAAGGAGGAGTAGAAGAAGAAGGAGCAGAAGGAGGAGTAGAAGAAGAAGGAGGAGAAGGAGGAGTAGAAGGAGGAGGAGAAGGAGGAGTAGAAGAAGAAGGAGGAGAAGGAGGAGTAGAAGAAGAAGGAGGAGAAGGAGGAAGAGAAGAAGAAGGAGGAGAAGGAGGAGTAGAAGAAGAAGGAGGAGAAGGAGGAGTAGAAGAAGAAGAAGGAAGAGAAGGAGGAGTAGAAGAAGAAGGAGGAGAAGGAGAAGGAGAAGAAGGAGGAGAAGGAGGAGTAGGAGAAGAAGGAGGAGAAGGAGGAGTAGAAGAAGGAGGAGGAGAAGAAGAAGGAGGAGAAGGAGGAGGAGAAGAAGAAGGAGGAGAAGAAGGAGGAGAAG
>QANY01008171.1:0-50000 GCA_003255025.1 Datisca glomerata
AAAGAAATTATATTGACCAAAGTTTTTTTTATTATAATGTGAAACCATACTTAAATAGAAAAACTAGAAGCCTAAAGAGTCCTAAAGTGTTTAATAACCTAAACTAAATTTAAAAGATAAAAAAATATTAATTGCAATAAATATGAAATTTGTAATCCACCCAAAAGACTCCTATTGGCTGTCCCCTTCTATGATAGGAGTGCCAAGGTGTCATGCTCTAATAGACTATTATTTGCTGTCCACTTCTAGATTAGGATTTCCAAGTTGTCTTGATTCCTTGTCATCATTTAAAATGTCATGTCATGCTCCATGTGACTGCCATATTGAACGTCACATCATGCTCCATATGCAATGTCATATAGGATGCCACGTCATCTCCATGTAGGCTGCCATGTTGGATGTCACGTCATGCTCCATGCCGGCTGCCATGTTGGTTGCCACGTCATGGTCCATGTAGGATGTCATGTTGGATGCCACATCATGCTCTATGTGGACTGCCATGTTGGATGCCATGACATGCTCCATGTAGGCTGCCATGTGGGATGGTACGTCATGCTCCATGTAGGCTGTTATACTCCATGTCATGCTCAACGTTATATTCCTATTGAGTGCTTCATCCATCCTCTTTTCTCTAACTCTTGTGATTTGGCCTTTTGGTACTTGAAATAGATCCATCCTTTGAGGTTGTGCAATCGGATCATCATCATTCCCTCCCGTGTGAGAAGGATTTGTCCTCAAATCATCACCTACATCAAATGGGAACAAGTTAGTTATATTAAATTTAGTACTTACATTGTACTCACCGAGAAGATCAAGCTTGTAGGCATTGTGATTGATTCTTGCAAGGACACAGAATGTTCCATCCCCTCTAGTCAACGATTTTGTTTTCTTTCGTGTAGGAAACTTTTCATCACGCATGTGCTTCCAAACCCAAACTTCAGGTTGTAAAACAAACTTCAAACTCCCCTTATTGGCTTGCTTAACATATTTCTCATTCTTACTTTCAATGTTAGCTCGAACCTTGGCATGTAAAACGTTCACCAAATCTTTATGTTTCTTACCATCAAGATTAGCATGCTCATTAGTAGATAAATGTAAAATATGCATAGAAGAAACCTACTTTATGCAAACTTAAAATGTGGTAAACAGTTCTCCCATTGCCTTAAATTATTTTGAATGATAACTACCATAAATTTTCCCATGAACGCAGACAAGACATGATTCATCAACCTCATGAATGTACTAGGTGCACTAGTTAAACCATATATCGTCATGCAATCCATATTTACTTTTAAGTGTTTTTTTCGATTCATATCCCTCTTTCATGCGAAGTTGATGATATCCACTTTTAAGATCAATTTTAGTAAACTAACAAGAACCATGCAATTCATCAAGTAAACCAACTAATCTAGGAATAAGATGGTGATATTTTACAGTGATGTTATTTATGGCTCGTAAACGAACAATGCACATCGTCCATGTCCATTCCTTCTTAGTCACAGAAATATGAGAACCACAATAGGGCTCATGCTTCCATGGGCATACCCCATTTCCATGAGCTTGCTCGCTTGTCTTTCCAACTCCTTTGTCTCATCCGGATATCTTCTATAAACAGGTTTGTTTTGGATGTGACCTCCAGGTACAAAGTTAAATCAGTGCTCGATTCTCCTAATTGGTGGCAGCCCTTTTGGCCTCTCCTCGGGGAATACTTCTTCAAAGTGCTATAAAAGAGATACAAAACACTAGGCAAAGAGTGGTTAAGTTCGTTAGTCGAAAAACAAGCCACTTTGTATAAAAGTACAAGCAAATGCCGGTTGGAACTCAAAGCTCTCTTAAAATCACTCTCCTGCATCAAAACTCTCTTTTTTTCTCTCTTTATTTTTCTCACTCCTCTCACCCAACTCTCTATTTTTCACTCTATTCTTTTGTTCAAACACTCCTTTTTTTGAACTCCCACTCTCTTGATTTTGTTCACTCTCTCTCTTTTTTTATTCTCAATCTCTCTTTGTTTTTATTCCCTCTTTTCAACTTTAATTGATCATCTTGAACTTGTTTTGGGGTGAAGGGTACAAGAGTAATGGGTTTCTTATCAATTACAAAAGTATATCTATTTTTGTAGCCATCATGAGTGGCTTTTCTATCACATTTCCACAGCCTCCCCAAGAGCAGATGACTTGCTTGCATTGGCACTACATCACACAAAACTTCATCTTTGTACTTGCCAATAGAGAAAGAAACTAACACTTGCTTATACACCTCCATTTCCCCACCATCATTCAACCATTTTAGTTTTTATGGATTAGGATGTTTTAATATAGGCAAGTTTAGTTTTTCCACCATGTAAGTGCTAGCCACATTAGTACAACTTTCCCACTTTATCATTAACAAGACATCTAGTATGAAAAATATTTTCTCGTTATACCTTCTCATCTTCTTTGGCTAGGGACTTCATTTTACCGAAAGTTCCCCATCGACCGATTCTTTAATGTCACTTGCATCCTCTAGTGGTAGCATGGACTCCTTTCCAGAATCACTTTTGATTTCCACATTCTTTCCTTGCAATGATGGTCTCTTCATCTGAATGCTAAACAAATTGTTATCCACCCTCTCACCAAACCTATCTTCTCTATTTCCATGTCAGAATCCCCTTTCTCCAACCCCATGGCCTAATCTGCCCATGAGAGAATATCGCTCCTCTTCATCAAAGTAATTTCCAAATTCATCCTCATACTTAACCCTAGGTGATCGTCTCTCCTTTGATGCCCTATAGGAGCTCTAGGTTGCACTACCCGTGTTTCGACCCAATCAATCCTCTCATGCAATCATTCCAGGCCCTCTCCTAACGTTCTCTTAAATTCACCCACTAACGCCTCCATTTGTAACTTCAACATACCTCCTTCAGCCATTCCTCCGGTACTATTTCCGTTTGACATACTTGAAAGAGAATAAAATTAGTAGAAAAAATGAAGGACCTCATAATCTCTCCCATATTTAAACTCAAAGATTGAGGTTCATCCAATTTTATTTCCACTCGTATTTTCACTCTATGTTTGTTGGCTTTTACCCTCTAATGATCTCACACACTCTTGCCTTTTACGACTCTTAGTTTTTTAATTCGGTTCTTGATCAAACTAACAAACGAATCTGGAATTTTCAAGCAACAACCAAAATACCTAAAAAAATCAATCACTATGAGAAGATAAGGAAAGGGAAACAACTAAGAGATAAAATTAGAGATAAGGAAACAAAAGGAGATTAGCTTATACTATCTATCTTTTTTTACAGAAGATAAGATAAGGATATTTTAAGATAATCATTAGATTAGATAAGATAAGATAATTATTAGTGAGGTGATATGAGATATGATGAGATAAGATGAGATCTGATGACATGAGATAATGTAAGATCAGATATGATAAGACAAGATAAAGATAAGTTATGACAAGATAAGATAAGATATGATATGACAACATATGTTGAGATAAGATGAATAGGATGATAAGATGATAACTAAAACAATGGAAATTCGAATTTGAAATTTGAAATTCTGAATTTATAGATGAAATTGTGTAGATAATTTAAACGCCTCGGAAAGTAATCAAAATGATAGAATCTGGCTCTGAAATTTACATACAGTTGTAGGTCTAAAAAATCTGCTCGATTTAATATGCAATAATGAGTATTTCGATGCCCGGATCAAAAGTTATGATCATTTTTCAGAACCACCATCAAAATCAGGAAATAAATCAGAATTGAATCTGCCTCTAGAGAACCAAAAGCTCTGATACCAAATGATTTTAACCTCACCGTCGCTTTGCGATGAAACCCGATAACAATGATGGTTCAAGAACCCAAAGATCGATTTTAAAGAAGAAGAAACCCCGACCCGTTTTCTAGGACACTAAGAGAACCTTAGGTTTAAACCCTAAGACCTAAATTGATTCTTGAAATAACCAAAGGTATGGTTTAGACGTCACACTCAAGAACAAGAAGAAAAAGTGAGTGATAAGTATTGGTTTTAGACGCCATAAGAATATTCTTGATAAGTCTGAAAAGTTCTAAGAAGAACCAAAGAGAAAACTCTCACAAAGAAATTATATTGATCAAAGATTTTTTAATACATTGTGAAACCATGCTTAAATAGAAAAACTAGAAGCCTAAAGAGTCCTAAAATGTTTAAATAACCTAAACTAAATTTAATAGATAAAGAAATATTAATTGCAATACATATGAAACTTGTAATCTACCCAAAAGACTCATATTGACTGTTCACTTCTAGGTTAGGATTGCCAATGTGTCATGCTCTAATAGACTATTATTTGCTGTCCTCTTCTAGGTTAGAATTTCCAAGTTGTCTTTCTTCTTTGTCATCATTTAAAAAGTCATGTCACGCTCCATGCAGACTATCATATTGAACGCCACATCATGCTCCATGCGCAATGCCATGTAGGATGCCATGTCATCTCTATGTAGGCTACCATGTTGGATGCCACGTCATTCTCCATGCCGGCTGCCATGTTGGTTGCCATGTCATGGTCCATGTAGGATGTCATGTTGGATGCCACATCATGCTCCATGTGGACTGCCATGTTGGATGCCACGACATGCTCCATGCAGGCTACCATGTTGGACGGCACGTCATGCTCCATGTAGGCTGTTATACTCCATGTCATGCTCCACGTCATACTCCCATTGAGTGCTTTATCCATCCTCTTTTTTCTAGCTCTTATGATTTGGCGTCTTGGTACTTGAAATGGATCCATCCTTTGAGGTTGTGCAACCGGATCCTCATCAGTAATATCTGTGTAGAAAGAGGCATTAAACTTCTTAAGAACAAGTTTTACAGATTTAAGCTTCTTCCAAGGAAAAACATGGTTGTCCCATACACTTCAATATCCCAAGCATCTTTGAGAACAACATAGAAACCCTCAAAATCCATCCAATAGTCAAAGAACTTAAAAGGAGGTTTAAGTCTAGAAGACTTAGCCCAAGCTGAATAATAATAGGAGAGTGATCAGAGATACCCGAAGTGTGAAAATGGCAAGAAGTGGCAGGAAACTCCAAAGCCCAATCACCATTAACCAAGGCTCTATCAAGCTTGCACATTTGGGATAAGAATTTTGAAAGTTTTAGTCATTTTAGGTGCTTTTAGTGTCACAAGATAACAATGTATCAAACTCTCCAACTTCAATATATCCCTCCCAAATTCGTGGGTGTCATATTTTATACGTGGAACAACCCTCAAAGAATAGGAAAAATAATAAATAAAGCTTTAAATCAACATAAACATTAATATAACAAATTCCCATGTTTTTAGACCTATTTAGACTTTTAAAATAAACTAAATATCAATATATGACTATTTTCAAATTATTTAAGCTTAATCAATCTAAACCAGATTCATCCCCCCCCCCTATTTAATGACATTGAAAATAGGTAAATTCATGCACTTTCATGACCTTATCTTGATGAGCACGTTTTTATAGATTCATTAGCCTCTTCAATTGCTTTTGCATGATAATTAGTCTCTTCAATTACCTTGATGACATGGACAAAGCTTTGATTGTCATTAGGACCCACCTTGGTCTTCCGATTTTCAGAATCTGCCCAATTTTCTTGGATTAACCCAATAAGTGCTTCCATGAATTTTTGGACTCTAAGTCTTGTAATTGGACCACCAGGCTTAAGGATCTCTTGCAAAGTACTCCACTCCCACGTGTATGCTAATCTCTACATTTATGCTCATCTCTATGTTTACACACATCTCCTAAATTTGCATCATTCTCCCCCACTAAAAAGGATTTGTCCTCAAATTGGCACCTGCATCAAAAGGAGAAAGATCAGAAACATTAAAGGTAGCACTAACATTGTACTCACCTAGAAGATCCAATTTGTAAGCATTGTTTTTTATTATTTCGAGTACTCGAAATGGTCCATCTCCTCTAGGATCTAGCTTGGACTTCCTCTATGCTGGAGATCTTTCCTTCCTAATGTGCACCCAAACCCAATCACCAGGTTCAAAGATAATTTGTTTACGCCCCTTGTTGCCTTTAGATGCATATTGCTCAATCTTCTTTTCTATTTGTTGGCACACACTTTCATGGAGCTTTTACACCATCTCAACCTTATGTTTACCATCCATAGTAGTTCTGTCAATAACTAGTAAAGGCAACAAATGCATAGGAGTTGGTGGATTAAACCCATAAACAATTTCAAAGGCTGAAAAACTAGTCGTAGAATGAACACTCCTATTATATGCAAACTTAATAAATGGCAAACAATCCTCCCAATTTTCCAAGTTCTTTTGAATAACAGCACGTAAAAGAGCAGATAATGTTCGATTTACAACCTTAGTTTGACCATCTGTTTGGGGATGACAAGTAGTTGAAAATAACAACTTAGTCCCTAACTTACCGCCTAACGTTTTTAGACCTATTTAGACTTTTAAAATAAACTAAAAATCACTATATGACTATTTTCAAAATATTTAAGCTTAATCAATCTAAACAAGATTCATCCCCCCTATTTTAATGACATTGAAAATTGGTAAATTCATGCCCTTTCATGGCCTTATCTTGATGAGCACGTTTTTGTAGATTCATTAGCCTCTTCAATTGCTTTTGCATGATAATTAGTCTCTTCAATTGCCTTGATCACATGGGCAAAGCTTTAATTGTCTTTTGGACCCACCTTGCTCTTCCGATTTTCAGAATCTGCCTAATTTTCTTGGATTAACCCAATAAGCGCTTCCTTGAATTTTTGGACTCTAAGTCTTGTAATTGGGCCACCAGGATTAAGGATCTCTTGTAAAGTCAGCTCCACTCCCACATGTATGCTCATCTCTACGTTTATGCTCATCTCCTAAATTTGCATCATTCTCCCCCTCATAAAAGGATTTGCCCTCAAATTGGCACCATCATCAAAAGGAGAAAGAGTAGTGGAGCTGTTTTATCCACAAAATAGCTAACCAAACAAGTCTCCCATTTGGCAAAGCTATCTTTGGTAACAAAGTCAGGGAACTTAACAATGACCATATGTTCTTCATAAATTGTAGACTCCTGAAACTCAAGCTCAAACCTACTAGGTTGGTTTCTCTTAATTTTATCAGCCCAAGATCCATCCTTTTGTTGAGCTTTAAGTGAAGCTTCACAAAGTTTATGATAGATAGTGTTGCCCTTAAGGGTTTCAGAAATACTCTTAGCAGCCTCCTCCTTATTCTTTAAAGGATTCAAAGGTTGGGGGAAGGATAATACTCACAATTTTGTCTAAACTCCTGGGTAAAAGCATATAACTCAAGATTATCAACTACTTGATTGTATTCTGGAAAAATGGAAGAATGAGTTTTTGAGTTGTTGCAGAAGATGAAGCTGACGTGGAGGTGTCCTTTCCATGCTTAGGTGGTAGTACAAAGGTACCTGAAACATGCTCTAAGGATGTATTGAGAAAAGGCAAGGTCAAATCCCCTTTATGTTCAAGTGCAACTGTAATTAAGAGAGACTGTCTTTGCTCCCGGTTTTGGGGCAGGTTGTCTGTCCTTGATGAAGCTGATGTGGATGAGTCATATCCATGCTTAGGTGGTAGTACAACGGTACCTAAAACGTACTCCAAGGATGTCTTGGGCAAAGGCAATGTCAAATCACCTTTATCTTCAGGTACAGCCACAATTAAGACTCATTGTCCTTGCTCCGGGTTTTGAGGGCAGGCTGTCTGTCCTTGCAAGCAAAGTTTTAGCTTTGTTGTTGCCCAATGTATGCAAGAGTAGGTGTCATTTCTCCTTTTGCTTTTGTCCTTTCACTTTTTGATCAGAATGCATGTCATAGTCTGTACTCCATGCACAACTAGGGTTAGCTAGAATTGGTGAGGTGGTAGGAGTTGATTGGCTCTCAAGTACAGCCTCATTGACAATTGGACAAAAGATTGCACCCTTGTTCATCTCTCTCCTTCGTGCTTTTCCTTTAGCCAGAGAACCCTTGGTGATTTGCCTGAGTTTTTCAAACAAGGGAAAGTTGTTTGCTTCTGAACATGCTATTTATCCTTAGAAGCACCTATAAAAGCATCATTTACAAAACATGGGGCTCCACCAAAGGATGAAGGAACCCTTAAAGCACTAGAATCCAGTAATAACAAGTCATTGTGTACCTGAGAAGAAGGGACCAAAGAAATGTTCCCACAAGACATTGAAAGCTCATCCAAACCTTTGATTTGCTCCTCATTAGAGCTAGAAGCAGCCTCATCATTGCCATTAATGGCCATTTGGACCTTTCCTCCCTTGTTTGGTGAGTTAAGGTTGTAGCTAAAGGTGCCAAAACATGTAGCGTGCTCCTTGTCATCTCCATTAATACGAGCATCAAGTGCTTCTGCCATATTTAGTGCACGAACACACACTTTCTTTTCACCAACTTATTTGTTCTCCATAACTAAAATCTTGTCCAAACTTCGAGATTCCTCCAAGGAAGAGCTAGAAGCAACTCTGACTTCTGGGTTTTCCAGCATCAAACTCCCATCTCCTTTAAACTTTAGAACAGCTTCATGAGACTGAAAGCTCATCTTACCTGAACTTTTCTTACTGATCTTTGAACCTTGCTGAGTTTGGGTTTCAAAGTAAGCATCATTCACCATTTTAGAAACTAAGCTTAGCTCCTCCCAGAGGAGCAGCAACAGAAAACCCTCACCTGGTTTCTAGAGAGAAGGGAGAGAGCTTCTCTCTCTAGCAGTATACTCCCCCCTTGTTGGCTTTACATGCATATTTCTCATTCTTCTTCTCTATTTGTTGGAGCACATTTTCATGGAGCTTTTTCACCATCTCAACCTTATGTTTACCATCCATACTAGTTCTGTCAATAACTAGTAAAGGCAACAGATGCATAGGAGTTAGTGGATTAAACCCATAAACAATTTCAAAGGGTGAAAAATTAGTCGTAGAATGAACACTCCTATTATATGCAAACTCAATAAATGACAAACAATCCTCCCAATTTTTCAAGTTCTTTTGAATAGCAGCACGTAAAAGAGCAGATAATGTTTGATTTACAACCTCAGTTTAACCATCTGTTTGGGGATGACAAGTAGTTGAAAATAACAACTTAGTCCCTAACTTACCCCACAAAACTTTCCAAAAGTGACTTAGAAACTTCACATCACGAGCACATACAATTCTCTTTGGTACACCATGTAATCTTACTATCTCCCTAAGGAACAAATCAGTGACGTTTGTTGCATCGTCGATTTTATGACAAGATATGATATGTGTCATCTTAGAAAACCTATCTACAACCAAAAAGATGGAATCTATACCTTTCTTCAACCTAGGTGATACGAACCCCACCGACGATAACAATGATGGTTCAAGAACCCTAAGAACGTGAAAGACAAGATTGTTGAGCCTTAACCCGTTATCTAACAAGATAAGAACTAAGACTACGAAGGATAGAAACGCCACACCAAGAAACAGGATCACTCAAGATTCGAGGTGATAAGTTTGGTTGTTTGAACACCACTAGACTAACTTGATAAGTTTAAAGAGTTCTTTCAAGAACAAAGTGGACACGCCTCACAATAACATAAACTTGTTTTCAACATTCATAACATCATAACATGCTTACATATTTCGTGGGCATCATGTTGTATACTTCGAACAACCCTCCAAGAATAGGAAAGACATTAATTTCAGCCTTGAAACAACACCAACATTAAAGTAAACTAGTTCCCACGTTTTTAGACCTTTTTTGACAAATAACAATAGTAAATATGACTAATTGACTATATTCAATGTATTTAAGCATAAAAAACCCAAACTAGATTCGTCCCCCTATTTAATAACCTTCAAAATAGTTCAATTCATGCCCTTTCATGACCTTATCTTGATGAACACGTTTTTGTAGGTTCATTATCCTTTTCAGTTGCTTTAGTATGCTAATTAGACTCTTCAATCGCCTTCATGACAAAGACAAGGCCTTGAATTTCATTCGGACCCCACATTGGGTTTCAATTTTTCAGAATCATTCCAATTCTCTTGAATCAGCCCATTAAGTGATTTCTTGAAATTTTGGGTGTAATTGGACCACTAGGGAGTGATAAATGGTCTTTTGGAAGTTCAGCTCCATTCCCACGCTTATGGTTAGCCTCACGTCTATGTTCTGCTCCTAGATTCACATCATTCTCTCCGTCTTGAAAAGGATTTGTCCTCAAATCAACACATGGATCAAAAGGAAACAAATCAGCAACATTAAAGCTTGTACTGACACCATACTCACCTCGTAAGTCAAGCTTGTAAGCATTGTCATCGATACGTTCCAACACTTAAAATGATCCATCACCCTGAGGTAGGAGCTTTGAACGCCTTTTCTTTGGAAACCATTCCCTTCTCATGTGTACCAAAACCCAATCTTCGGGTTTAAAAATCAGCTTATGATTCCCTTTGTTGGCTTGTTTTGCATATTGCTCCATTCTATTCTCAATATTGAGATTTGCCTTCTCATGTATCTGCTTAATAAAACCAGCTTCCCTCTTTCCATCTAAGTCAACAATCTCAAATGGTGAAAGTTTGGTAGCATAATGAACAGCACAATTATATGCAAACTCAACATGTGATAAACAATCTTCCCACGTTCTTAAGATATTTTTAATGACATCACGCAATAAAGACGACAAAGTTCTATTCGCTACTTCCGTTTGACCGTAATTTTTTGGATGACAAGTAGTAGAAAACAATAACTTGCCTCCCAACTTACCCCACAAAATCGTCCAAAAGTAACTCATAAACTTTGCATCATCGGTTATTTGACATGCAATGAAGTGTGCCATTTTAGAAATCCTATCTACTACCAAAACATTTGAATCTCTTCCTCTCTTAGTTTGAGGTAAACCAAGAAAAAAATCCATAGAAATATCAGTCCAACATTGACTAGGTATAGGCAAAGTGGTGTAAAAACAATGGGGTTTCATCTTAAACTTAGCTTGTTTACAAGTGATACATCTTTCACATATTCTTTCCACATTATCCTTCATATGAGAGCAAAAGAAGTGTTCACACAGAATTCCTAAAGTCTTAGCTACACTAAAATGACCCATTAGACTTCCTCCTTGAGCTTCTCTTACAAGAAATTCATGCAAAGAACACATAGACAAACATAATTTATTTTCCCTAAACAGAAATGCACCATGCCAATAAAACTTATCAATTGCCGCGTTTTTACATGTATTAAATGTATGACCAAAATCATTATCTTGTGCATACAAATCCTTAATGTATTTAAAACCTAACGATTTAGCATCAAGAGTAGATACAAGAATATGCCTATGGGAAACTGCATTTGCCATGACCTTCCCTTTACCTTGTTTGTACCGACTAACATATGGGAATGCCTCAATGAACTTCACCAAACGAGCATGCCTTTTGTTCATCTTGTGTTGGCCTTTTAAGTGCTTTAAGGACTCATGATCGCAGTGAACCACAAACTCCTTTGGCCATATAGATAATGATGCCATGTCTCCATCGATAGAACCAGCGCATACAGCTCCTGCAAAACTGAAACAATATTGCTCGACAAAAAATCGGCAAGATCATTAGTACTTAAAAGAGCCTCCTTGTTTATAAGTACAATAAAGGATTGATGTGAAAATAATACTTTCTTCATTTCACTTTCTTTTTTGCAATGTAATTGAAAATTTCCCTCTTTTGCTCTATCTATAGCTGAAATGCTCTCTTTTTCTCTTCTCTCATTTTCTTTTCTCTCAATTTCAGCCTTCCTTTCATTTTCTCTTATTTTCTCAACCTCTCTCTGAATTTCAATCTTGTTTTCACTCTTTTTCTTTTGTTCACTCTCTTTCTTTCGTTGTTCTTCATAAATCTGATTTGGTGTCATTGAAACAAGAGTATACAACTTTTGGTAAAAACTCCAATAGTAGTGGTTTGGTACAAAACACCTCCTCATAAGCATTTTCATCTCCTCCCAAGTGTCCACGGGTGGCTCTCTATTTCTCCTCCTATGATTCAGTAATCGATCCCACCAAAGGATGGCATAATCGGTGAATCCAGTTGCAGCCAACTTAACCTTCTTCATCTCTGAATAATTGTGACAATCAAACACCATCTCCACTTTAGTTTCCCACTCCAAGTAAGCTTCCAGATCATTTTTACCTTGGAAAGATGAAATTTTTATCTTAATGTTCCCTAAATAAATATCCCTAACCTAGGTCTACCCATCCTAGCTTCTCTATTCCCATAACCACGCTCAAACCTTCCCCGGTTCATATATGGCTCTTCAAACTCCAATTCCGCTTCTTCCTCAACATTATCCCAACAATCACACCCACCTTGCTGCCTATTGGAAATTTCTTGTTGCTTCCCCCTAGGTGTTCCCATTTCTACCCTATCCAACCTCTCTTGAATAGGTTCTATTTCAGCCCTCAGCATACGCCTCATTTCCCCCAACATCGGTTGCAGTTGAACTTCTTCAAATACCTCTCCGGCTTGATTATTGGACATGTTTAGAGTCTGGAAAATAAGATTAGAAACTGCACAAAAACTCTCTCACGTGTTTCACTCAAGAATGATACACTCGCTCTCGTGTTTTCGCTCTAAATACATTTTACCTTCTTATGGTCTCACACACTCTTGCCTTTTTCCACTCTTTTTTGCCTCTTTAGCCCTTAATCAAACTCAATAAACAAAATCAGAATATCCAGCAACAATTCAAAATGAGAAACAACCAAACTCACAAAGGATCAAGAATTTGAATGCAAAAGAAAAGTAATGGAATACACGGTTTCTATGGTTCCAATAATACGAAAAATTCACACAAGTTTGTAACAGATTTTGATGATTTCTTTTTCTGGATTTTTGTCAAAAACATTTAGAAAATGAGAAACAAGATTGAAACAAAAAGAATTCTTACTGATTTTTTTTGTAGACTCCTCGTCTTTTTCTTTTTTTTCCTATTCTTTTCTCCGTTTTTTTTTTCTGCTTTTCTTTTTCTCTTTTTTTTGATACAGCAAGAAATAAGAAAAATAAAGACAAAGGATAGTCAAACTTGCCTTAGAAACCAAAGCTTTGATTCAAAATGATATGAACCCCACCGAAGATTTGCGATGAAACCGATAACAATGATGCTCCAAGAACCCTAAGAACGTGAAAGAGAATATTGTTGAGCCTTAACCCGCTATCTAGCAAGATAAGAACTTAGACTATGAAGGACATAAACGCCACACTAAGAAACCTAAGGATCAATCAAGAATCAAAATGATAAGTTTGGTTGTTTGAACGCCACAAACTAACTTGATATGTTCTAAGAGTTCTTTCAAGAACAAAGAGGACACACCTCACAATAACATAAACTTGTTTTCAATATTCATAACATCATAACATGCTTACAAATTTTGTGGGTATCATGTTTTATACTTGGAAAAACCCTCCAAGAATAGGAAAAATATTAATTTCAGCCTTGAAACAACACCAACATTAAATATCATTGATTGACTATATTCAATGTATTTAAGCATAACAAACCCAAACTAGATTCATTCCCCTATTTAATAACCTTCAATATAATTCAATTCATGCCCTTTCATGGCCTTATCTTGAACACGTTTTTGTTGGTTCATTATCCTTTTCAATTGCTTTAGTATGTTAATTAGACTTTTCTATCACCTTCATGACATGGACAAAGCCTTGACTTTCATTTGGACCCACATTGGGCATAAATTTTCCAGAATCATTCTAATTTTCTTCAATCAGCCCATTAAGTGCTTGAAATTTTGGGTGTATTTGGACCACTGGGGAGTGATAAATGGTCTTGTGGAAATTCGGCTCCATTCCCACGCGTATGGTTAGCCCCACGTCTATATTCTGCTCCTAGATTCACATCACAAGGCAGGCCTAAAAAAAGTCCAGAGAAATGTATACGCATGGCTCACTTGGTACAGGAAGAGGAGTGTATAATCCATGAGGTAAAACTCTAGATTTCGCTTACTTACAGTTACACATCTTCCACACACTCTTTCCACATCTCGTTTCATTTAAGGCCAAAACAAATGTTCATGCAATACTTCTAAGGTCTTCCTCACTCCAAAATGTCCCATCAAACCTCCCCCATGAGCTTCTTGCACAAGCAATTCACGCATAGAACTATTAAGCACACAAAGTTTATTTTATCTAAACAAGTACCCATCTAGTCTATAAAACTTTCCAAAAGTTGATTTCTCACATGTCTCGTACACACTAGCAAAGTCAGCATCATTAGCATGCAAATCTTTAACATATTCAAATCCCAACAACTTTGCATTTAGAGTAGTAACAAGAGCTTACCTTCTAGACAATGCATCAGCCACAATTTTTTCCTTACCTTTTTTATATTTAATGACGTAAGGAAAAGTCTCAATGAATTCCACCCACTTGGCATGCCTTTTATTCAACTTATCTTGCCCCTTCAAGTGCTTCAGTGACTCATGATCAGTATGTATAACGAACTCCTTAGGCCAAGGTAATGTTGCCAAGTCTCCAATGCTCTCTCACCAATGCATATAACTCCTTATCATATGTTGGGTAGTTCAATGCTGCCCCATTTAGTTTTTCACAAAAATAGGAAATTGGCCACTTTTCTTGCATCAAAACAGCTCCAATACCTATTCCTGAGGCATCACACTCAATCTCAAAGTCTTAGAAAAGTGAGGTAATGCTAATAAAGGCGCACTGCATAACCTTTCCTTAATCAAATTAAAAGCACGTTCTTGCTCATGTGAGTTGTGCGGCTAGTGTACTGAAATCTTTGACGAAATGCCGATAAAAGCTAGCCAAACCATGAAAACTCCTTACCTCTGTAATGGATAGAGGTGAGGGTCATTCCTTTATAGCCTTTCACTTTGTCTTCATCACTGTAATTCCCTCCGTGCTAACAACATAACCAAGAAACACAACTTTTTCCATGCAAAATGAACACTTTTTGAATTTGGCATATAGCTTTTCCTTTCTTAAAACATCAAGCACACGCTTCAAATGTTCAATATGATCATTTAAGCTCTTACTATACACCAAGATATCATCAAAGTAAACCACAACAAATCTGCCTAAAAATGCACATAATATATGATTCATCAATCTCATAAATGTGCCCGGTGTATTAGTTAGACCAAATGGCATGACCAACCAATCATACAAACCATATTTAGTCTTAAAAGAAATTTTCCACTCTTCTCCCTCTTTCATTCTTATTTGATGATATCCACTTTTTAAATCAATTTTTGTGAAAAGACATGATCCATGCAATTCATCTAACATATCATCTAGCCTAGGAATATGATGTCGATATTTTACCGTAATGTTGTTGATAGCTCTACAATCAACACAGATCATCCATGATCCATCTTTCTTAGGCACGGATAACACCGGTATTGCACATGGACTCATACTTCCCCTCACATGTCCTTTAGACATTAGCTCCTCAACTTGCCTTTGAAGCTCATTTGTCTCCTTCGGATTACTTCAATAGGCTGGACGGTTAGGAATTGAAGCTCCCGGAACAAAATGCATTTGATGCTCTATCCCTCTAATGGGTGGCAACCCACTAGGTACTTCTTCAGGAAATACGTCTCTATATTCCTGCAACAAAGAAACAATAACACTAGGCACATATTCATCAACTTCATTAGTGTTAAAACATGCCTCTTTGTACAAAAGTACAATCATAGGCTATCTTGCATAAAAAGCACTTTTGACATCACTCGCTCTTGCATAAAAGCTCACTTGTTTCTTTTTTTCCTCTTTTGTTCTCTCAAAAGATCTCTCTTGATTTTCTCCCCCCTCTATTTTTTTTCTCTCTTTGACTTTCTTTTGTACTCTCAATCTCTCTTGATTTCTCACTTCCACTCTTTTTTTGATAACTCTCATCCTCACTAACTCTCTTTTGCTCTTCTTCTCTTTTCAACTTGAGCTGATCTTTATAAACTTACTTAGGGGATAAAGGTGCAAGAGTGATGGATTTGCATCTTTAACAAGAGAATATCTGTTTTTGAACCCATCGTGGATGACCTTTCTTTCAAATTGCCATGGTCACCCTAGCAACAAGTGACCCGCTTGCATGGGAACAACATCACAAAGTATTTCATCTTTATATTTCCCAATTGAAAAGGACACAAGTACTTGCTTATTGACCTTTACCTCTCCAGAATTATTTAGCCATTGTAGCTTGTACGGCCTTGGGTGCTTTGAGGTTGGTAACTTTAGTTTTTCAACTAAAGTGATACTAGTAACATTGGTGCAGCTTCCCCCGTCAATAATCATGTTACATACTTTGTCTTTGATGTGGCTGGAAAATATTTTCCATTTGTTCCTCCATATCATCCTCCTTGACTAAGGTACTTAAAGCACGCCTAGCCACAAGGGTTTCACCCTCAACCAGATACTCCACATCATCATCACCTTCCTCCTCAAGTGGTGGTATTTGGTCATCTTCACCTTCACTTTCTGTGTCCATTTCTCCATCAGCATGTATAATGATTTCCCTCTTGTTTGGACATTGTGAAGCAATATGTCCTACACCCAAACAACGGAAACATTTTATATCACGATTTCGAGTTTTAGATTCAAATTTATCTTTGCCTTTGCTAGCCACTTCTTCTTTTCCCTTAGATGGTTCATTTGGCATTAGAAACAGCCCTATCTTCCTTCTTCCAATTCGTCTTCCAAGAGCTAGAAGATGCTGAATTTTGAAATGTCCGGTTGTCCTTCCTCTTAGTTGTCTTTCTATCGTTATTGCCATATGCACCATATCCTCTATCTCAACATAGTGTTGTAGCTCCACCATGTTGGCGATATCTCGATTCAGCCTACTCAAAAATCTAGCCATGGGCTTCACGATCCTCCTCTACATTGGCCCGAATTAAAGTTATTTCCATCTCTTTGTAGTATTCTTACAAACTTTTGGAACCCTGAGTAAGGTTTTGTAATTTCTGGAACAAGTCCCTATACTAGTGGTTAGGAACAAATCGTCGTCTCATGATGGCCTTCATTTCAACCCAAGTCTCAATCGGCCTCTGTTGGTTTCTCCTCCTATTCATCACAGGTTGATCCCACCATATTATAGCATAATCAGTAAATTCCACAACAGCAAGTTTTACCTTTTTCTCTTCGGATAATTATCGCATTCAAAGATCAAAGCCACCTTCTTTTCCCACTCCAAGTATGCTTCCGGATCATTCTGACCTTGGAATGAAGGAATCCTCATCTTGATGCTCCCCAAGTTTCTATCAACTTCATTTCGTGGTCTAGGATGCCTCTGAAAATTTATTTACGTCTACCTCCCCTCTAAACGAATCTGTCCATACCACCAAGTGAAGCTTGATCCACCTCACCCTTAATATCATCCACATACTCCTCATCTAGATATTTTATTGGTGCATGCCGATCTCGCATTCTAGCATTTGGGACTCTTTGGGGTCGTCCCTCGTGCAATTTAGCAATGGCAGCGTCTTACCTATGCATTCTATCTTGAATATCCGTGAACATCATATTCATGCTTTCAAATTGTTGTTGCATTTTTTTTTTCGGTAAAATAAAAAATTGTATAAACCGAAGAAGAAACAAACAAATATACAAGGGGCATACCCCAGGAAAAAGACACAAATAAAAAGGAACCAGCCAACACACAAGCTGGAGGCACCCAAACACTAACAGAAGATTACAAGTGATAACATCCTAAAGAAACAGAAGAACCAAGCTTAATTGTCAAAAATAGAGGCATTCAATCCCCAGGCAAGCTGAATGGTTTTGTTATCTTCAGTCTCTGAAAACCCTTTAAGACTCAAAAATCTACCTTTAATGACATTTCTAATGCAAGCCAATACCACTTTCTTGTCCCTCATTTTGCCCTCAAAGACTCGATTATTTCTCTCTCTCCAGATATGATAGACAAACGAGCTGAACATAAGCTTCAACATAAGGCTCAAGAAGTAACCTTTCCTAGCTTTCACAAGGAGCCAGGAGATAAGTTGATTCCAGTTCCTAGGAGAAGACACCAAGCCACACAAACCAACCAAATTCTGCCAAATAAAGCTAGAATAAGGGCAAGAAGCAAACAGGTGTTCAGAAGATTCTGAAGGATGCAAGCAAAGAACACAGCTACTAACATTGGAAAACCCAGGAGAGGAGGTCCAAGCAGCCAATCTATCCGCAGTTGCAAGCCTATTAAGAACAGCAAGCCAAGTAATAAAGCTATATCTGGGAATATGCTTCTTAAACCAAATAAGAGGAGCCCATCTCACTTTTTCACTTGCTGGAGCCAGTTTCCTATAAGTGTGCCCCACAGAGAAAAGACCAGAGGGAGAAAGAGTCCAAATCCAAGAGTCCAAAGAGGACTCTTTAGGAGGGGGAAGATGGATCTCTCTAATAGTGATAAGCTCATGGGAGCTAGAAATAGGCCAGTTCCAAGCTGCATTCTGGATCACTGAGCTGACCTTGGTAGTCCAATCCCAACCTGTACCAAAATAAATCCTAGGACCAAACCTTTGAGAAAGAGCCCCCAAAGGGTGCCAAGGGTCCAATAGAAGAGAGATCTGCTCCCCATTTCCCACAAGAGCTTTGCAATACCCAGCAAACTTGTCTCTGATTTTCAGAATTTTCCTCCAACTCCAAGAAGGATTAGTGGCAAGCTTAACCAAGAAGATAGAGCTCTTCTTGATCAAGAAAAACTTGCACCAATCCTTCCAAAGGGAAGCTTTATCCAAAGAGACCAGGAACCAGAAATGCTTAGCCACAGCCACTTCATTAGCTAGAGAGAGATCTCTAAGGCCCAAACCTCCTTGGGACTTATCAAGGCACAAGTCACTCCAAGCCACTTTAGCACCAGAATGCTTTACAGCTGAAGCGTTCCACAAGTAATTCCTAATAACCACCTTAATCATATTTAAGATTTTCTTGGGAAGAATAAATAAGCCAGCCCAGTATTGAAAGATAGCATAGAGCACGGATTTAACCAACTGTAATCTTCCAGCATAAGAAAGGTAGTTAGACTCCCAAGACTTCACCCTAGCTGTGATATGGTCTACTAGGGTGATACAATCTGTTTTTCTAAGCTTTGAGGAAATCAAAGGAACCCCCAAGTATCTCATAGGTAGCTCCCCAATGCTGAAATTGCACAAGTCCAGAATTGCTTGAGAAGTGGAAGGATGGACCCCAGACATGAAAATCTGACTTTTTTGTAGATTAGGTTGAAGACCAGACATGGCCTCAAACAAGTTTAAGCTCTCCATAATAAGATGAACAGAAGTAATATCACCCTTACAGAAGATAAAGAGATCATCAGCAAAGCACAAGTTAACAATACCAAGCTCCTTACACCTCCAGTGATAGCCAAAGTCCGCTTGATGAGAAGCATGCTTGAGAATACCAGAAAGAACCTCCATAACCAACACAAACAGATAGGGAGAGATAGGATCACCCTGTCTAAGCCCTTTAGCACCAGAGAAGAAGCCAGTCAACTCCCCATTGACCACAATAGAGAAAGAAGGAGAGGAGATACACTCCATCACACAGTTAGAGAAATGATCAGGAAACCCCAAGCAGTCAAAGATTCTCCCGATACTCTCCCAATTCAAGCTATCATAAGCCTTTTTTATATCAACCTTGAAAGCACATCTGGGACTATTAGAAGGCCTATGGTAACCTCTAACCAGCTCTTGAGATAAGAGGATGTTGTCAGCGATTCTCCTCCCTGGCACAAAAGCAGTCTGGTTGCTACTAATAAGATCAGGGAGCACTCTTTTAAGTCTATCAGCAAGCATTTTAGAAATGCATTTATAAACAACATTACAACAAGATATAGGCCTAAAGTCACCAACCTTAGAAGGATTGGGGACCTTAGGAATAAGAGCAATGGCAGTAGAGTTAACCTGTTTCAATAAAGATTGGGAGCTAAAAAACTCCAAAACAGCCTTAGTAACATCTTTGCCCACAACATGCCAACATCTTTTGAAGAAACCAGCAGAGAAGCCATCTGGACCAGGGGCTTTACTACTCCCCAAACTAAAGATAGTTGTGTGAACGTCTTCCTCTGTATAAGGGTGGTTGAGGATAGCTAAGTGAGCTTGAGAGAGCTTATTAGGGAGAATCTGAGAGAGAACACTCCAATCCACCTCCTGGTCAATGTGAGAAGTCCCAAGAAGATTCCTATAATAAGAAAGGATTTGATCTTTGATAGCCTGGTCATCAGTAATAAGGTCACCCTCCTCATTAACCAACTGATTAATTCTTGATCTGACTCTATTCTTCTTTAGTTTCTGAAAAAAGAAAGAGGAATTCTGATCACCCAAGGCAAGCCAATCAACTCTGCTTTTTTGCCTCAGAAAATCTTCTTCTGCATTCCTGAGCTTAGTGAAATCAGCTAATCTAATTTTCTCCTCCTCTTGAAGAGAGACAACACTAGGAGAGGCAATAAGGTCAGCTTGCACTTTAGAGAGGGCTTCTCTAGCCATAAGAGCCCTTTTAGAAATATCTGAGCAAAAAGAGGCATTAAATTTCTTAAGAGCAAATTTAACAGATTTAAGCTTCTTATAGAGACAAAACATGGCTGTCCCAAACACCTCAATCTCCCACGCATCCTTAAGAACAGCCCAGAAGCCTTCGAAATCCATCCAAAAATCAAAGAACTTAAAAGAAGGCTTAGGTCTTGCTGAGTTAGCCCTAAGCTGAATAATAATAGGAGAGTGATCAGAGATACCCGGGGTGTGAAAATGGCAAGAAGTAGCAGGAAACAACATAGCCCAATCACCGTTAACCAGGGCTCTATCGAGCTTGCGCATCTTGCTACCCTCACCAACTTGACCATTCCACCAGGTGAATTGACAGCCACTATAAGGGAGGTCGAGAACCTCCAAATGATCAAGACAAGAAGCAAAGTCAATTGAGCTATCATTCCACTTGAAATCACCACCACAATGCTCAATAGGCTTCAAAATAGCATTAAAGTCACCAAGAATTAGCCAAGGCTTCCCCTGACTTAATGTCTTATGAGAGCCAAGTTTTTCCCACAAAGGCTTCCTGGAGATAGCATCATTGGCTGCATACACCACAGAGACAAAGAAATCTGTCTTTTCATGGAGAATGGTTAGCTTACAAAACATAGCTTGATCAAAGGCATCAATTAGAAGAACATCCAAAATCTTGGGATCCCAAGCTAAAACAATTCTACCTTTGCTAGTAGGAGAATGGTTAGCAAAGGTAGCCCAATTGGGAAAAACAGATCTAGAAAGTCCAGCAAAATTATTACACTTGATCTTAGTCTCAACTAAAGCACAAAAAGATAATTTAAAGTCTTTACAAAGTTTTCTAACTTCAGCTTGCTTTAGAAGGCCATTAAGCCCTCTTATATTCCAAGAAGCTAAATTAATCATAAAAAGGGGGGGAGAGAGTCACCATTCTCAGGGGGAGCCTGAGTAACTTGATCAGCCAATAAGAAAAAGCCTTCAGCCGTTCGCTTCTTTTTCAACCTCTTCAAAGCTGATTTAGAGAGCTTGGGAGAAGGACCAGGTTGGATAGTGATATTGACAATTGAGGAAGCTTTGGGGGGAGCCAAACTCAATGTAGAGTCAGAAGAGGCTTGAGGCTCATTTTTATCCTCACAAGGCACAATGAGACCCTTACCCTTCCTTTTGCTAACCACCTGAGTCCATTCATTGACTTGGTCTTCCACATGGATGGTATTAAGAGGAAAGGGAGGAGAGATTTCACCCTTTGGCTCCTCATAAACCATAAGCTCCCTATTATCTTGGGGAGAAGAATCTTTGCTAGCGGTTTCTTCCTCACTAGCTAGATTATTCTTAGGGGCCACTTTAGCATCACAATCATGACCAAAGAGGCAACATTTAGCACATCTCTTAGGTAGACACTCATACTCCACCTCCACCACCACTGGATCCCATCCGTCAAGGCCAAGGTCAATGGTGAAAAACTTAATCAAATCAGAGGAGGCTGAAATTTTCACACAAACTCTAGCATAATCATGTCTATAACCAGAGGCAGTAGCATTGTCAGAGTGAGAAGGGATACCCACAGCACTAGCAATGTGACTTAGAGCTTCTTCAGTCCATAATTCAATTGGAACATTCCACAATTTAACCCAAATTGGAAGGGTTGAAAGTTTCTCCTTTGAGAATTTAACATTTGGCTGCCACTCTTGAAGCACAACAGGCCTACCTAAGAGGTGCCAAGGTCCATCTTCTAAGACTGAGTTTCTATCCTCCACAGAGCCAAATTTGAAATAGAAAAGGCCTCTGGCAGCCGAGACCTCCTGAATTCCTCTTTTAGCCCAAAGTTGCAAAGCAATTTTCTTAACTAAGTGTAAAGGAGCTGCCCTTCCAACAAAGTAGCCAACAAGGCAGCCTTCCCACCTAGAAAAATTCTCTTTAGTAATATAATCAGGAAGCTTAACTGTGACATTACCATTTTCCGTAAAGGAAGAGCTCACATAACCTAAGCTTAGCTTCTTTTTCAGGTTACCTTTAACCTTTTCAGCCCATGAACCAGCCGGTTTCTCATGAGCAACACTCTTATTAGCTAAAAGGTCTTTATAAACTCTATTCTCATGCAGCTTTTCAGAAGAAGAAGTTGGGGAAGGAGGAGAAGAGCTCACCTTCTGTTTTCCATTAGAATCTGGTTTAGGAGAGGGAGAGATTTCTCCAAGCTCAAACCCACGACCATGGCAGCCCTTGACATCTTTGGTAGAAGTCAAATCCACCTTGTCACTCACAATCAAAGCTGAGGTTGAGCTAAGGGAGGAGAGAGGATCTGCCACCAGCTTTGGAACTCCACCCACGTTCACATCATTGTCATAGAAAAGAGAAATATCTTCTTTCTCTTTCCCTTCAATCAAAACACCATCTACTTTCTCTTTCCCCTTAGACAAAGAAGCTGCCACCTGTCGCCCTAAGGGGCTGTCCACGTCATGATGGGAGAGAGGAGCCTTCTCTAATAAATAATTACCTTTTTGAGTGTCCTTTCCTTTATTTGAAAGGATAGTAGTAGATTGTTGACCAAGTTGAAGCTTGGGAGCTAGAGCCTCACTCTTCCCCAAGCTGACCACATCACACCCACTTGCCAAAAAGGAGCTGTCACTTCTCCCTTTTGATATGTTTGGCAGCTGCTTTTCCTCTTCTCCAAGCAAGATGATTTGAGACAAGCTTGATTTGTCTTCTATCAAAGGACACTCATCATTACCTTTGACAGAGAGGTAATGAGTATCATCTTCAACCTTTGGAGCTCTAGGCAAGCTGGTTGATCTCCGAGCACCACCTCTAGCTCCTCCTCTTATGCTACTTCTCTTTAGACTTGAACGAAGTTGGTCTGAAAGAGTCAGCTCAAGTAGATTGCTCTGATTGTGATCAGAAGAAATAAAATTGTCTCTAAGCTTTGAATGCTCAGAAATAATCTCTTTTGCAACTAATAAACTCGAAGCTTCCTTGGACTGAGCTTCTAACTTCCCAGGCTCATCAAAACCACTCTCTGGTCCAAATTTCTTCGTATTAGAACCTTGCTTAAGAGCATTAAAACCAATAACATGGGTTTTAGCTTCCCTAGCTCCCTTAGTAACCGTATGATTCAAAACAGCATGGCCATTGAAAGACACTCCAAGCTTAACTTGCCCACTAGCTGAATCTTTCATAACACCACCTGAAACTTGCTTACCAACTTCTGCAGCATGCTTAATGTACTCATCATTAACTATTGTTAGAGGTCGTGGCCTCCCCTAAGGGAGGGAGAGGCTAAAACAAAAATGAGAATTCTAGAGAGAGGGGAGAGTTTCTCTCACTAAAAAAAACGTTGCTTAACCACGAGACTTCGCTTAATTGTTGTTGCATTGCCTGAAGCATAAATGATGTATCCTCCCTTTCTTCTCCTTCCCTAGTAGAAGACATATTGAAAAAAATACAGAATAATAGAAAGATTATAATTAGTCCTCACAACACTCCCTCACGTGTTTGCACTCGACCAATGTCACTCACACTCGTGTTTACTCTCAATTGGCTTTTTCTGATATTTCTCACACACTTTCCTTTTTTCCACTTTGAGATTTTCTCTTCAATTCTTTATGAAACTAAGAAACACTAATCAAGAGTTTTCCCTTGAAGAATCCAAGAAAACTTTGGTAAAAAAAAATAGAACTTTAATGTAATTCTAACGCTTCTATAAATTTTTTTCTCTATTTTTTTCTTTCTATTTTTTTTTCTTTTTCTTCAAGACAACTCTTTTTCATACTACTTGGACATAAGCGAAATTCCAGAATCGAAATAATATGAATACCTTTTTTATGGATGAACTAGTGAACGATATTTAGAAGGGAAAAAATGAAAAGGATAGATTAACCTTGATTTTTAGAACCATGCTCTGATACCAAATGATGCGAACCTCAAACGACCTGCCTTGAAACCCAACAACAAATTTTGGAAACTTTCCTAAGAAAGCAAGAAATCAGATTTGTTGAGATGAACATCAGCCCATTGATTATAAAGAATCAAGAACCGAAGATATAATGCAAATAAACTCCGACCCAGTGATTATAAAGAATCACGAACCGAAGGTATAATCGAATGCCACAAGGATTCCAATCCTTGATAACTTCACAAGTTCTCTAAAGAACCAAGAGGAAAATAACTTCACAAGATAACAATGTATAAAACTCTTCAATTGCAATATATCCCTCCCAAATTTGTAGGCATCATATTTTATACAAGAATAGGAAAAACAATAAATAAAGCCTTAAATCAACCCAAACATTAATATAACAAGTTCCCACATTTTTATACCTACTTAGACTTTTAAAATAAACCAAATACCACTATATGACTATTTTCAATGTATTTAAACATGATCAATCTAAACAAAACTCATCCCCCTATTTAATGACCTTGAAAATAGGTAAATTCATGCCCTTTCATGGCCTTATCTTTATGAGCACGTTTTTGTAGATTCATTAGTCTCTTCAATTGTCTTTGCATGCTAATTAGTCTCTTCAATTGCCTTGATAACATGGACGAAGCTTTGACTGTCTTTTGGGCCCACTTTGGTCTTTCAATTTTTAGAATCTGCCCAATTTTCTTGGATCAGCCCAATAAGTGTTTCTTTGAATTTTTAAGCTCTAAATATTGTAATTGGGCCACTAGGAAGTGCTAAAGTATCTCTTGCAAAGTCAGCTCCACTCCCACGTGTATTCTCATCTCTACTTGCATGTTCATCTCCTAAATTTGCATCACTTTCAACACAAAAATCCGAATTTGGAGTGTTGTGCTCATTTAGGTGCTTCTAGTTCCATACGGTGTCAAAAGGGCCCAATGGGAGGTGTTTAGGACCAAACAAGATGAGATTGGCTAAACATGGATCTTTTGGACAAGGCATGTACTGAAACTGACTTTTGAAACCCAAAACATATTTGGGATAAGAATTTGGAGTGTTATCATTTTCAGTGATTCTAGTGTCATACGGAGTCAATAGACCTAGTGGGACGTGTTTAGGCCAAAGCAATATGAACTTGATTAAACTTGGATCTTTTGGGCATGGCATGTACTCGAACTGACTTTGACAATAAAAAATCATTTGAGATTAGAAATTTGGAGTGTTTTGGACATATCTGGTGCTTTTAGTGCTATACGAAGTCAAAAAGACTCAACGGGATGTGTTTAGGCCCAAACTAGATGAACTTGGCTAAACTTGGATCTTTTGAGCATGGAATATACTCGAATGGACTTTTGACACCCAAAAAAAGTTTGGGCTAAGAATTTGGAGTGTTGTGGTCATTTTATGTGCTTCTAATAGACCCAATAAGATGTGTTTATGCCCAAACTTGATGAACATGCGTAAACTTGGATATTTTGGGCATGACATGTACTCGAACTTACTTTTTTTCGGTAAGCAAAAAAATGTTTTAACCTGAAAAATTCAAACAAATATACAAGGGGCATACCCCAGGATATACAAATCTACAAAGCCAAAAAAGAGATAAGTCTAGCTAGCTAAACCCAAAACAATTCTAAACCCAAAAAAATAAGCCAACTAAAACTCAACCCATTACAAAAACAAACCAAACTCCTCAATACAAATAAACATTACAAAGAAACAAATTAACATATTCAGCCCCTAATGAGGCTCAAAAATCAAAAGGTTGAGATCCCAAGCAGCTTGGAGAGATAGGTTCAACTCTGAGGCAAGAACACAGTCAAAAAGACATGTTTAGGCCTAAACTAGATGAACTTGACTAAACTTTAATCTTTTGGATATGGCATGTACTCAAACTAACTTTTGACACCCAAAACATGTTTAGGTTAAAAATATGGAGTTTTTGGTCATTTTAAGGTTTCTTTAGTGCTATACAGAGTCAAAACAATGGGACGTGTGTAGGACCACACTAGATGATGTACTTAGCTAAACTTGGATCTTTTGGGAATGACATGTACGTGCACTGACTTTTGACACCCAAAACACATTTGGGATAAGAATATGGTGTCTTTTTCGGTAAGTTAAAATTTCATTAACCGGAGCATAATTTACAAATATTCAAGGGGCACGCCCCAGGCGTATTCAAAAGAGTGGCTGAGCAAAATAGGAAAGAGAAAGACCATTGGCTATATCAGCACAACTATCCAACCCCTAACTTTAACTTAACTTAGCCTACAAAATATAAACTCTAGAAATTTTCCCACACCACACAAGGTAGGAGAAACAGAAAAACTTATGTCTAATATAGAACTTAACAAACATAAAACTCTTGATTTAACAAACAACCAAGTAATTGCTAAAACCAATTTCAGATGAACAAAAGCAGCCCATTAATCACGTAATGGGGAAGGGAAAGGTACCACCCCCCTCAAAAGAGGAGCCTAAGATCTATCGAAGCTCGAGCTTGAAGGAGGAAACTCTTTCCCAGCGCTGCCTTGTGTTTAAGAAAGTTGCTTTGAGAGAGAGGGGAGGGGAAGAGAGACCCATCTCTAAAATTGCTTTTTCCCTTGGATGAAGAAGGAGCTGCTGAGTTGGCACTTGCAAGGAGCTGCTGAGCTGGCACCTTGGTTAGCTGCTGAACTGACACCTTGATTAGATGCTCTTTCAATCAGATTAGGATAAATATCTAAGGAGAGAGAATAATCTCCACCTTGTCCTATCACATTTGGAATCAAATCATTTCTTTCATAGGAGAGAGAAATTGTAGGCTCCAGGTTTTAACCGCGAACCTCTCCTTCACTTTGTTTTGGAGAGAGAAATAGTAAGCTTCAAAAAAGGAGCTGTCACCTCCTTCACTTTGATTGGAGAGAGAAATAGTAGGCTTCAAAAAGGAGCTCACACCTCCTCCACTTTGATTGGAGAGAGAAATAGTAGGCTTCAAAAAAGGAGCTGTCACCTCCATCATTTACCACTGCCACATGAGCCAAATTGTCTCCTCCAGCAAATGAGAGTTCATTTTCAACCTCAAGAAATCTGGGCAAGCTTGAACAACTCTGAGCACCACCCCTAGAACCTTCATGGGAGCTTCTAATCTTAGATAAACTAGCTCTCAACTGATCTGAAAGAGAGAGTAGAATTAAAATCCAAAACTCGGTTACCTTGCATAAGACGCTTCTCCTTAGAATAGAGATAGCCTTGAACAGAATGGAGCCTTATATGTCTCCATGAGCGAAAACTTCACCCACCTTGGCTGATAGAGACCAACCAACAATGGAATAGACTCCCTGATTCAAACTAAGCTTCTCCTTAAGATAAACTAAGGTCTTGGACTGACCAAGACATTGAATACTCCCCCCAAGAGTTATTTCACGACCCCCCCCTTTAGTTGAGAGAGAAAGAAGAACACCTTCTAGAGAGATGCCCTCTTGAACTTCAAAACTCAAAAGCTGGCTCAGAGCTTTGAGAAGCTTTCTTCCCTCCATGATCAGCCAGAGCTTTTCTAAAGAGAACAAATCACCTTAGGCAGAAACCTTGGCTAGTACCCCGTAAGTGAGTTTGTCACCCACCTTGGCTAATAGAGACCAAGTAACAATGGAGTTTCCTCCCTCCTGAAACACGAGATCAGAAATAAGAAAACCTAGAGAGAAGGGAGAGCTTCTCTCTCTAGAAGTTTGAACTGACTTTTGACGTGAATATGGTGTTTGCGGTCATTTGAAGGTGCTTTTAGCGTTATACGGAGTCAAAAGACCCAATGGGACGTGTGTAGGCCCACACTAGATGAACGTACCTAAACTTAGATCTTTTGGGCATGGCATGTATGCGAACTGAATTTTGACACCCAAAACACGTTTGGGATAAGAAAGTGGAGTGTTTTGGTCAATTTAGGTGCTTTTAGTGCCATATGAAGGCAAAAAGACACAATGGGATGTGTTTGGAGCCAAACTAGATGAACTTGGATAAACTTGAATCTTTTTGGCATGTTATGTACCCGAACGGACTTTTGACACCCAAAACGCTTTTGAGCTATGAATTTGGAGTGTTGTGGTCATTTTATGCACTCGAACTGACTTTTGACACCCAAACACATTTGGGATAAGAATATTGAGTTTCTGGCCATTTTAAGGTGCTTTTAGTGCTATTCGGAGTCAAAAGACCCAAGGCGGAGTGTGTTGGCCCACACTAGATGAACTTGGATAAACTTGGATCTTTTGGGCATGGCATGTACGTAAACTGACTTTTGACACACAAAAAACGTTTGGGATAAAAATATGGAGTTTGGTCATTTTAAGGTGTTTTTAGAGTTATATGGAGTGAAAAGACCCAATGGGACGTATGGAGGCCCACACTAGATGAACATGGCTAAACTTAGATCTTTTGGGAATGTCATGTACGTGAACTGACTTTTGACACCAAAAAAGCATGTTTGGGATATGAAATTGGTGTGTTTTGGTCATTTTTGGTGCTTTAGTGCCACATGGATGCAGAAAGACTCAATGAGACGTGTTTGGGCCCAAACTAGATGAACTTGGCTAAACTTAGATATTTTGGGCATGGTATGTACCCGAACGGACTTTCAAAACCCAAAACACGTTTGAGTTAAGAATTTGGAGTTTTGTGGTCATTTTATATTCTCGGACTTACTTTTGACACCCAAAACATGTTTGGGATAAGAATATGGAGTTTGTGGTCATTTTAAGGTGCTTTTAGTGTCATACGGAGTCAAAAGACCCAATGCGATGTGTTTAGGCCCACACCAGATGAACTTGGCTAAACTTTGATCTTTTAGGTTTGGCGTGTATGTAAACTGACTTTTGACACCAAAAACACGTTTGGGATAAGAATTTGGAGTGTTGTGGTCATTTTAGGTGCTTCTAATGTCGCATAGAGTCAAACAGACCCAATGGGACGTGTTAACGCTGAATAACGATGAACTTGGCTAAACTTGGTTCTTTTCGGCATGACATGTAGTCGAACTAACTTTTGACACCTATAATACGTTAGGGATAAGAAATTTTAGAGTGTTTTGGACATTTTCGGTGTATTTTATGCCATACGAAGTCAAAAAGACTCAATGGAACGTGTTTAGGCCCAAGCTAGATGAACTTGGCGAAACTTGGATGAGCAGAGCATGTACTCGAACTGACTTTTGACACTTAAAACACGTCTGGGATAAGAATTTGGAGTGTTCTGATCGTTTTATATGCTTTTAGTGCCATATTGAGTCAAAAATACTCAATGGGACGTGTTTAGGCCCAAACTAGATGAACTTGGCTAAGCTTGGATCTTTTGGACATGGGATGTACTTGAAGTGACTTTTGACACCAAAAACTTGTTTGGGATAAGGATTTAAAGTATTTTACTTATTTTAGGTGCTTTTAGTGCAATGCAGAGTCAAAAAGATCTTATAAGATGTGTTTACACCCAAACTAGATGAAGTTGGCTAAACTTAGAACTTTAGGGCATGACATGTACTCGAGCTTACTTTTGACACCCAAAACATATTTGGGATAAGAATTTGAAGTGTTTTGGTCGTTTAGTTCCATACGGAGTAAAAAAAACTCAATGGGACGTGTTTAGGCCCAAACTAGATGAACTTGGCTAAACTTGGATCTTTTGGGCATGGCATATAGTCGAACAGACTTTTGATATCCAAAACATGTTTGGACTAAGAATTTGGAGTGTTGTGGCCATTTTATGTGTTTCTAGTAGACCCTATGGGATGTGTTTAGTCCTGAACTAGTGAACATGCCTAAACTTGGATGTTTTAGACACGACATGTACTCGAACTAACTTTTGACACTTAAAAACTCATTTGGGATAAGAATTTGGAGTGTATTGGTCATTTTATATGCTTTTAGTGCCATATTGGGTCAAAAAGACTCAATGGGACGTGTTTTGGCCCAAACTAGATGAACTTGGCTCAATTTAGATCTTTTGGTCATGCATGTACTCAAATTGACTTTTGACGCCCAAAACATGTTTAGGATGAGAATATGGAGTTTAAGGTCATCTTCGGTTCTTCTATTGCCATACTGAGTCAAAAAGACCCAATGGAACGTGTTAAACTTAGATCTTTTGGGTATGGGATGTACTCAAATTGACTTTTGACACCAAAAACACGTTTGGGATAAGGATTTAAAGTATTTTCGTTTTTCTAAGTGCTTTTAGTGCAATACAGAGTGAAAATGAACTGATAAGATGTGTTTACGCCCAAACTAGATGAAGTTTGCTAAACTTGGATCTTTTGGGCATGGCATGTACTCGAACTGACTTTTGACACCCAAACTATATTTGATATAATAATTTGGAGTGTTTTGGTCATTTTTGGTGCTTTTAGTGCCATACGGAGTAAAAAAGACTCAACGGGACGTGTTTAGACCCAAACTAGATGAACTTGGCTAAACTTGGATCTTTTGACCATGGCATATACTCGAACGGACTTTTGAAACCCAAAACACATTTGGGCTAAGAATTTGGAGTGTTGTGGTCATTTTATGTGCTTCTAGTAGACCCTATGGGATGTGTTTCAGCCCAAACTAGATGAACATGCCTGAACTTGGATCTTTTGAGCAAGACATGTACTCGAACTTACTTTCGATACTTAAAAACACTCTTGGGATAAGAATTTGGAGTGGTTTGGCCATTTTATAAGCTTTTGTGCCATATTTAGTCAAAAGGACTCAATGGGATGTGTTTAGACCAAAACTATATGAACTCGGCTAGACTATGATCTTTTGGGCATGGCATGTACTCGAATTGACATTTCACGCCCAAGACACGTTTGGGATAAGAATATGGAGTTTGTGGTCATTTTAGCTTCTTCTAGTGCCATACGAAGTCAAACAGACCCAATGAGACATGTTAAGGCCCAAACAATATGAAATTGGCTAAACTTGCATCTTTGGGGCATGGCATGTACTTGAACTGGCTTTTGACACCAAAAACACGTTTGGGATAAGGATTTAAAGTATTATCGTTGTTTTGGGTGTTTTTAGTGCAATACAGAGTCAAAACGACCCAATAAGATGTGTTTATGCCCCTAAACTGGATGAACTTGGCTAAACTTTGATCCTCTAGGAATGGCATGTACTCGAACTGACTTTTAACACCCAAAACACGTTTAGGATAAGAATTTTGGTAGTTTTAGGTTCTTTTGTACCATATAGAGTCAAAATAACTTAATGGGATGTGTTTAGGCTGAAACTAGACGAACTTGGCTAAACTTCAATCTTTTGGGCATGGCATGTAGTCAAATTGACTTTTGACACCTAGAACACGTTTGGGATAAGAGTTTAAAGTGTTTTGGTCATTTTAAGTGCTTTTAGTGCCACAAGGAGTCAAAAAGACCTAATGGGATGAGTTTAGGTCATTAGATGACTTGCCTAAACCTGGATCTTTTGGGCATGACATGTACTTTTTTCGGTAAGTTAAAATTTCATTAACCGAAGCATAATTTACATTCAAGGGGCACGCCCCAGGCATATTTAAAAGATTAACTGAGCAAGACAGGAAAGAGAAAGACCATTGGCTATATCAGCACAACTATCCAATCCCTAACTTTAACTTAACTTAGCCTACAAAAAATAAACTCTAGAAATTTTCCCACACCACACAAAGGTAGGAGAAACAGAAAAACATAAGCCTAATATAGAACTTAACAAACATAAAACTCTTGATTTAACAAACAACCAAGTCATTGCTAAAACCAATTTCAGTGAACAAAAGCAGCCCATTAATCACGTAATGGGGAAGGGAAAGGTACCCCCCCCCCCCCCCTCAAGAGGATCCTGAGATCTATCGAAGCTCAAGCTTGAAGGAGGAACCTCTTTCCCAACGCTGCCTTGTGTTAAAAAAAATTGCTATGAGAGAGGGGAAAACAGACCCATCTATAAACTTGCTCCTTCCCTGAGTTGGCACTTGCAAGGAGTTGCTGAGCTGGCATCTTGGTTAGCTGCTGAACTGACACCTTGATTATATGCTCTTTCAATCAGATTAGGATAAATATCTAAGGAGAGAGAATAATCTCCACCTTGTCCTATCACATTTGGAATCAAATCATTTCTTTCATAGGAGAGAGATAGTAGGCTCCAGATTTTAACCGAGAACCTCTCCTTCACTTTGTTTTGGTGAGAGAAATAGTAGGCTTCGAAAAGGATCTGTCACCTCCTTCACTTTGATTGGAGAGACAAATAGTAGGCTTCAAAAAGGAGCTCACACCTCCTTTACTTTGATTGGAGAGAGAAATAGTAGGCTTCAAAATAAAAGAGGCGGCACCTCCATCCTTTACCACTGCCACATGTGCCAGTTTGTCCCCTCCAGCAAATGAGAGTTCATCTTCAACCTCTAGAAATCTGGGCAAGCTTGAAAAACTCTAAGCACCACCCCTAGAACCTCCATGGGAACCTCTAATCTTAGATAAACTAGCTCTCAACTTATCTGAAAGAGAGAGAGTAGAATTAAAATCCAAAACTTGGTTACCTTGCATAAGAGGCATGACATGTACTGGAACTGGAGAAGAAAATGCCATCTGGTAGACGCTTTTAGTGAGAGAAGCTCTCCTCTCTCTCTAGAATTCTGGTTTTAGTTTTTGCCTCTCCTCCCTGAGGGGAGGCCACGACCTCTAACAATGGTTAATGATGAGTACATTAAGCATGCTGCAGATGTTGATAAGAAAGTTTTAGGTGGTGTTAAGAAAGATTCAGCTAGTGGTCAAGCTAAGCTTGGAGTGTCTTTCAATGGCCATGCTGTTTTGAATGATATAGTTACTAAGGGAGCTAGGGAAGCTAATGCCCATGTTATTGGTTTTAATACACTTAAGCAAGGTTCTAATACCAAGAAATTTGGACCAGAGAGTGGTTTCGTTGAGCCTGGGAAGTTAGAAGCTCAGTCCAAGGAAGCTTCGGGTTTATTAGTTGCAAAGGAGATTATTTCTGATCATTCAAAGCTTAGAGATAATTTTATTTCTTCTGATCACAATCAGAGCAAATTACTTGAGGTGACTCTTTGAGACCAACTTCGTTCAAGTCTTAAGAGAAGTAGCATAAGAGGAGGAGCCAGAGGTGGTGCTCGGAGATCAACCAGCTTGCCTAGAGCTCCATAGGTTGAAGATGATACCCATTACCTCTCTTTCAAAGGTAATGATGAGTGTCCTTTGATAGAAGACAAATCAAGCTTGTCTCAAATCGTTTTTCTTGGAGAAGAGGAAAAGCAGCGGCCAAGCATATCAAAAGGGAGAGGTGACAGCTCCTTTTTGGCAAGTGGGTGTGATGTGGTCAGCTTGGAGAAGAGTGAGGCTCCAGTTCCCAAGCTTCAACTTGGTCAACAATCTACTACTATCATTTCTAATAAAGGAAAGGACACTCAAAATGGTAATTCTTTATTAGATAAGGCTCGTCTCTCCCTTCATGACGTGGACAGCCCCTTAGGGCAACATGTGGCAGCTTCTTTGTCTAAGGGGAAATAGAAAGTAGATGGTGCTTTCTCTTTCCATGACAATGATGTGAACGTAAGTGGAGTTCCAAAGCTGGTGGCAGATTCTTTCTCCTCCCTTAGCTCAACCTCAGCATTGATTGTGAGTGACGAGGTCAAGGGCTGCCATGGTCGTGGGTTTGAGCTTGGAGAAACCTCTCTCTCTCTCCTAAACCAGATTCAAATGGGAAACAGAAGGTGATCTCTTCTCCTTCTTCCCCAACTTCTTCTTCTAAAAAGCTGCATGAGAATAGAGTTTATCAATACCTTTTAGCTAATAAGAGTGTTGCTCATGAGAAACCAGCTGGTTAATGGGCTGAAAAGGTTAAAGGTAACCTGAAAAAGAAGCTAAGCTTAGGTTATGTAAGCTCTTCCTTTACGGAAAATGGTAATTTCACAGTTAAGCTTCCTGATTATATTAGTAAAGAGAATTTTTCTAGGTGGGAAGGCTGCCTTGTTGGCTACTTTGTAGGAAGGGCTGTTTCATTACACTTAGTTAAGAAAATTGCTTTGCAACTTTCGGCTAAAAGAGGAATTCAGGAGGTCTCGGCTGCCAGAGGCCTCTTCTATTTCAAATTTGGCTCTGTGGAGGATAGAAAGTCAGTATTAGAAGATGGACCTTGGCACCTATTAGGTAGGCCTATTTTGGTTCAAGAATGGCAGCCAAATGTTAAATTCTCAAAGGAGAAACTTTCAACCCTTCCAATTTGGGTTAAATTGTGGAATGTTCCAATTGAATCATGGACTGAAGAAGCTCTAAGTCACATTGCTAGGGCTATGGGTATCCCTTCTCACTCTGATAATGCTACTGTCTCTGATTATAGACATGATTATGCTAGACTTTGTGTGAAAATTTCAGCCTCCTCTGATTTGATTAAGTTTTTCACCATTGACCTTGGCCTTGACGGATGGGATCCAGTGGTGGTGGATGTGGAGTATGGGTGTCTGCCAAAGCGATGTGCTAAATGTTGCCTCTGGTCATGATTGTGATGCCAAAGTTGTCAAGCCTCTTCTGACTCTACATTGAGTTTGGTTCTGGCAAAAGCTTCCCCAATTGTCAATGTCACTATCCAACCTGGTCCTTCTCCCAGGCTCTCTAAATCAGCTTTGAAGAGGTTGAAAAAGAAGCAAAAGGCTTAAGGCTCTTTCTTATTGGCTGATCAAGTTACTCAGGCTCCTCCTGAGAATGGTGACTCTCTCTCCCTCTTTTTATGATTAATTTAGCTTCTTGGAATATAAGAGGGCTTAATAGCCTTCTAAAGCAAGCTGAAGTTAGGAAACTTTTTAAAGATTTTAAATTATCTTTTTGTGCTTTAGTTGAGACTAAGATAAAATGTAATAATTTTGCTAGACTTTCTAGATCTGTTTTTCCCAATTGGGCCACCTTTGCTAACCATTCTCCTACTAGCAAAGGTAGAATTGTTTTAGCTTGGGATCCCAAGATTTTGGATGTTCTTCTAATTGATGCTTTTGATCAAGCTATGTTTTGTAAGCTAACCATTCTTCAGGAAAGGACAGATTTCTTTGTCTCTGTGGTGTATGCAGCCAATGATGCTATCTTCAGGAAGCCTTTGTGGGAAAAGCTTGGCTCCCAGAAGACTTTAAGTCAGGGGAAGCCTTGGCTAATTCTTGGTGAATTTAATGCTTTCTTGAAGCCTATTGAGCATTGTGGTGGTGATTTCAAGTGGAATGATAGCTCAATTGATTTTGCTTCTTGTCTTGATCATTTCGAGGTTCTCGACCTCCTTTATAGTGGCTGTCAATTCACCTGGTGGAATAGTCAAGTTGGTGAGGGTCGCAAGATGCGCAAGCTCGATAGAGCCCTAGTTAATGGTGATTGGGCTACGGAGTTTCCTGCTGCTTCTTGCCATTTTCACACCCCGGGTATCTCTGATCACTCTCTTATTATTATTAAGCTTAGGGCTAACTCAACTAGACCTAAGCCTTCTTTTAAGTTCTTTGTTTTTTGGATGGATTTTGAAGGCTTCTCGGCTGCTCTTAAAGATGCTTGGGAGATTGAGGTGTTTGGGACAGCCATGTTTTGTCTCTATAAAAAGCTTAAATCTGTTAAATTTGCTCTCAAGAATTTTAATGCCTCTTCTTGTTCAGATATTTCTAAAAGGGGTCTTATGGCTAGAGAAGCCCTCTCTAAAGTGCAAGCTGACCGTATTGACTCTCCTAGTGTCGTCTCTCTTCAAGAGGAGGAGAAAATTAGATTTGCTGATTTCACTAAGCTCAGGAATGCAGAAGAAAATTTTCTAAGGAAAAAAGGCAGAGTTGATTGGCTTGGCCTTGGGTGATCAGAATTCCTCTTTCTTTTTTCAGAAACTAAAGAAGAATGGAGTCAGATCCAGAATTAACCAGTTGGTTAATGAGGAGGGTGACTTTATTACTGATGACCAGGCTATCAAAGATCAAATTCTTTCTTATTATGGAAATTTTCTTGGGACATCTCACATTGATCAGGAGGTGGATTGGAGTGTTCTCTCTCAGATTCTCCCTAATAAGCTCTCTCAAGCTCACTTAGCTATCATCAACCACCCCTATAGAGAGGAAGACGTTCACACAACTATGTTTAGTTTGGGGAATAGTAAAGGCCCTGGTCCAGATGGCTTCTCTGCTGGTTTTTTTTCGGTAAATTAAAAAATTGTATAAACCGAAGAAGAAACATACAAATATACAAGGGGCATACCCCAGGCAAAAGAAACAAAAAAGGAACCAGCCAACACACAAGCTGGAGGCACCCAAACACTAACAGAAGATTACAAGAGATAACAGCCTAAAGAAATAGAAGAACCAAGCTTAATTGTCAAAAATAGAGGCATTCAATCCCCAGGCAAGCTGAATGGTTTTGTTATCTTCAGTCACAGAAAATCCTTTAAGACTAAAAAATCTACCTTTAATGGAATTTCTAATGCAAGCCAAGACCACTTTCTTGTCCCTCATTTTGCCCTCAAAGACTCGATTATTTCTCTCTCTCCAGATATGGTAGACAAACGAGCTAAACATAAGCTTCAACATAAGGCCCAAGAAGTAGCCTTTCTTAACTTTCACAAGGAGCCAGGAGATAAGTTGATTCCAGTTCCTAGGAGAAGACACCAAGCCACACAAACCAACCAAATTCTGCCAAATAAAGTTAGAATAAGGGCAAGAAACAAACAGGTGTTCAGAAGATTCTGAAGGATGCAAGCAAAGTACACAACTACTAACATTGGAAGACCCAGGAGAGGAGGTCCTAGCAGCTAATCTATCTGCAGTTGCAAGCCTATTAAGAACAGCAAGCCAAGTAATAAAGCTATATCTGGGTATATGCTTCTTAAACCAAATAAGAGGAGCCCATCTCACTTTTTCACTAGCTGAAGCCAGTTTCCTATAAGTGTGCCCCACAGAGAAAATACCAGAGGGAGAAAGTGTCCAAGAAGATAGAGCTCTTCTTGATCAAGAAAAACTTGCACCAATCCTTCCAAAAGGAATCTTTATCCAAAGAGACCAGGAACCAGAAATGCTTAGCCACAGCCACTTCATTAGCTAGAAAGAGATCTCTAAGGCCCAAACCTCCTTGGGACTTATCAAGGCACACAAGTCACTCCAAGCCACTTTAGCACCAGAATGCTTTACAGCTGATGCGTTCCATAAGTAATTCCTAATAACCACCTGAATCATATTTAAGATCTACTTGGGAAGAATAAATAAGCCAGCCCAGTATTGAAAAATAGCATAGAGCACGGATTTAACCAACTGTAATCTTCCAGCATAAGAAAGGTAGTTAGACTCCCAAGACTTCACCCTAGCTGTGATATGGTCTACTAGGGTGATACAATCTGTTTTTCTAAGCTTTGAGGAAATCAAAGGAACCCCCAAGTATCTCATAGGAAGCTCCCCAATGCTGAAATTGCACAAGTCCAGAATTGCTTGAGAAGTGGAAGGATGGACCCCAGACATGAAAATCTGACTTTTTTGTAGATTAGGTTGAAGACCAGACATGGCCTCAAACAAGTTTAAGCTCTCCATAATAAGATGAACAGAAGTAATATCACCCTTACAGAAGATAAAGAGATCATCAGCAAAGCACAAGTTAACAATACCAAGCTCCTTACACCTCCAGTGATAGCCAAAGTCCGCTTGATGAGAAGCATGCTTGAGAATACCAGAAAGAACCTCCATAACCAACACAAACAGATAGGGAGAGATAGGATCACCCTGTCTAAGCCCTTTAGCACCAGAGAAGAAGCCAGTCAACTCCCCATTGACCACAATAGAGAAAGAAGGAGAGGAGATACACTCCATCACACAGTTAGAGAAATGATCAGGAAACCCCAAGCAGTCAAAGATTCTCCCGATACTCTCCCAATTCAAGCTATCATAAGCCTTTTTTATATCAACCTTGAAAGCACATCTGGGACTATTAGAAGGCCTATGGTAACCTCTAACCAGCTCTTGAGATAAGAGGATGTTGTCAGCGATTCTCCTCCCTGGCACAAAAGCAGTCTGGTTGCTACTAATAAGATCAGGGAGCACTCTTTTAAGTCTATCAGCAAGCATTTTAGAAATGCATTTATAAACAACATTACAACAAGATATAGGCCTAAAGTCACCAACCTTAGAAGGATTGGGGACCTTAGGAATAAGAGCAATGGCAGTAGAGTTAACCTGTTTCAATAAAGATTGAGAGCTAAAAAACTCCAAAACAGCCTTAGTAACATCTTTGCCCACAATATGCCAACATCTTTTGAAGAAACCAGCAGAGAAGCCATCTGGACCAGGGGCTTTACTACTCCCCAAACTAAAGATAGTTGTGTGAACGTCTTCCTCTGTATAAGGGTGGTTGAGGATAGCTAAGTGAGCTTGAGAGAGCTTATTAGGGAGAATCTGAGAGAGAACACTCCAATCCACCTCCTGATCAATGTGAGAAGTCCCAAGAAGATTCCTATAATAAGAAAGAATTTGATCTTTGATAGCCTGGTCATCAGTAATAAGGTCACCCTCCTCATTAACCAACTGATTAATTCTGGATCTGACTCTATTCTTCTTTAGTTTCTGAAAAAAGAAAGAGGAATTCTGATCACCCAAGGCAAGCCAATCAACTCTGCTTTTTTGCCTCAGAAAATCTTCTTCTGCATTCCTGAGCTTAGTGAAATCAGCTAATCTAATTTTCTCCTCCTCTTGAAGAGAGACAACACTAGGAGAGGCAATAAGGTCAGCTTGCACTTTAGAGAGGGCTTCTCTAGCCATAAGAGCCCTTTTAGAAATATCTGAGCAAAAAGAGGCATTAAATTTCTTAAGAGCAAATTTAACAGATTTAAGCTTCTTATAGAGACAAAACATGGCTGTCCCAAACACCTCAATCTCCCACGCATCCTTAAGAACAGCCCAGAAGCCTTCGAAATCCATCCAAAAATCAAAGAACTTAAAAGAAGGCTTAGGTCTTGCTGAGTTAGCCCTAAGCTGAATAATAATAGGAGAGTGATCAGAGATACCCGGGGTGTGAAAATGGCAAGAAGTAGCAGGAAACAACATAGCCCAATCACCGTTAACCAGGGCTCTATCGAGCTTGCGCATCTTGCTACCCTCACCAACTTGACCATTCCACCAGGTGAATTGACAGCCACTATAAGGGAGGTCGAGAACCTCCAAATGATCAAGACAAGAAGCAAAGTCAATTGAGCTATCATTCCACTTGAAATCACCACCACAATGCTCAATAGGCTTCAAAATAGCATTAAAGTCACCAAGAATTAGCCAAGGCTTCCCCTGACTTAATGTCTTATGAGAGCCAAGTTTTTCCCACAAAGGCTTCCTGGAGATAGCATCATTGGCTGCATACACCACAGAGACAAAGAAATCTGTCTTTTCATGGAGAATGGTTAGCTTACAAAACATAGCTTGATCAAAGGCATCAATTAGAAGAACATCCAAAATCTTGGGATCCCAAGCTAAAACAATTCTACCTTTGCTAGTAGGAGAATGGTTAGCAAAGGTAGCCCAATTGGGAAAAACAGATCTAGAAAGTCCAGCAAAATTATTACACTTGATCTTAGTCTCAACTAAAGCACAAAAAGATAATTTAAAGTCTTTACAAAGTTTTCTAACTTCAGCTTGCTTTAGAAGGCCATTAAGCCCTCTTATATTCCAAGAAGCTAAATTAATCATAAAAAGGGGGGGAGAGAGTCACCATTCTCAGGGGGAGCCTGAGTAACTTGATCAGCCAATAAGAAAAAGCCTTCAGCCGTTCGCTTCTTTTTCAACCTCTTCAAAGCTGATTTAGAGAGCTTGGGAGAAGGACCAGGTTGGATAGTGATATTGACAATTGAGGAAGCTTTGGGGGGAGCCAAACTCAATGTAGAGTCAGAAGAGGCTTGAGGCTCATTTTTATCCTCACAAGGCACAATGAGACCCTTACCCTTCCTTTTGCTAACCACCTGAGTCCATTCATTGACTTGGTCTTCCACATGGATGGTATTAAGAGGAAAGGGAGGAGAGATTTCACCCTTTGGCTCCTCATAAACCATAAGCTCCCTATTATCTTGGGGAGAAGAATCTTTGCTAGCGGTTTCTTCCTCACTAGCTAGATTATTCTTAGGGGCCACTTTAGCATCACAATCATGACCAAAGAGGCAACATTTAGCACATCTCTTAGGTAGACACTCATACTCCACCTCCACCACCACTGGATCCCATCCGTCAAGGCCAAGGTCAATGGTGAAAAACTTAATCAAATCAGAGGAGGCTGAAATTTTCACACAAACTCTAGCATAATCATGTCTATAACCAGAGGCAGTAGCATTGTCAGAGTGAGAAGGGATACCCACAGCACTAGCAATGTGACTTAGAGCTTCTTCAGTCCATAATTCAATTGGAACATTCCACAATTTAACCCAAATTGGAAGGGTTGAAAGTTTCTCCTTTGAGAATTTAACATTTGGCTGCCACTCTTGAAGCACAACAGGCCTACCTAAGAGGTGCCAAGGTCCATCTTCTAAGACTGAGTTTCTATCCTCCACAGAGCCAAATTTGAAATAGAAAAGGCCTCTGGCAGCCGAGACCTCCTGAATTCCTCTTTTAGCCCAAAGTTGCAAAGCAATTTTCTTAACTAAGTGTAAAGGAGCTGCCCTTCCAACAAAGTAGCCAACAAGGCAGCCTTCCCACCTAGAAAAATTCTCTTTAGTAATATAATCAGGAAGCTTAACTGTGACATTACCATTTTCCGTAAAGGAAGAGCTCACATAACCTAAGCTTAGCTTCTTTTTCAGGTTACCTTTAACCTTTTCAGCCCATGAACCAGCCGGTTTCTCATGAGCAACACTCTTATTAGCTAAAAGGTCTTTATAAACTCTATTCTCATGCAGCTTTTCAGAAGAAGAAGTTGGGGAAGGAGGAGAAGAGCTCACCTTCTGTTTTCCATTAGAATCTGGTTTAGGAGAGGGAGAGATTTCTCCAAGCTCAAACCCACGACCATGGCAGCCCTTGACATCTTTGGTAGAAGTCAAATCCACCTTGTCACTCACAATCAAAGCTGAGGTTGAGCTAAGGGAGGAGAGAGGATCTGCCACCAGCTTTGGAACTCCACCCACGTTCACATCATTGTCATAGAAAAGAGAAATATCTTCTTTCTCTTTCCCTTCAATCAAAACACCATCTACTTTCTCTTTCCCCTTAGACAAAGAAGCTGCCACCTGTCGCCCTAAGGGGCTGTCCACGTCATGATGGGAGAGAGGAGCCTTCTCTAATAAATAATTACCTTTTTGAGTGTCCTTTCCTTTATTTGAAAGGATAGTAGTAGATTGTTGACCAAGTTGAAGCTTGGGAGCTAGAGCCTCACTCTTCCCCAAGCTGACCACATCACACCCACTTGCCAAAAAGGAGCTGTCACTTCTCCCTTTTGATATGTTTGGCAGCTGCTTTTCCTCTTCTCCAAGCAAGATGATTTGAGACAAGCTTGATTTGTCTTCTATCAAAGGACACTCATCATTACCTTTGACAGAGAGGTAATGAGTATCATCTTCAACCTTTGGAGCTCTAGGCAAGCTGGTTGATCTCCGAGCACCACCTCTAGCTCCTCCTCTTATGCTACTTCTCTTTAGACTTGAACGAAGTTGGTCTGAAAGAGTCAGCTCAAGTAGATTGCTCTGATTGTGATCAGAAGAAATAAAATTGTCTCTAAGCTTTGAATGCTCAGAAATAATCTCTTTTGCAACTAATAAACTCGAAGCTTCCTTGGACTGAGCTTCTAACTTCCCAGGCTCATCAAAACCACTCTCTGGTCCAAATTTCTTCGTATTAGAACCTTGCTTAAGAGCATTAAAACCAATAACATGGGTTTTAGCTTCCCTAGCTCCCTTAGTAACCATATCATTCAAAACAGCATGGCCATTGAAAGACACTCCAAGCTGAGCTTGCCCCCTAGCTGAATCTTTCTTAACACCACCTGAAACTTGCTTACCAACATCTGCAGCGTGCTTAATGTACTCATCATTAACCATTGTTAGAGGTCGTGGCCTCCCCTAAGGGAGGGAGAGGCTAAAACAAAAACCAGAAATTCTAGAGAGAGGGGAGAGTTTCTCTCACTACAGCTAGTTCGTTAGCTTAGTGGTTTTTATGCGAAGATGAGTCCAAATGATAATCAAGACTTTTTTCATATAAGCAAAGCAATCATAGGGGTTGGCCGAAATTTTACTTATATCTAGAGTACATTAGTTTTATTTAGTTTAACCTAGTTTATTTCTATTTAAAATATAATTAAACTAGTTTCCTATTTTGTGTAAGGTTATTTAGGAAACCTTTATTTTTTTTAGAAACCTTGGTTTTTAGGAAATCTTTGTTTTTTTTTTCAGAAACCTTTGTTTTTAGGAAACCTTTGTTTGTTTGAAACCTTTGTTTTTAAGAAACTTTTATTTTTTTAGAAATCTTTGTAAAGGCTATAATATGCCTTGGACGAATCTTTTTGTGGTGAATTTTTAGAATTGATAATTATAAACCTAAAAGCTGTTTTGCTTTTATCTTTGTGTTCTTGTATAGAATACATGCTATAAGAGACATTCAACTAGATTGATGACCTTCTTGTGAAGTGTTTCGAAATTGGAATTCAGAAATGAGTTTTCTTTATTCTAGTTTTTTTCGGTAAATTAAAATTATGTATAAACCGAAGAAGAAACATACAAAAATACAAGGGGAATATCCCAGGCAAAAGAAACAAAAAAGGAACCAACCAACACATAAGATGGAGGCACCCAAACACTAACAGAAGATTACAAGAGATAACAGCCTAAAGAAACAGAATAACCAAGCTTAATTGTCAAAAATAGAAGCATTCAATCCCCAGGCAAGCTGAATGGTTTTGTTATCCTCAGTCACAAAAAAGACTTTAAGACTCAAAAATCTACCTCTAATGGCATTTGTAATGCAAGCCAAGACCACTTTCTTGTCCCTCATTTTGCCCTCAAAGACTCGATTATTTCTCTCTCGTCAGATATGGTAGACAAACGAGCTGAACATAAGCTTCAATATAAGGCCCATAAAGTAGCCTTTCTTAACTTTCACAAGGAGCCAGGAGATAAGTTGATTCCAGTTCCTAGGAGAAGACACCAAGCCACATAAACCAACCAAATTCTGCCAAATAAAGCCAGAATAAGGGCAAGAAACAAACAGGTGTTCAGAAGATTTCAAAGAATGCAAGCAAAGTACACAACTACTAACATTGGAAGACCCAGGAGAGGAGGTCCAAGCAGCCAATCTATCCGCAGTTGCAAGCCTATTAAGAACAGCAAGCCAAGTAATAAAGCTATATATGGGAATATGCTTCTTAAACCAAATAAGAGGAGCCCATCTCACTTTTTCACCAGCTGGAGCCAGTTTCCTATAAGTGTGCCCCACGGGGAAAAGACCAGAGGGAGAAAGACTCCAAATCCAAGAGTCCAAAGAGGACTCTTTAAGAGGGGAAAGATGGACCTCTCTAATTGTGATAAGCTCATGAGAGTTAGAAATAGGCCAGTTCCAAGCTGCATTCTGGATCACTGAGCTCACCTTGGTAGTCCAATCCCAACCAGTACCAAAAAGAATCCTACGCCTAAACCTTTGAGAAAGAACCCCCAAAGGGTGCCAAGGGTCCAAGAGAAGAGACATCTGCTCACCATTTCTCACAAGAGCTTTGCAATACCCAGCAAACTTGTCTCTGATTTTTAGAATTTTCCTCCAACTCCAAGAAGGATTAGTGGCAAGCTTAACCAAGAAGATAGAGCTCTTCTTGATCAAGAAAAACTTGCACCAATCCTTCCAAAGGGAAGCTTTATCCAAAGAGACCAGAAACCAGAAATGCTTAGCGACAGCCACTTCATTAGCTAGAGAGAGATCTCTAAGGTCCAAACCTCCTTGCGCTTATCAAGGCACAAGTCACTCCAAGCCACTTTAGCACCAGAATGCTTTACAGCTGACGCGTTCCACAAGTAATTCCTAATAACCACCTGAATCATATTCAAGATCTTCTTGGGAAGAATAAATAAGCCAGCCCAGTATTGAAAAATAGCGTAGAGCACGAATTTAACCAGCTGTAATCTAAGAAAGGTAGTTAGACTCCCAAGACTTCACCCTAGCTGTTATATGGTCTACTAAGGTGATACAATCTATTTTTCTAAGCTTTGAGGAAATCAAAGGAACCCCCAAGTATCTCATAGGAAGCTCCCCAATGTTGAAATTGCACAAGTCCAGAATTGCTTGAGAAGTGGATGGATGGACCCCAGACATGAAAATCTGACTTTTTTGTAGATTAGGTTGAAGACCAGACATAGCCTCAAACAAGTTTAAGCTCTCCATAATAAGTTGAACAGAAATAATATCACCCTTACAGAAGATAAAGTGATCATCATCAAAGCATAAGTTAACAATACCAAGCTCCTTACACCTCCAGTGATAGCCAAAGTCAGCTTTATGAGAAGCATGCTTGAGAATACCAGATAGAACCTACATAACCAATACAAACAGATAAGGAGAGATAGGATCACCCTGTCTAAGCCCTTTAGCACCTGAGAAGTAGCCAGTCAACTCACCATTGACAACAATAGAGAAAGAAGGAGAGGAGATACACTGCATCACACAGTTAGAGAAATGATCAAGAAACCCCAAGCAGTCAAAGATTCTCCCGATACTCTCCCAATTCAAGCTATCATAAGCCTTTTTGATATCAACCTTGAAAGTACATCTGGGACTATTAGAAGGCCTATGGTAACCTCTAACCAGCTCTTGAGATAAAAGGATGTTGTCAGCAATTCTCCTTCCTGGCACAAAAGTAGTCTGGTTGCTACAAATAAGATCATGAAGCACTCTCTTAAGTATATCAGCAGGCATTTTAGAAATGCATTTATAAACAACATTACAATAAAAGATAGGCCTAAAATCACCAACCTTAGAAGGATTGGGGACCTTAGGGATAAGAGCAATGGCAGTAGAGTTAACCTGTTTCAATAATGATTGGGAGCTAAAAAACTCCAAAATAGCCTTAGTAACATCTTTGCCCACAATATGCCAACATCTTTTGAAGAAACCAGTAGAGAAGCCATCTAGACCAGGGGCTTTACTACTCCCTAAACTAAACATAGTTGTGTGAACGTCTTCCTCTGTATAGGGGTGGTTGAGGATAGCTAAGTGAGCTTGAGAGAGCTTATTAGGGAGAATCTAAGAGAGAACACTCCAATCCACCTCCTGATCAATGTGAGATGTCCCAAGAAGATTCTCATAATAAGAAAGAATTTGATCTTTGATAGCCTGGTCATCAGTAATAAGGTCACCCTCCTCATTAACCAACTGATTAATTCTGGATCTGACTCTATTCTTCTTTCGTTTCTGAAAAAAGAAAGAGGAATTCTGATCACCCAATGCAGGCCAAGCAACTCTGCTTTTTTGCCTCAGAAAATCTTCTTCTGCATTCCTGAGTTTAGTGAAATCAGTTAATCTAATTTTCTCCTCCTCTTGAAGAGAGATGACACTAGGAGAGGCAATAAGGTCAGCTTTCACTTTAGAGAGGGCTTCTCTAGCCGTAAGAGCCCTTTTAAAAATATCTGAGCAAAAAGAGGCATTAAATTTCTTAAGAGCAAATTTAACAAATGTAAGTTTCTTATAGAGACAAAACATCGCTGTCCCAAACACCTCAATCTCCCAAGCATCTTTTAGAGTAGCCAAGAAGCCTTCAAAATCCATCCAAAAATCAAGGAACTTAAAAGAAGGCTTAGGTCTAGTTGAGTTAGCCCTAAGCTGAATAATAATGGGAGAGTGATCAGAGACTCCCGGGGTGTGAATAATAATAGGCTTAGGTCTAGCTGAGTTAGCCTAGTTCTTGATCATCTATCTAATGAATCTATTTTTCAAGCCTTTCTTAGGAGTTGTTGCCGAATTGGTTTTTGGGGTTTTCATGTTAATGCTTTGGGGGTTCATATACATACAGGGGTTCTCAAGCTTATTTTTGGTGGTTTTGTATCATTTGGTATCAGAATGATGAGAACCATGAAGCAATTCAAAATGAATCAGTTACACATTCAAAATGGGTCAATTACAAGGGCTTGACAATCTAGGAGTTTTGGGATGATTCTGAAAACTCACGTGCAATGATGAGTCCAAATGATAATCAAGACTTTTTTTCAAACAAGCAAAGCAATGGTAGGGGTTGTCCGAAATTTAACTTATATCTAGAGTGCAATAGTTTTATTTAGTTTAACCTAGTTTATTTCTATTTAAAATATAATTGGGCTAGTTTCCTATTTTGTGTATACGGTTTTTAGGAAACCTTTATTTGTTTTAAAACCTTGGTTTTTAGGATATCTTTGTTTTTTTAGAAACCTTTGTTTTTAGGAACCTTTATTTTTTAGAAACCATTGCTTTTAAGAAACCTTTGTTTTTTTAGAAACTTTTTTGTTTTTAGGAAACCTTTGTAAAGGCTATAAATATGCATTGGACTAATGTTTTTGTGGTGAATTTTTAGAATTGATAAATTATAAACCTAAAAGTTGTTTTGCTTTTATCTTTGTGTTCTTGTGTGGAAAACTTGCTTTAAGAAACATTCAAGCAGATTAATCACCTTCTTTTGGAGTGTTTCAAAATTGGAATTCAGAAACAAGTTTTCTTTATTCTAGTTCTTGATCATATATCTAAGAAATCTATTTTTTTAGGCTTTCTTAGGGGTTGTTGCTGAATTGGTTTATGGAGTTTTCATGTTAATGCTTTGGGGGTTCATCTAGTGGGGCCTAAACATGTCCCATTGGGTATTTTGACTTCGTATTGCACTAAAAGCACCTTAAATGACCAAACCACTCCAAGTTCTTATTCCAAACATGTTTTGGGTGTCAAAAGTCAGTTCGAGTACATGTCATGCCCAAAAGATTCATCTTTACGCATTTTCATCTAGTTTGGGCCTAAACACATGCCATTGGGTCTATTAGAAGCACATAAAACGACCACAACACTTCAAATTCTTAGCCCAAACGTGTTTTGGGTGTCAAAAGTAAGTTCGAGTACATGTCATGCCCAAAAGATTCAAGTTTAGCCAAGTTCATCTTGTTTGGGACTAAACACATCTTATTGGGTCTTTTTGACTTTATATTGCACCAAAAGTACCTAAAATGATGAAAATACTCTAAATCCATTTCCCGAACGTGTTTTTTATGTCAAAGTTCAGTTCGAGTACTTATCATGCCCAAAAGATCCAAGTTTAGCCAACTTCATCTAGTGTCACCCTAAACACATCCCATTGGGTCTTTTTGCCTCTGTATGGCACTAAAAGCACGTTAAACTACCAAAAGTCAGATCGAATACATGTCATGCCCAAAATATCAAAGTTTAGCCAAGTTTGCTTAGTTTGGGACTAAACACGTCCCATTAAGTCTTTTTGACTCCCTATGGCACTAAATCGCGTAGGCATCTCGACGATCTTGCTCGGACATCTAAAACGACCAAAACAATCTAAATTCTTATTCCAAAAGTGTCTTAAGTGTCAAAAGTCAGTTCAAGTACGTGTCTTGCCCAAAAGATCTAAGTTTAGATATGTTCATCTAGTTTTGGCCTAAACATGTTCCATTGGATCTAATAGAAGCACATAAAATGACTACAACACTCCAAATTCTTATCCTCAAATGTGTTTTGGGTGTCGAAAATCAGTTCTGAGTACATGCCGTGCCCACAGGATCCAGGTTTAGCCAAGTTCATCTTGTTTGGACCTAAACACGTCCCATTGGGTTTTTTGACGCCGTATGGAACTAAAAGCAACTAAAATGACCCCAACACTCTACATTCTTATCCCAAACGTGATTTGAGTGTTAAAAGTCAGTTCGAGTAGATGCCATGCTCAAAAGATCCAAGTTAATCAAGTTCATCTAGTGTCGGCCTAAACACGTCCCATTGAGTCTTTTGATTCTGTATGACACTAAAAGCACCTAAAATGATCAAAATACTCCAAATTCTTATTTCAAATTTATTTTGGGTGTCAACGGACTTTTGATACCCAAAACACGTTTGAGCTAAGAATATGGAGTGTTGTGGCCGTTTTATGTACTGAAACTTACTTTTGAGCTAAACTTGGATCTTTTGGGCTTGGCATGTACGAAAACTAACTTTTGACACCCAAAACATGTTTGGGATAAGAAATTAGAGTGTTGTGGTCATTTTAGGTGCTTCTAGTGTCACAAAGAGCCAAAAGACCCAATGGGACATGTTTAGGCTCAATAAAGAGGGCTAAACTTGGATCTTTTGGGCATGCCATGTAGTTGAACTAACTTTTGACACCCAAAACACGTTTGGGATAAGAGTTTTGGAGTGTTTTGGTCATTTTTGGTTCTTTTTGTGCCATACGGAGTCAAAAAGACTCAACGGGACATGTTTAGGCCCGAACTAGATGAACTTAGCTCCTGTTAGTGCCATATGGAGTCAAAAAGATCCAATGGGACTTATTTAGACTCAAACTAGATAAACTTGGATCTTTTGGGCATGCATATACTTTTTGGCTAGTAGATTGCTGTAGCAGATTATGTCGCTGCTTTAGCAGAGTTTGAGTATTTGGAAAGTAGATTTTTTGTGTAGTCCAGCTAGCGCTAAAAAGAGAAGCAAAGGCTCGTGTGTTCAGAATCTTTTTAGGTGGCATTTTCACTTTTGCAAGTGGTACCCGCTGTGGCTTAGATTGACACGCATCCTTGTAAAGAGCTTAAATCCTAATCTCGAGCCTCTATTTATAGCAAGTATATCTTTTGGGAAAGGATAGCCAACACTCTTGCTGGTACGAAGGAAACATTTTGCAGAAGGAAAGAAGAGGATGAAGAGGACAAAAAAGGAAGGAAGGAAGCAAGGTAGAAGACAACCAAAGAATTTTTGTTTATTCTCATTCTCCTTCTGCTTGTTTAGCTTCATTTACTCTCTACATTTTCCTTCATCTTCATTAATGCTCTGCTAGATACTTATAAAAATGGGTTTATTCGGTTCTGTTCTTAAACTTGTTATGAGCTAAACATTGAAGCTAGTAGCATGGTAATGAATCTGGATTTTGCTTTATTTGATTAAGGAAGTTTCTGTTGCTCATCTCTTTCTAGTAATTCATTCAAGAATGCTTGTTGTTTAATTTTCATTATTGACTGGCCATCTTTAGTGAAATGTAAGTTAGATTAAAGTCTGGAAAGATTTAATCTAATGGAAATGACTTGAATAATACATGGTTATTTAAATCCTATAGATCTAAATACTTAGTGGGTAGTATAGGTATATATGCTCACCATGTAAACCCATTTTCCGGAACTTAAAGAAGACTCTAATCTTAATTAACCTTAGACATAAGTTAAGGATGGAAGTCCATTGTGCGTTTGAGCTAATGTTAATGCTATTAGGATGCTGTAGCAACAAGAATAAACTTAATTAGAGAAAGTAGTGGATAGAGGATTTAACCATACGAGCCCGCTTTACTACTCAATACTACATTAATATCAACTTAACTTCATACCCTGCAAGTTCTAAACCATTTTATACAGCACTATTATTTCCACTATAGTTTTAAAACAATTGAACTTAATCACTGCTATCGTCATGTTTTCCAATTATTTTTAATTTGGTCAATATTGTTGTATGTTTCTCACTATAGCCCGCTTTATTTTTCAAT
>QANY01008171.1:53824-119918 GCA_003255025.1 Datisca glomerata
TGTGTGTGTGTGCGTGTGTGTGTGTGTGTGTGTGTGTGTGTGATGGAGAATTCGATAAAGATTTGGAAGGAGAGATTGAGAAAGATTTGGATGCAGAGAGAGAAAGGAGGAGTGTGTGTGTTTGATGGAGAGTTAGAGAAAGATTTAGAAGGAGAGTTGGAGAAAGATTTAGAAGGAGAGAAGAAGAGAGAGACACGGAGTGAGAGAGCGAGAAAGAGAGAGAGAGAGAGTTTGTGTGTGAGAGAGAGAGAGAGACAAGTAGAGGGAGACAGAGAAGGGAACGTGAGTAAGAGGGAGAGAGATAGAGAGAGGGGGGAGAGAGATAGAGAGAGGGGAGAGAGGAGATGGGGGAAGAGGCAGAGAGAGAGAGAGACTGGTAGAGGGAGGGAGAGAGAGAGAGATGGGAAAGGTTCGAGAGATAAGGGAAGAGGGAGATGGAGGGAATGAGAGAGAGAGGGAAGGGGAGAGAAAGTGTGGGGGGGGTTGTGTGTCTTTGTGTGTGGAGAGAGAGGAGGAGGGAGAGAGAGAGCGATATAGACGATGAGAGAGTAAAAGAGATCTGCAGACGAGGGAGATTGATTTGGAGAGAGAGATGGGGAGAGGGAGGAAAAAATGAGGGGGAGATGGAGAGCGAGAGCGAGAGAGAGATAGAGAGAGAGGGCTGGGAAAGTTTTGGAAGAGTAAGGGAAGAGGGAGTGAGACACGGAGAGAGAGAATGTGTGCGTGTGTGTGTATGTCTTTGTGTGTGGGGGAGAGAGGGGGAGGGAGGGAGAGAGGGATAGAGTAAAAGAGGTTCGTAGATGGGAGAAAGAGTGGGGAGAGAGATGGGGGATGGAGGAAGAAAATGAGGGGGAGAGGGAGCGGGAGAGGGAGATGTAGAGGATGAGAGAGAGTGTATGTGTGTATGTGAGAGAGTAAGAGAGACTGGTAGAGGGAGGGAGAGAGAGAGTGTGTGTGGAAGGGAGAGAGAAAAATAGATAGGGAGAAAGGGATAGAGAGAGAGCAAGGATAGAGAGAGTGCGCGTGCGCGTGCGCGCACATGTGTTTGTGTGTGGGGGAGAGAAGGGGAGGGAGAGAGAGGGATAGAGACGATGAAAGAGTAAAAGAGATATAGATGGGGTAGAGAAAAAATGAGAATTAGAAAGTAAGAGAGATTGGTTAAGTTGGAATTACGTCCATGGTGTAATAACTATTTATAAGTATTTCTTTATTTTTCAGATATTTTGTCTTACTAAATTTAATGAATGAATGCAAGTTTTTCTATTAATTAAAGTGTGTTTGATATTTACTCAAGTTCTGGGACTATTGTCAATGTAAGAAGAGTAAAAGACAGGGAAATTTTCTAGACAAACTTTTCTAAAATAGTTTATAACATTATTCACAGTCTTTGGATCGATCGGGCAATCGAGTCCAATTAGAACTGTTAGGTTGAACCAAAAAATACCGATCTCTAGGCGTGGAAGGGGAGACTCTAATGGTTGACCTAAACTTATTATGAAACATGTTGAATAAACTAATAACAAATTAGTTTGGAGCAAAGTCGTTTATCTAGCTCTAAATCTAATTGTTACATCTTAAAAATATTTTCATAATTGAGGTGAATACGAAACTTGACCTAGTTAATTACGATCTTTGATATGTCAAAAGAGTAAGTTCAAATTACCGGACAATAACTCGACTGTTGAGATCGTGATTCAACTATGTTGGAGTTGCGGATTCACAAATATGAAAATTCGTAATTAGATTACAAAATGCAACAATATCACTTTGTTCAAGATTAAAGATGCGAGTACTAGAATAGTGACATTATAAAGAGCTAAAATAGAAAAGCACATAAGTCTTGGAGAAGTGAACCCACATTTTCATAAGCACAAAATTTTCTTTCACGTTCCTCCTACTTTATTTTCTCTTACTTTTCCTGCGAGAGAACATTTCATTCAATTTTTGGGCATTTAGCCACTCAGCGTCTTGCTCAGTCACGCATGTCAAGCTGACACCCAGCCCCAGCTTTCTAGTTTTTCCCATTTAATGGAGCCCCTTTATTGAATGACTCCTGCTTGCATCCTAATAAGAGCACCCATTAAGCCACCAACGAAATACTCTCAATATTGATTACTGCTGACTTGCCCAGCTCACCACTCATCAGAAAAGTATTTTATTATAAAGTATTTTATCATGTCATCAAGTCATAGTGGAGTGGTTACATTGCTAATCCTTTACTCATAAACCCTTACATGCAGTGTATCCAACACGCCACAAATAAGCAAGAGATAAAACCATAAAAATATAAACTCATGCTAACTTGCATTGATTTCATTTTAGAAAATCATGAAGGTCATTATGAAATAAAGCACAAAAAGTAATCCCAAAAAATTCATAATAAACTGCACATTGATTGTAAAGCAAAACTGATAAAGAATACAGGTCTAGTTGATTATTCATTGGATAAGAGAAAAACGCATAGTTACAGATTCACCTGTTGAGGCTAATAGAAGATAGAGAGACTTCTGAGCAGAGGCTCAAGCATACACTCTGATTTTGTCAATATGTGATGACTTGACGTCATTATAAGGGAGCTAACAATCTGAATATGTGCTTCCTGCCACAAAGCGACGCCCACAAAGTAAATGAAGTTAAAATTTTGAAAAGTCTCATCATGAAACTTCAAAAGCTTTATATGAAAACACAAGCCAAAACAAAAAACCATAGTTAATGGATGAAATTTGTCTTCATCTGAGATTTTGAGATTCCCTAGCTGATTTGATTAATATTTATTAGAACAATGACAATATCGTTCCTCTATGTAGCGTGACAGAGTAAACGATAGGAGTTTTCCTTTTCTTTTCTTGTTTTGGTGTGAGACTAAAGTTTTGTATCTTATAAAAATAAAGGAGGGTCATTGTGTAATACACAATCAATAGAATGGATTGTGACTTTTTAAAAATAGTTGAAGTATTTAAAACAAAATCAGTCTTCTAAAACTAACATTTAGCAAACATATGGGTATGTAACATAAAGGAAAACAGTTCATTCCAATCACTTTATTTAAAAGGGATTGAAAGAAATAAAATGTATGACAAAATAAGTATATACACCGGAATGAAATCAATTAAGTAAAAGTCTTTTGTGTAATACATAATCTATGGAATGAATTACAACTTCTTAAAAGTAGTTCAATCATTTAAAACAGAATCGGTTTTCTATAACTAACATATAGCAAGGACATATGTAAATAACATAACAGTTCATTCCAATCACTTTATTTAAAAGGAATTGAAAGAAATAGATCAATGGGCAAATAAGGATAGACAAAGAAAACCATAAATAAGTTTGAATATAGAGTACATACACCAGAAATGTTGATTGGGAAAACTCATCAAAATTCTTACATTACGTTGTAGTCTGTACAAGGGTGGATGTATTTCAGTTCATGCACGACAGATGTTCTATTTAAACAAAACTAATTAAACTCAATTGTAATGAGCTAATATCCAATATATCTTGCTCTTAAAGTTTTAACCTTGAAACAAATGCTAATGTTAATAAAAGATCAAAGTACCAAAAAAGGACGCTTATCATTTTCATATTCTAAATCTTGTAAAATCATCATAGCTGGTCAAATACAAACAAAAAAAAACGTGATAAGGAAGAAGCGACAACAGGTGACATAAAAAAATGTTTTAATAGCTAAAACAAAACAACAATAGTTAAGGGGTAAAAGAATAGACAACTATATTAAAAACTAAAAGGCTGTCATGAAAGGAAATAAAATTATGGCAATCGATGCATCGAATCCTAACTTGGAAGGATGTGCATACCACTTTTCCTTTCAGTTATAAGGTCTTCTCACTCCACACGCTTGGAGGACCATAAAACTTCACCATTTTTACCGTTGAAGATGTGCTTGAATCTCACACGAAAAGTAATTTAACTAACCTGAGAGATATGTTTAAAAAATAAGAGAACTCGTATAAAAACCACAAAAACAATTAAACAAACATAAAACACACATGTACAACCTTCTAAAATTGTGTCGCTACGTGCTGCAACCTTCCCCTCATATGCTCAAGATAGTTGTAACAAGTTTTCCTATCCATACTTGTCAACTAAAAGCCACCCAACTCTTCTTATTTTTTCCTTTTTTTCTTTTTTCTTTCCTTTTTTTCTCTTTTTACGTCCCAATCAGCGCACCCACCACGCCACCAACAACGCCAACTACTCTCGATATTGATTACTATTGACTAGCCTAATTCACTCATTAGCAAAGTATTTTATTATAGACAAAGTTCATCTATCACGTCACAATGGAGTGGCCGCAATGCTAATCCTTTATTCATAAACCCTTACATGCAGCGTATCCAACTTGCCACAACTAAGGCAAGAGATAAACACAAAACAACAGAAACTCTTGCTAGCATGCATAGATTTCATTTTCCAAAATCATGAAGTTCATTACAAAAAGGCACAAAAGCAATCCCAAAAAATCATAATAAACTGCATATTGATTGTAAACCAAACTTAAGAAGACAAGAGGTCTAGTTGATTATTCTTTGCATAAAAGAAAAACTCATCGTTACAGATTCACCTGTTAAGGCAGATGGAAGATAGAGCCTTCTAAGCAGAGACTCAATGAATATACACACTGAGTTTTTTAATATGCTATGACTTCACATCATTATCAGGGAGCTAACAATCTCAATACGTGCTTCCTGCCACAAAGTAACGCCCACAGAGTAAAAGATGTTGAATTTTGAAAATCTCATCATAAAACGTCAAAAGGTTTAGATGAAAACACAAGCTAAGACAAACAACCATATTTAATGGATGGAATTAGTCTTCATCTGAGATTTTGATTAAAATTTTTAGAACAATGACAATATCGTTCATCCATGAAGCATTACAAAGAGTAAACAATAGGAGTTTTCCTTTCTTTTCTTGTTTTGGTATGAAACTAAAGTTTTGTATCTAATAAAAATAAAGTAAAGCAGGGTCATTGTGTGATACGCAATCAACAGAATGGATTGCTACTTTTCAAAAAATAGTTAAAAGTATTTAAAACAAAATCAGTCTTCTAAAACTAACATTTAGCAAACATATAGGTATGTAACATACTGAAACAGTTCATTCCAATCACTTAATTTAAAAGGAATTGAAAGAAATAAATGGATGGCAAAATAAAGAAAGACACCGAACACCAGATTCACATGTTGGAGCAGATGGAAAATCGTGCCTTCTAAGCAGAGGCTCAACGAATATACAAAATGAGTTTTTCAATATGTAATGACTTGACGTCTCAGGGAGCTAACAATCTGAATACGTGCTTCGTGCAACCAAGCAACGCCCACAGAAAAAAAAAAAAAGAAATTAAAATTACATCACTTTTACACCGGTTCAATTTTGAAAAATCTCGTCATAAAACTTTAAAAACTTTAGAGAAAAACACAAGCTAATACAAAGTTAAAGAGATACACAACTACATCTTTTTTAAGCTTCCACTTTCAGCTAGAATTCATGATAGTGTACATGAGATCTTGATTAAAAATCATGAATGTTTGAACATAATTGCGTCATGTGTAGTTTTGAAGATATACTCGACAAATAATATTGTGCATGTGTAGTTCTCAAAGGGAAAAAATGGATTTCAAAAGTTTCTCCATCTATAGGCTTCTTTTTAAGATATTATAGATTTTTTAAGATATTATAGATTATAGATAGATGGGATATATAGGAGAAAATCAAAGCATATTTTGAGGGAAGAACTGTAAACAGAAGCCGGTTAAAAAAATTGTAAAGAAGAAAAAGAAAGAAAACATTACTGATAAGATAATGTGAAATACTCCAAAATGAGTTGAGCATTAAAGAAACAATGACAAACAAGATACAAATTGCAAATCTCAATAAATAAATAAATCAAACGAAATAATTCCAAAATGGTCAAAGAGATAATCACACCTGACATTGTTCCCACCAATTTGAAATGAATCCAGCTTCGATCCAAGCTTTATAAGCTTTTCTCTTCCCATTTCTAAATTTATAGTCTTACAAAAGATTCATTCTTCTGAGACCTCTTATGCCTTTCAGCTTCAAGTTGCAAACCCAACATACAAAAAATCAATATCCAACGTTCACAATGGTTTTTCCAAACCATTTTAGAGCTTTGAAGATCTGCATCAGAAAACAGCAACTCTGAATCAGACGAAGAAACCACCAAAACGTTATACGCAGTAATCTCTCTTTACTTTTGACAGTTTATAAACAAATGAATTTTTTTTATCAAAAGTACTATTATGAAAACAATTGTTATAGGCATCAACGAATAATCATACATCAACTGCCAGTAAAAATTTCAGAGCAAAAGTTAACTGAAAGAAACCTGAGGAATCAGTAGAATATATCGCAGAAAATCAAGTAAAATAACGGAGATCATGTTAGGGTCCACGTGATGAAATATAAGCGCTAAAAGTAAAGCCATCAAAACAGTAAAAACAATACCTCTAATTTTGTAAAAGAGACACATTTCGAGATATAAACTAATCCTCCAAAATTGAAGACTAGAAATATAAAGAGCTAGAATAGTTTTAGTTCAGTCCTATCGTTTTACCAAACCCAAAATTTTCCTCAGTCCTATCGTTTTAGTTCAAGATCAAGATGGGAGCACTAGAATAGCGACATTATAAAGAGCTAAAATAGTAAAGCACAAAAGTCTTGGAGAAGTGAACCCACATTTACCAAATAAACTGTCACAAAAGCACCATTTCCTAAAGCTAACGAACCAAACCAGATAACGCCCACCAGGAACTAAACTGTCTCCGAGTTTCAAAACCCAAAATCAAGGAGGCCGATGCTTTAAAGGTGAGCTGTGACGAAATGTTTTATGAGGAAATGTTTTATGAGTATTGCAGAACCAGTACTACCTTTTCATAAGCACGAAATTTTCTTTTACCTTCCTTATACTTTATTCTCTCTATGATTTTCCTGCGAAATTTGAGAAGATTTTTGAGAAGATTTTATTCTATTTTTGGAAATTTAGCCTCTCTGCGTCTTGCTTGCTCAGTCATGCACGCCAACTGACACCCAGCCCAGCTTTCTTGTCACCTCCGCGGACTACTTGGTTTGAGCAATTATATTTTTTCTTTTATTTACTCTGACCAAGTAATATTTAACATTATGAATTTAACATTATGAATGAATTCTAAAGCCATAAACTAATTAGTCTGAGCAAGTAAATATCTCATACTTGCTCAGACCAAATAGTTTTTAATATTTTCAACAAATGAAAATATTAGAGCCAAAACTACTTGTCTGAATAAATAAAATATATCTCTTACTTGCTCAGACCAGGTAATTTTTAATATTCTAGATAAATGCAATTGCCAGAGCCAAAACTATTTGATCGAAGCAGGTAGATTACATCTCCTACTTGCTCATACCAAATAATTTTTTACTTTGACATGATTATTGCCCAGAATATTAAGAACTACTTGGTTTGAGCTTGTTGATTATATCATTTATTTGTTCATACCAAGTAGTTTTAATATTCTTGACAAAATGAAATCGTAAGAGATCGAAAACTACTTGGTCTGGGCAAGTAGATTTATATCATACTTGCTCAAACCAAGTAGTTTTTCACATTATGCACAAATGCAAACCACTTCATAACATACATAAAGTTATTATGTAAAATACGTATTTCATGTGTTGAAAAATATATCAATTTTAGGTTTGAATATCAAAACTTACTAGTTTAAGGTTAGAAAATCAAAGGGATCAATATTTTAGGTTTTCATATACCAATTTTAACTTTGAAATTTGAAATAACCAATTTTATATTTTCATGTACCAATTTTAGACTTGAAAAATAGAATGTACCAAATTCAAATTTGAAAAATCAAAGGTACTGAATTTAGTTTTCACGTACTAGTTGTAGATTTTGTATCAATATTAGGCTTAAAACATGAAATGTACCAATTTTACTTTTCAATGTACCAATTTAGGTTTGAAAATAAAATTGTATCCATTTTAGGTTTTCATGTAGCAAATTTTTGCTGAAAAATATGAAATGTGCCAAATTTAGGTTTTAAGTAGTTGAATACCCGTGCTACACACTAAATTATAAAATACTATTTTTTGAGTTCAATTTAGTTTAATAAAAAACTCATCAACTAAAAAGGAGGAGTTGATTCAGAAATTTGATCATGAAATTAAAAATGTTATATTTGATTAGAAAGTGCATGAGAACGTATATATTAGATTGTTTAAATAAAAATCTTATTTAGAGTAAACAATGAAATATTATGTAAATGTATTATTCAGACCAATCATGTACCGGAGACTTTTATGACTTCTAGACCTAGCTTATCTCTTTTATTTTACTTAGTGTTTTCTTTGTGAGTTTTGTTACATTTAGTAATATCTTAATTCGTATAAATTCTTCACTTCACATATATTAATGTTGTATTTGAATATTCATATAACTCAACTTTTACTTTTACTTCCTATTTAAAATAGGAAAGACAAATTATGGAATTTATAAATTAGGTTGAATTTAATTTTTTTATTAATTAAAAATAAAATAATGCAAAGGCCGTAAGAAAAAGCTGGTATCTTGTTTTAGAACTGCATGTAGTTTCACTCTAAAATAGATTATAACAATTTGTATAATAGTTAACATCCATTTCACATTCTTTTACTAAAGTCTTATTTTTTCGTAATAGAACATATATATGATTTATCTAAGGATAATATTAAAGCTAGATACGTTCAATTGTTTTATTGACTATAAACTAAACCGTTTAGTTAGTTCACGTTGTTTCTAGTGTAATATAAGTTACCATATAATGCCTCATATCAAGGACCAATGAAATAAATTTCTCATAAAATATATTACACAATCGATTAATTTATGTGCATGTATAATGATATTATTACATGCCATTTAATGAAAAATACTTGATATATAAGAAAATTTGTGAGAGATAAAATATTAAAGAAAACACTGTAAAGGTAAAGAGATACATGAAAAAATAAAATATTATTCAGTTGAACAGCTAAAAGAACATATAACAAAAAAATTGAAATTGACTACTGAAAAATGAAAAGAGTAAATTAAAGTAGACAGAGAACCCTATAACTATGATTCACGGATGAAGGGCAAAGAAGAAAGATGTATATTTGGTTCTTCATTAACCTTGACACAATCTAATTGAGATATTGATAAATTTATTAGTTATCAATTGATTATTTACTATAAATGTTTATACAAATAGCAAATGTCAGTTGAATATTATCTATGTGAAGATAAAACGTCTTTTTTGACTTAATGATAAGTTATTAGACTGATTATTTATTTATGTACTTTTATTCTATATTAATTAATAAATCTTTTATTACATACGATTTTAAGAGTTGAAAAATGAAATTACATTTTTAGCTAAAATACGATACTTAGTTAGAAAATTTAATTCATAAAATTAAAATCATAACAATTATATATGATGAACAAAGTTTCACATGACGAATCTAGTTAATTAATTTTAAAACATCATAAGTTAAAATTTTCAAGTTAAATATAGAAATATTGGTTATTAATTCTTAAATTATTTGCAAACTAATTGAATGAAATACTCACATAATCTATTATTTCTTAAAAATTAATTGGTCATAGTTCTTATTTCATCTCTAAAATCTACTAATGCATGAAATTTAATAAATATATTAATTATTTATTAATAACAATAACAATTAAATTGAAACAATAATTGGCGAATAATTGGGTATGAAACTTGACACCTGACGATAAAACATGCCTCATAATATGGTATATGTTGGAAAAAAATTATATGTGAGAGAATAAACAATAAAAATTAGTATTAATTAATTGACATAGTTAGTCGTATTATTACATGAATTAGAAGTTAAGTAATAGATAGACAAAAACCATGAGTAATTTGAGAAAACTATCACAAGTTTTGAAAGTTCTACAAATTTTCTCCGGATTTAGTTATAGTAGTGTACTAAATTTTAAAAAAAATTAATGTAATAGATTCTATTTTGAAATTGACCATTAAAATTAAACATAAATATTTAATGAGTGTCATAGGCGAAACATTTTTGTATATACCTTAATTTTAATAATTTAAGTAAACAACATTCGGTATTGACAAAGTAGGAGGATTATCGTATATAAGCATATTTGCAAAATCTATTAACGATGACCACAATAAATCCTTCAAATTGACTCTCGTTTTTCCTAAAATAGTTTTCAAGCAAACAATTCTCCACGTAGATCATCTGAAAGAAGATATATCTTTAGTTATAGTAGTTTGCATATATCTTCCATTGATATTGTCATATTAGGGTTATTACCATTTTATCAGTTATTAAAAAAATGATGTTAAAAAGTAAATGAAAATCTATACAAATTAAAGACAGAGAAAATTTGATAATGATGTTAGATCTTACCTTCTTCCTTCAATCTTTGTAGATAACAAATACAAATAACACATATCCTCGTCAAATATGAATATCATGAGATGAGAAGTTAAAACTAACCGACAAACTCTATTTCTACTTTAATTTCACAGTATAAGAAACTCAATAGAGAAATTATAAATTTGAATCAAAATTTAGAAGACAGATTAAACGATTAGTGAGTATTTATAAGAAGAGGAAGATCATGAGGTGTCTTGGCTATAAGTAAATTAAATAAAATAATTGCAATTGAATTTGAGGAGATAAAATTTGAGGGGTTGGCTGGGTTTTTTTATTACATACGTGTATGTTTAACAGTCTTATCTCAACTTTAAATGAATTTATTCATTTAATAATTTTTTATTATAGAATAGGATATCAATTTTTACATTTCAATGAAAGAACATACATTAAGATCATCTCACTACAAAATATTCAGAGGCAATCCATAAAACCCCATGTTATATATGTTGACTCCAGTCAATGTGACAATTTTGATGATGAAAAATAATATGTTGATTAATAATTTTATTAAGTGTGTAGGTCTTAAATAAAATGAAAATCATGTTGAAAACACTTAATCTTAAGTGTTTATGCAAGGACAATAAATGGCAAACAAAATCGTATATGACGAGATACACGCAATATTTTACGAAGGGCACGAAGCATATCAAACGAACCCCATATGATCTGAAACAAAGTTAGTTGAACTCAAAATGCTTCAAGTAACTAGGAAACAGGATCGAACCGCTCATGAATAAGAATGGAAGAGACTGAACCGGGTAGAACAGTGTGTAAAATGTCATGGACCGGTTCACCCTCAATCTTGTGTCAAAGCTGGCTCTGCTTTGGAGGGGATTTCGAATAACCTGTTTAAACTGGACGGACCGGTTTAGAACCGGATGGACTAGTTTCTACATAAGGAAATTCCTTGCGGAATTTCTGAAACTGGATCCATCGGTGGCAAACCGGTTGGACTGGTTGCTTATTTGGGAAATTCTCCCCAAATGAGGCACCGGTCCATCCGGTTACCAATCTGGTTTGGACCAGTTCCAAGATCCATCCTCCCCTATAAATAGGCCACAACATTTCTTCATTCCACCACACCTCTCTACTCCTCTCCGACGAAGCTTGTAGTATCTTATTCTTTGAGAGGCTTGTATTTTGAGTGAAATTTTGAGATATTTTCTAGAGAAAAGCTAGTGAGAATTGTGAGAAAATATTTAAAGATCTACTATATGACAGAGATAAATTTTGTAAGAGATTTTTAGATTTTGACCGAGCTGCATTGTCAAGGTCTGATTGGCATCATAAGCCAATATGGTTTATAAAAATTTGGTCTTCACCATCAAGAAGATCGTTTGAGAAAAATCTTCAAGGGGAGATCCTTAGAGCATGGACGTATGTATAGGTTTTCCCGAACCACGTAAAAATATTATGTGTCATCTCTCTTCTTTACTCTCTTTATTTTATGCACTTTAATATTCCACATCGTTATTATATTTTTTATTTATTTATTCTACGCATTTAAGCTTCCACACATTTATTTAATTGCGTAATTATTTTTTATTGCTTGATTATTTTTTCTATTATTTTATTTCAACTATTAAAATTTTTTTTAGACTATTTTTCTTTTAAAGGGATCTCATATCGATCCTACAATTGGTATCAGAGTTTGATGCTCAAATATTTAGACTTAATCATCTTGAATTATGACATCATCTTTTAATTTTCAATAAGGGCAATCAACTTCGAAGCCTCCATTTTTCGATGGAGTTTATTTTAATTTTTTAAATATTAGAATGAATGTTTTTATTCAATCTCTTGATTATAATTTATGAGAAATTGTAGAAAATGTACCTTACGTGCCCTAAGTCACGAGATTTGACCAAAAATGATAAAACTAAATTGTCTTTAAATGCTCAAGCTATGAGCATCTTATATTGTGCTTTAAGTATAAATAAGTATAACTGTATTTGTATGTGTGAATCTGCAAAAAACATTTGTCATGTATTAGAAATCATACATGAAGGCACATATCAGGTTAAAAACTCTAAATTGATATTCTCATGCATGAATATGAAAATTTTTAAAATGTGTGATATTGAAAGCATTGAAGACATGTTTACTCGCTTCAATGGCATTGTAAGTTCTCTTAAGACTCTGGGTATGACATTTACTAATAGTGATTTGGTGAGTAAAGTTATTAGGTCGTTATCAACGTTGTATGAGAACAAAGCAATTGCTATTCAAGAAGCGAAAGATCTTAAGACGTTTTAACTTGAAAAACTCATGGGATCATTGATGACTCGGGAATTGGAGTACATGGAAGAGGATGTGGATTATGTAAAAGGAGGAAATCTACTATTTAGAGCCACATCCATTGAGAGGCAAAGTGAAGATAAAGACGAAGATCTAATGCACTTCACAAAGAAGCTTCGAAAACAACTAACTAAGAGAGGATGCACTTCAAAGAAGAAATCCATGAAAAAGAGAAGCCTAATTGCAAATGAAAATGTACATATGTGCATAATGACACACATTGACAAGGTTAGCAAGCTTAATTTTTATAATAATCTTGATTTTTAAAAATTCACATGAATTTTTTGTTTAATTTTTTTTGTATGCATTTAAAATTAAATATTTTTATTTAAATTAAAAAAATGCATACATTGAGGGAGATATTTTTTAAAAATAAACACTTTTATTTTGATGGTTTCAAAGGGGGGTTGCAAAATTATGAAATGAGGAGAATTTTTTTACGAAAATGGGAATATTTTTAACAAATGGCATGTTAAATTAATTTTTGATGATTTCAAAGAGGGGGAAATATAGTTAATTTCAAAAGGGAAATAATTTTTAAAATTTTGAATTATTATTACATATGCGTATGAGAAATTTATAGTTTAAAGTTTTTGCAATCAATTGTTTGTCATCATAAAAAATGGGGAGATTGTTGACCACAGTCAATGCAACATTTTTTATGATGATAAATAATATGTAGATTAATAATTTTATTAAGTGTGTTGGTCCTAAATAAGGTAAAAATCATGTTGAAAATACTTAAAATCTTAAGTGTTTATGCAAGAACAATAAAGGATAAAAAACCCGTACATGATGAGATACACGCGATATTTTACGAAGGGCATGGAGTATATCAAATGAACTTCAAATAAACAAAGTTGGTTGAACTCCAAATGCGTAAAGGAAAAAGGAACCGGATCGAACCGCTCATGAATCAGAACAGAAGAGATCGAACTGGGGAAGAACAGTGTGTAAAAATGTCATAGCTCGGTTCACCTCAATCCTGTGTCAAAACTGGCTCTGCTTTGGAGGGGATTTCGCAGTTTGGAACCGGATGGACAGGTTTCTACATAAAGAAATTCTTTGTGAAATTTTTCAAATCGGATTGAGGATGAACCGGTCTATGATCACGACCGAGCTGCATTATTAAGGTCTAATTGGCACCATAAGCCAATAGGGTTTGAAAAAGTTTGGTCTTCACCGTTAAGATGATCGATTGGAAAAAATATTCAAGGGGGGATCCTTGGAGCGTGGATGTAGGGATAGGTTTTCACGAACCACGTAAAAATATCCTATGTCATATCTTTTCCCTACTCTCTTTATTTTATGCACTTTAATATTCTGCATCGTTATTATCTTTATTTATTTATTCTACGCATTTAAGCTTCCGCATATTTATTTAATTACGTAATTATTATTTTTGTTTGATTGTTTTTTCTATTATTTTATTTCAATCAATTTTTATTCATATATTAAAATATTTCTTTTAAACTATTTCCCTTTAAAAGGATGCCATATCGATCCTACAATATATTTTTTCAATACAAAGTTACAAACTATATAACGTTCAAGATATATGAGCTTAGTATTGTATTTTATTAGTTAATAAAACTAATTTGAAATAAATTTAATTTAAAATAATAAGTTTTATTGAGAAAATAGATTATTATGTGCGAATGAGGAGTAATAAATTAATAGTTCATATCTTGAATGTTATAATAATCTTGACACTTGGTAAAAGTTGGTTATAGACACATGGCGGATTAAGAGGTGTCCATACCCAACTTTATAAATATATATAAGATCGCAAGATCAGATCGAGAATCGTAAAATGCTATAAATTCTTAATAATTTATTAGTAAAATATAGTTCTATGCTAATGAGACTTGAATATATTGAAGAAAATGATTATAACACAAGTATCTACCTATTCAATAAAAATAACACCAAGTCATCTAAAACAACACAATGTAAAGTAGAGTTCTCATAAAAATAACACCAATTCATCTAAGATAACACAATATAAGGACATCAAAATGTGTTGGAAGAGAAATATTAGGAGAAAAGTAAACACTCACTAATATTCTTGCTCACTTTATCCAAATTCATAAATTAAATACCCTCTAGTATTAAATCTATTGTCACTGATATGTCAAAACCCAAAATATACAAATTGAAAAATTTACCCCAAAACTAAAATGCAGAACAGAGTGAGAGAACACCAACTTCGCAAATCGCAAGAACAAATGAAATTACTCATCTATAGATTCTTCTTAACTAATACAATTCATATCTCATGTTTATATTCTTTTGCATTTGTATATAAACAAACTAATTCATCATGTTTTAAAAATGTATGTAGTATAAGACTATACGAGTGTTAAATATTGGACATATTCTGCGATTTTTAGTTTTGAATTTTCATTTGCATTCTCAACATTGAAGAATCTGGATGGGTAACACATGCAAGAAGTATGGATTTTATTGAAGAATCTAGATCCATTGAGTTTTCTTTTTTGTGTTTTAGGAGAGAGAGAGGAAACCTTAGAATGGTGTTGTATTGTTGTCAATTTATTGATTCTACGGTTACTCCTCGTCGAAAAAAGTGGTGAATCACTGGAAGGAGAAAACGACGTAGGCCGCATGTGCTGGGGATCGAGGGCATGCTTCCTTTTGTTTTGAGAGGGGTTTGTTTGATACAGACTTGAGAGTTAAGAGAGTTTGGGTTTGTTTTTTAATTTCTATTTTTTAATAGCAAAAAATTGCCTTAAACCTTTTTTTAATTTTAATGGGCTTTTAGGATCAAGACCCATATTTGGCTCAATAAGATAAGAATAAATGATCTTTGGCTATTCGACCCACACCCATACATGACCCAAGTCACCCAATTAACTAAGCTATAGGATGAGATCGTGATCTTATGCGATCCTACGATCCAAATTACGATCCAAATACAATCCTATCAAATTGCGACTATAGCATGAGATTCAGATCGTTGGCCTCCTAGAGGATGGTATGATCGTACAATCTGGATTAAACACAATTCTACCAACACAATCCTATCAAATATTTACTTCTCCATACCTTGTCTCTAAATTAAACGCAATTCTGCATCTTTTGGTATCAGAGCCAAACTTGGTAGGATATTTACTACTCACTTAATTATTGTTCTTCTTCTCCGCCCAAGTGGTTGGTTAGTTATTCTTATTTATTATTGTTTACTTGCTTACTTGATTTAATTATTTCTATTAATCTGCTTCTCATCCCAATTGACTGGTTATTGTTATGTTTAATTATTTCTCTGTATCTTTGATTTCCTAATCTGTGAATCTGACGTATCAGTTTCTATTAAGTTTTCTTGAGTTACTCCAGTAAGACCTTTTATGAGGTGTAAATATTGAGGGTAGGGTAGCTATTGAAAGGAAAATGAGTGAAGAATAAAACTTTAAAGAAGGTTGTAAAAGTCATAGCAGATTTGATAATCAAAATATATGATGAAATTTTTTTACATAAGAATAATTTAGTTAACTAGAACGCTGAGTAGATTATTTAGAAATAATTCTTCTTGTAGCGGTAGATTTACAATAAATATAATTCCTGACATAATTAATGAAGAACATATTGAATATTTGGCTGATGATCATGTAGATCATATGGTATGGAATATACCAAAAATTCCCAATAAAAAAATTTACAAACCAACATTGTTTGTTGCTTCTTTCAAGGCTCAACATCATGTTAAAACAATTGAAAAAAATATATGTGTTGGGGGTTATACCCTCAAAGCATGTGCATTGACATTTTGATATGAAATTTAAATTTTTCTTATAATTTTTCTTTTAAATTATTGTTGAATAATTTATATAAATATCTAAAAATTTCATATTCATTAATGAGACTATGAATAAAATTGTCAGCAACATATTAAGATAATAGATAATGAATAAAATTATCAGTAACATATTAAAGTATGGAAACTTTAATGAATGGTTGCTAGTACTGTTCACTAAGCATTATGAATGCGTGTGATCTAAATCCGAATCATTGATGTGTATAGACATCTTAATGAAGTTACTTTATATAATGAGATTATAAATGACTGGGCCTATGTGAATTAATATTTTTAACGACGTGCCGTTTATCATAAAAATTTAATACACATCAATTCGATGATCATACGTAGATCAAGCTGAATCCTAAGTAGTTATGGGCTCTCATGCATGTCTACTTGATCTTTTGATTCAGTTTTTAAGGTTTATTTGTAAAACAAGCTAGTGACTTTTGTTTTGGAGATTCAGTGGTGTGGATGGATGAGAACATGATCTTACAAGATTTGAAATCCAAGCTTTCCTAACGAATCGTATATCGGTTCCTTTAAGTGTTAATTCTGAATCTGAATGGTTATTGAGCTCAAATTTATAATATGATTATAAATTATCCATTCACTAGTAAATTAATGGTACTTAAGGATCAAAAGATATTTAGAGGGGTAAACGATAATTTTGACCAGCTCTAATTTACCAATCAATAATTTGAGAACAGAACTATATGAAATGATTATATCAGTAGACTATATGAGAATACTCTGTAAATACATTCTATAACGATAAGAGTGCAATTTCATATTTGTATTGGAGTAATAATGCAATTAATAAATAAGATTATTTAATTAAAGAGTTTAATTAATATTCTGGTTTATTGGAGCTTAAGATTATAGGTCCATGATACTCAAGTCATTTCTATACTACGTTGTCTAGGGTGTGAATATTTCAGGACGTGAGAATATGACTGTTTTGCAAAGAAATTTTTATTCTGAGGCAAGTACGTAATTATGAGATAAGTATGTGTGATTAATTAATTGAATTATTTATATATAAATTTTGGAAATCGCATATATATAAATAATTATATCGATTAATTTTCAAATTATGGATATATGAAACTGAATATCTAATTTGTGAAATTACATAAATAAATTATTATTGGATAATAATTAAATCAACTAAAATCTATTATTTGTGAACTAACAGATAAACTAGTTGATTGAGATAATCAATAAATTAATTTTGAATTAACTGATATGATGATATTTATTTGATTAAAATAAATATTTAATTTGCAGTAATTGTCACGTGCCGTTCAATGATTGAGAATCAGAGATCACTATGGACTGTTGTAGTGCCACGTAACATTACACCAGTAGGCTTGCAACACTACAGTGCCACACGACACTGTATTGTGGCGTATAGCACAATGCAGTTGTGCACCAATTATATAGTGGGTCTCACTTTATTGGAAAATGTGAAATTAAACATTAATTTTTAATTATCTCTAAAAATCTGATAAGCCTAGATATTATTCTAATGATCTGTCTTAGTGCTGATCAGTTTAGAACTAATTGATGGTTGTTCAATGTTTTTAAGAACACAATTGATCTCAGGGAGAAATTTTGCCCATGATTAAAAGTTAATCCAATATCTGAAGGAATATTCATCGCGTTATTTTAGAGAATCCTCTGACTAAAATCCTTCTCAGTAAATCTCTAGATCTCATATGTTGAGTATATCTAGAGACAGAAAAATGTCTTCGTTATATTCTACGTGTCACACACATCCTAGTGTGTTGAGGATTGACTTAGAAGATCTTAGTGTAGATCTCAGAGTCTACTGATATTTGGAATGATTTCGTGGGAATGGAGAATCGATCAGTTTTGCGAGGACGCTTGATTTAAACTACAAGAGGTATATAATTTCTAACCTTATATGTTGTAGATCTAACTTATAAATATATAATTGATTCTGACTGATTGAAAAGCATCTTTCAATTAAAAGTTTTTATTCGGAAACTGTAGCGTTGCTCAAGTTTTTGCTTTATTGAAAATATTTTATCTTTATTAAAAGTTTTAAATTTTTTTAAAAGGCCACGCGCCTACGCGCTTTCATCGCGCACGCATCGCAGTAGCCAGCAAGTGGTATCACAGCGGTCCTTATATATTTATATGTTAAATGTTGTGTGGGTTTTCTTGCATTATTCATATAATATGAGATATGTATGAATGAATGAATGATTATGTTTTTTGAATGTATGGAAAATAATGAATCCTTAATTATATGGTGATTATTAAGTTCGACTTTGTTCTTAATTTTTCCTAGATCTTGTGTAAACCATTTTGAGGTGTAGGAATTTTTAAATTTATTTGGAATATTATTGTAATTGTTCCGAACGTGAGAAGACGAAGAACGGTGAAATTTATTGTTCATGAAAATTTACAGTTCACGAAAAATTTACTGTTCACGGTAAACTAATGTTAACGCTGAAAAATACTATTTCAGCGGTAGCGGTCGTCGACGACAGGCGCCTGCCGGGAGTTGGATAGGCAGCAGCAGTGGTGGCCGGTGGTGATGGGGCCGCAATAGGAGAGTCCTGTTGTCGGTAGCAACTGTTGTCTCTTTTAGAAAAGTTTCACATAAATCCTGATAAGAACCAACCCTATCACTGTAGATTTTTATGATAACCCTAATCTATCAATTATCCTTTGGAATTTTGAAATTAATGTAATTTTAAAATTAATTTTTAATTTTTAATTTTATGAAAATTAGAAATTAATAGGTTGATTGGGTTTGACCCAAGCTTGACCAGATCAAATAAAATATTTATTTGACTAAGTCAAAGTCAATAATTTTAAAGGGATAAATACAGAAATTATTTTTCATTAAGAAAAATAGTTTTTCCTAATTATATAGGATTTTGCTCAAAGCTTGAAGATGAACATCAAAAGGAGAAGGCAATATTTGAGAAATATGTATTCTTGAAGTTCGTTTTATAATTTTATTTCTTTATTTCAAGAGTTATAATTTAGAAATACTAAATAGTCACTCGGTCCATTATTATTTTATTTAATTGTTAAATAATTGTTTATTGTTATGTTTGATAACATGTGAATAGTTACGAATTGACCGAACAAGCATTGTTAAAAGAGAAAATATGAGATATTTTAAGTTTTAATTAATAAGGATGAGAATGTCATATAGACAGTCTGAGGTTAATTTGACTGACCATAATCGTTGGATTGTTTTATCATAATTAGTAAATGTTAAATTTTTGTGTTTATTATGATTACATTCATGCATCACGTTTACTTTTCAAATTTTGGATATTTATCAATTATATTGAATTATGTATGTTTTAAATTTCAGATATTATTATATTTACCATCTGCAACCCTGTTATTGTTTTACTTGCGCTTAAGAAATTGAATGGTGATAATTTCATAAGATGACAATCGAATATGAATCTTAATTTATGAGAGCCACGAGCTCGTTCTTACTGAGAAATGTTCTGAAGAGTCCACTGCTAATGCCCCTAAGAATGTTAGGGACAAATTAGATGTTTGGATTTTATCCAACAACAAAGCGAAGTGCAACTTGCTTGTGATCATGTATGATGTTCTGAAAATCAAGTATGAGAGCATGGAGACTGCCTATGAACAATGATGCGCTTGTTTCAGATAAAGTATTGGGGACAGTCCGCTTAATTTTGAAAATAATTATCTTATTTTGAACAATGATTATTTTGTTCCTAGATTTTCTAGAAATTTGATTTCTTTATCCTTATTGAATGAACATAATTTTGATGTTTCTTTTAATAATAATATGATTATTATTTTTAAGAATGGAATCGATATTTATCATGCAAGATTTTTGAATGGACTATATATGCTTATACCGACTGAACACGCGTTTAATATTTTTGAATTATTTAAAGTAGCTAAACTTAAAAGTAACAAACGACAAAGAGTTTCTCGTGATGATGATAACACATATCTTTGACATCTTAGGTTGGCACATATTAATTTAGATAGGTTAAACAAGTTAACAAAGTATAGTGCTTTGAGAGAACCAAATGTTGGAACTCTTACTGTTTGTAAATCTTTTCTAGAAGGTAAATTATCCAAGAGACCTTTCATAGGAAAGGGTCAAAGAACCAAGAAACCACTTGAGCTAGTATATAGTGATGTATGTGGACCGATCAATGTACAAGCTAGAGGTGGGTATGAGTATTTCATCACCTTTATTGATGATTATTCAAGATATGGTTATAATTACCCAATGCATAGGAAGTCTGAAACTTTTGGAAAGTTTAAAGACTTCAATGCTGAAAAATAATTAGATAAATCATTGAAAACCCTTCGATCTGATCGAGGTAGAGAATACTTGGATTTAGAATTCAAAGACTATTTGCTGGAGTATGGAATCTTATCTCAACTCACAGCACCTAGAACGCCGCAACAAAATGGTGTTGCAAAAAAGAGAAACTTAATCTTATTGGATATGGTTAGGTCGATATTAAGCTACTCATCACTACCACTTACATTTAGGGGATATGCTTTACACATAGAAACTTATATTTTGAATGTAGCGCCTTCTAAGTCTGTAAGCAAGGCACCTCCAGAGTTATGGAATGGGTCCAAACTCAGTTTGCGTCGGTATATGGGGGTGTCCAGCTCATGTTCTTAGACTTAAGACTTGAAAGTTAGACTCAAGGTCTGAAGTATGCATATTCGTGGGCTATGATCCAAAGACTAGATGTTGATATTTTTATAGTCACAAGAATTAAAAGGTGTTTGTGTTGATAAACACAAATTTCCTTGAGCATGACTTTATGGAAAACTACAAACTTCATAGAAAAGTAGTTCTCGAGAAATTAGCGTATGATGAGATCAGGCCACCTTCATTATCAACTGATAAACGACAAATCATAGTAACCACAGTTTCTGTAAAGCAAACCCCGTTGCCACATTGTAGTGGGAGGGTTGTGAGAACCAGTTCGCTACGAACTAGAGGCACATGTCCTAGTGTTAGACACTGATAAGGATGACCCATTATTTTATGAAGAAGCGATGGATGATCCTAAAAAAGAGAAATGGCAAGATGCCATGAACTAGGAAATGGAATCTATGCATTCCAATTCTGTCTGGGAACTTATGATCCACCTGAAGATGTCAGATCCATTAGATATAAATGGATCTTAAAAAAGAAAAGAGGTATTGATGGGAAAGTAGAGACTTTCAAGGCACAACTGATAGTCAAGGGCTATACACAAAGAGAAGGAGTCGATTATAACGAGACATTCTCCCTTGTGGCCATGCTAAAATCCATTTGCATCATTTTGTCCATGGCCATTAGTTTTGACTGTGAAATATAGCAAATGGACGTCAAGACAACTTTTCTGAATGACACTCTTGAAGAAAACATCTATATTAAAAATTGACAAGATCAGATTGTATGCAAGTTGCTTAAATCTATTTATGGATTAAAGCAAACATCTAGATCTTGAAATCTTACTTTTGATGAGATCATAAAGTCTTATGGATTTGAGAAAAATTTTGACGAAGCCTGTGTTTATAAATACATCAAAGATAGAGATAGTGGTTTTCTTAGTTCTTTTTGTTGATGATATTCTACTAATTGGGAATGATTTAAAAATTTTGTCAAAAGTAACGAAATGGTTAGCTGAGAAGTTCTAAATGTAAGATTTGGGAGAAGCGAGCTATGTTCTAAGCATCCAAATCCTAAGGGATAGATAAAATTTTTGGAATATAACCATAAAGTACCGTGTAATAACTATTTATTTATATTTAGTCATTTCTCAGACATTCGTATTATTGAATTTTATGAATAAATTAAAAATGTTGTTTTAAATTAAAGTGTGTTTATAAATTACTCAATTCCTGAAACTTTCATCAACGAACGAAGAGTGAAGACAGATGCGTCTCCAGACGAACTCTTATAAGAAAGTTCAGAATGATATTCGCAGTCTTAGGATCGACTGAGCAATAGAATCTGATTATGACAGTTTGGTTGAACCAATGGATGTCAGTCTTGGGGCATGGGAGTGGAGACTCAAACAGTTAACCCAGACATGTTATGAACGTGTTTAATAGGCCAATAACAAATTAGTTTAGAACCAAAAACCATTTATTAAGCTCTAAATCTAATTGTTACACCTTAAGGGTATTTTCATAATTACTTTAATCCTTAGGTGAATATGTAGCTTGACTTAGTTAGCTGCAATCTTTGACATGTCAAATGATTGAGTTCAAATTGGCGGGTAATATCTCAACTGTTAGGATTGTTATTCAATTAAGTTAAAGTTACGTGATTCACAGATATTGAAAAATTCGTGGTTGGATTGTGAAAGCAACAATATCACTGTATGCTTTATTGATGGGTGTGTGAATAAATTAATCTGGCCAGGTATTCAATGAATTGATTAATTGATTAAGACTTGTGAATTGTACGAGACAATTTACTATTATGTCTTTCTTATTCACACTCAATATAGAAGTTAAGAAAATAATAATATGAGGGGTAAAATGATAATTATACGTTCCACTCTTGTTATTGATAGTCACGATGGGTATTGTGTCAAAATATTTTGTGGACCGTAAAAATAAATAGAGTTTCTTTACACCAACAAAAAATGTAGGGCGCATGAATCGAGAGTTGATTCGGTATCGAACCTATAGTGGAGTCGTACGATGTTATGATTAAATAGGTCGGGAATTTATGGAGATAAATTCGTTGGGTATTTGAATCTTTATATTTACTCATGTTGGTCCATTCGGCCTCAGAAATAGCTCTTGAGAACAGGAATAGGAAAATAAAGTAAATTGGATCAAAAAGTATTTTGGTGCCAAGACATATTCCGTACACCTATATGTGATGGGTGACGTGACTTAATTGATTAAGTGTGATTAATTGTATTGAAATTAATTAATTAATTATTGAATAATTAGTAAATAAAAATTAATTAATTAATTAATTAATAATCATCAATTATATTTATCAATTGAATTGATAAATTTTGATGCAACTCAAACATAGTGGAGATATACTGATTTTCGGCAATTTTTATTCAGAAATTTAAAATATATGAGTATATTTGTAAATACCTAAAATTATCTTTTATAAATGACTAGTAGCAATTTGATTGCAATAGAATCCATTTAATCAAGTGTGTGATTATACAGAGAAAACAAGTTTTCTCCCCTCCCTAGTGATTGCCCCCGAAATACAGTATCAAAGGGAAAATATTCGATTTTTTTCTTCAATTGTTTTGAGAGCCGAAATTCCTACACAAAATTCTCATGAGATATATTTTTGAAATTAACGGGTGAGTTTTTATGGATGAAAGTCACAAATTGTTCTTGAAGTTTAAGTGCGTGATTTAGATCCCGAAACTTGAAGAACACGAAAAATGCTCGAATGAATTCCGCCAGTTTAGAAATTTTTTGATACAAAAGAATTGGTGAAATTTATTTTCTAACCTCATCTTCTCGTTTAATATTTGTATATGCATAAGCGCACGCTGTTTTATTTGAAGTTATTTAATTTGATTAAATGAGTTAATTAATTTTTTTTAATATTTCGCTCATCAACTATTCGTGGTTCAAAATTATTTTTAATTAATTTTAAAACAACCAATCCAATAATTGGTATCAGGGCCATAGATTCTAGATTATGCATATAGATATTTGAAATAAACGTATCGTGAATTTTGTGGATATTTACATATGATTTTGTATGGTAGATTCAAAACTATTTTGAATGTGTTATGTGATTGGATCCCTAACTGCTTTAGGCATTTTATTTCAATTTAGAATTGATGTACTCTGAATTTGAGGCATAGAATTTTATGTAATTTGTTTTGTTGCAAAAATTATAATTTTATAAATTTGATGTAAAATCATCGTCGCCTCAAAACCGTCATCGAAAACCGCTCGTAACCGCCCTGAGAAGTCACCGGACAGCCACAGAGAAGTCACCGGGAATGTACTATTCACAACAGAGTACTGCTCGTGCGGAATTACTGTTCATCCCAGAGTTATTGTTCCGTGACCATCGTCACCGCTGTCCCCTGCCGTGCCCTACATGGTGACTAGGGTTTAGGAATCCCTGTAATGTTTCACGATAACCCTTATCCAATTTTTTATCTTTTAAATTTTGAATTTGAATTTTAAATTTTAAACGGATAAATGATAATTATCTAATTTATCTTTTTATCAATGTTATCTTTTATCTTTTGTTTTGTTTTAAAAAAAGGATAATTAATGAGATTATTTAATTAGGAAGATAGTTTTCCTTAATTAAAGGGAAATCAAAATTTAAATTTTGAAATTTTGAAATTTGAATTTAAATTTTTAAATTTGAAATTAGAAAATTGAATTTTAAAATAGGAATGGACTTTTATAAAGAGTTACAGAGTGGTGGGATAACCTGAAGTACAAGAAGATAATTACAGACGTCATGAAGATTAGTTTATAGATTAATTTGTAATTTATTTCTTATTCTTTTTGGGTTGTAATTAGAAATGAGCCAATAGAGAGGTTAACTTTAAATGTATGATTTATTTTAATCGCGCATTATCATAGAACATGCCATATAGAGCTAGATATATGGCAATATCAAATTGTCATTTAGCATGTACAAGCATCATTGTAGATTAATTTATAATGGTTATAACTTAATTACAATGCAAAATTTTTAATGGTTATGATTTTAAATTGAGATTTAAAATTAAATAAATGATTTATAAATTTCATCATGTTTTTCAAATTAATAAAAGTTATGTTTTGAAAAATGACAAAAAATCCAAATTTTTTTCAAAAACTAAGTGTGAGGGTAGTTTACGTTGAAACGTTCCCATGGTCTTCAACGCGAACTTGATCGTGTCACGAGAAATGGTTTAGAATTTCTAATAGCGGTCCTCTCTTCAATGAGAAAAACTTTAGAGTCGTGTCGCTTTGAGTCATTGAGTTGCTTAAGAAACTAAGATTTCTAAAAGAGGTGGTGGGCAGGGCCGTCCCATAGATGGACTGTTAGTCCATAGCAACCTTTTAGAGTCGATGTGTTGGTTAAATACTTAATCTGAAGCACATTGGAATCCCCATTTAGGGGCTAGTCAGTGGCGCCAATGTGACCAAAATCATTGGTGATTGGTTAAGCTAATATGGAGATATTTAAGCATTAACCAAACGAGAGGAGTCTCGATGCGATAGGAGATAGTTTGGACTTCGTCCCTCGATGAGACAATCTATCATTTTTTTTATCGTAATATCATGGAGGAAATAGTTTTTAAAGAATTTTCAAATATTTAAGTAGTTGCATCATGCATCGTAGTTTCCTAAATGATTGAGCATTTATGTACACAGCTTTATTTATTCTTTTCGGTAATCATGTCGTTATTCCCACTCTCAACTATTCTTAACGCGAATAAATTTACTGGTGAAAATTATGTGGATTGGAAACAAAATCTTGATATCGCGCTGACAGTAGAAAAGCACAAATTCGTGCTCACTACCCCTTATCCCCTTGAGCCTATTGCTGAATCGATTCAAAAGGAAAATGATGCTTATGCTTCTTGGCTGCGTTCTGATGAGTTCGCTAGATATTACATCTTTGGCATCTATGAGAAATGTGTTGCAACAACATAATCATAACTTTAACACCGTCGCTGATATGATATTGAACATCACCGAATGTTTAGAGATCAGGGTCGTCAAGCCAGACAAACAGCTGTGCGCAACTTCATGAAGTACAAGATGAAACCTGGACACCTTGTTAGAGAACATATGATTTTGATCATAAGTTATCTGAATGAGATGGAGATCATGAGTGTTGAGTTTGATGGCGAGACTCAGATGGATATGGTCCTAGAGACTTTTCCTAGTACCTTTGAGAACTTTAAGCTTAATTATTTGATGAATAAGCTGAAGTACCACTTCCGTAAGCTGTTGAGAGACCCTGTTTTGTGAAGGGCAAGAGGAAGTCTAGAGAGGTAAACTTTACTAAAAGTAAGCTTTCCACCTCTGGCTCTAAGAAGAAATAGAGAAGTGATCCAAGGAAAGCGAAGAAGCAAAAGTCGAGAGCTACCAAAGGTAAGAGCACCGCAAGAGTAGACAAGTCGAAAAATAAGTGTCATTATTGTGGAGTTGCTGGTCATTGGAAATGCAACTACCTAAGGTATCAAAAAGAGTTGGGATCTAAAGGTATAATAATAGTTATTAAAGCCTGTTATGTAGCTGACTCTACTTTTTTCTTGGATTGTAGATTCTGCAGCTACTAACCATATATGTTGCTCCATGCAGGGGTTCAGGGAAATCAGAAGGCTTGACGAGGGCGAGTACAACTTTTGCTGGGGTAACCGAGCACTAGTATCGATCGTATCTGTGTGAACTTTTAAATTATGTTTTGAGAAGCATTTTATTATTTTATGTGATGTTTATTATATTCCAGTTTTTGGGAAGAATCTTTTTTCTATTGGTGCATTAATTGAGCAAGGATTTTATATTATCCATTGATAAACATATTGGTTTTTTATAGATGAATGCCTAATTCCTGTTGCACGCATGTTTAATAAACTGTTTCACGTAAAACTAATAGTTCCAATGAGATGTGACACTGAAGCGAATGTTGATTCACAGAGGGATAGTAAAAGGTTGAAGTCTGATTCAACCGATCTAAACCTATTTGTGGCACTTATGCCTTGGGCATATTAGCCTAGACATGATTAAAAGACTTGCGAAGGATGATCCTTTGCAAACTTTAAGTGTGGGATCACTACCCATGTGTGAATCTTATATAGAAGGTAAAATGCACAAGATACCCTTTTCAACAAAGGGTAAAAGAGCCACTCAATGCCTCGAACTCGTACATAGTAATGTATGTGGGCAATTGAACGTCCAAATAAGAGGAGGTTATGAATACTTCATAACATTCACTGATGACTACTCACGTTTTGGTCATGTTTATCTAATGCACCAAAAGTTTGAAACCTTTGAAAAGTTCAAAGAGTATAAGGTTATGGTTGAGAAGCAATTAGAGAAACAAATCAAAACACTGTGATATGATCGTGGTGGAGAGTACTTGCTAGGAGAGTTCGAAGACTTTCTTAAGAAATAAGGTATTCTTTCTCAGTTGTAACCTGACACTCCAAAACAGAATGGTGTGTCAGAGAGAAGGAATCAAACTCTGATAGATATGGTTAGATCCATGATTAGTTACTCATCCCTCTCAGATTCTTTCTAGAAATATGCCTTGAAAATAACAACATACATTCTAGACCAAGTTCCATCGAAGATGGTGCCTGGCATGCCATATGAAAGATGGAATGGATGAAAGTCGTGGTTAACCACCTTAGAATATGGGGGTGCCCAACAAATGTTCTAAAACTAAAGATAGTCAAGTTGGCCAGTCATTTAGAATTATGCATGTTCGTAGGATATCCTAAAGGAACAAAGGGGTACATCTTCTATCGTACGACTGATCATAAAACATTCATTAGCACGAATACTCATTTTCTTGAAGAATATTACATAAAAGTGTATAACCGAGAAATGCAGTTGTGTTTGAGGAATTATTAGTGGGATGAAACTGACTCCTCAATCAGGAACTGTTTATGATTCAATAATGAAAGAACAACAACATGGGCAAGAGCCTATGGAGCCTCGATGTAGTGGGAGGGTTGTGAGACATCCTGACGGGTACATGTCTTATGGAGATGCCTTAACATCTCAGATAAGGATCATGATGAACCTGTCTCCTACTCTCATATGGTTGGTTTCGAAGCAAAGACAAAGGCCAAGAGAGCAATGTTTGCGAACTGTTGAAGTTCATTTATGGACTTAAACAAGCATCACGATCGTGAAATATTAGATTCGATAAAACTGTTAAGACCTATGGTTTTGAACAGTCAGTGGACGAGCCTTGTGTGTATAAGATGATACACAAAGGGAATGTGATTTTTCTAATCTTGTATGTATATGATATTCTACTCATTGGAAATGATGTAGAAAAATTATCTAATGTCAAGATTTGACTTGAAAAGTAATTTAACATGAAAGATCTTGGAGAAGATGCATTTGTCTTAGATATTCAGATCTTTCAAGATCGGAAGAACAGACAATATGCACTTTCTCAAGCATCTTATATTGATAAGGTTTTGGATCGCTTCAGTACGCAAAACTCCAAGAAAGGATTTATTCCTTTTAGCATGGAGTTAGCTTCTCCAAGAAGCACTCTTTCAAAACTCTTCAAGAAGAGGAAGACATGAGAAGGATTCCCTATGATGCAGCTGTAAGAAGACTCATGTACATGATGCTTTGTATAGACCTTATATTTTCTATGTTGTGAGCATAGTAAGTCATTTCTAATCTAATTCTGAAATCGAGCATTGGAATACCGTCAAGCATATCCTTCAGTATCTAAGGAGAGCAAGGAACTACACACTTGTGTATTCAGGTACTTACCTGAATATGATGGGGTATACTAATTTTGATTTCCAGGCAGACAAGGAATCTAGGAGGTCCACTTCAGGATTGATGTTCATCCTGAACGGTGGAGCAATTGTATGAAGAAGTATCAAGCAATCTTGCATTGCTGATTCTACCATGAAAGGTGAATATGTGACAGCTTGTGAAGCTGCTAAGGAGGTTGTATGGCTTAGAAACTTCTTAAAGACTCTAGAAGTTGTTCTAGAAGCTGACAAGCTCATGTCACTTTATTGCGATAATAGTGGGGCTGTAGCAAATTCGAAGGAACTAAGGAGCCACAAAAGATCCAAATACATAGAGCGTAAGTATCATCTGATTAGAAAGATTGTTCAGCGTGAAGATATTGTAGTAACACACATTTCGACAGTCAACATCTTGGCAGTTCCATTCACGAAGACTTTAAGTAGTAAAGTTTTTTATGGTCATCTAGAAGGCTTGGGGATAAGAGATTATACATGCCTACTTTAGTCCAAGTGGGAGATTGTTGGAATATGTTCATAAAATAGCATGTAATAACTATTTATTTGTATTTAGTTATTTCTCAGACATTCGTATTATTGAATTTTTATGAATAAATTGAAAGTTTTATTTTAAATTAAAGTGTGTTTATAAATAACTCAAGTCCTGGAACTTTCATCAACGAACGAAGAGTGAAGACAGAGGCGTCTCTAGGCGAACTCTTCTGAGAAAGTTCAGAACGATATTCACAGTCTTAGGATGGACTGGGCAATCAAATCTAATTACGAGTGTTAGGTTGAATCAATGGATGTCAGTCTTGGGGCATGAGAGTGGAGACTCAAATGGTTAACCTAGACATGTTATGAACATATTGAATAGAACGGTAACAAATTAGTTTAGAGCCCAAAACCGTTTATCAAGCTCTAAATCTAATTGTTACACCTTAATGGTATTTTCATAATGACCTTAATAATGAGGTGAATACATAGCTTGACTTAGTTAGTTGCAATCTTTGATATGTCAAATGGGTGAGTACGAATTGGCGGGCAATACCTCGGTTATTGAGATTGTAATTCAATTAAGTTGGAGTTACGTGATTCACATATATGAAAATTCGTGGTTGGATTGCAAAAGTAACAATATCACCTTATGCTTTATTTATGGGTGTGTGAATAAATTAACATGCCCATGTATTCAATGAATTGAGTCATTGATTAAGACTTGTGAATTGTACAAGACAATTCACTATTATGTCGTTTTTATTCACAATTAATAAATAAGTTAAGGAAATAATAATAAGAGGGGTATAATGATAATTTTACATTTCACTCTTATTACTAATATTCATGATGGGTATTATGTCAAAATATTATGTGGACCGTGAAAATAATATAGAGTTTATTTACACCAACATAAAATATAACACGCATGAATCGAGAGTTGATTCGACATCAAACATATAGTGGAATCGCACGGTGTTAGGACTAAATATTCGTGTAGGTCCATGTGAGTCCATTCGGCCTCAGAAATAGCTATTGAGAACAGGAATAGAGAAACGAAGTAAATTGGATCAAAATATGTTTTAGTACCAAGACATATTTCCTACACCTATATGTGATGTTTGATGTCACTTAATTATTTAAGTCTGATTAATTATATTAAAATTAATTAATTTATTATTGTATAATTATTAGATAATTAGTAAATAAAAATTAATTAATTAATTAATTGATAATGATCTATTATATTTATCAATTGAATTGATAAATTTTGATACAACTCAAACACTATGGAGATATACTAATTTTTGACAATTTGAATATATGGGGGTGAATTTTTGGAAATTCAATATATACGAGTATATTTGTAAATACCAAAATTTATCTTTTATAAACATCTAGTAGCAATTTGATTGCAATAGAATCACTTTAATCAAGTGTGTGATCATACAGAGAAAAATAGTTTTCTGTTCTCCCCAGTGATTACCGCCGAATTACAGTATTGAAGGAAAAATATTCGATTTTTTTCTCAATCGTTTTAGAGCCTACACTCAAATTCCTATACAAAATTCTTGTGAGATATACTTATGAAATTAACGGGTGGTTGTTGGTGGATGAAATTCATAAATCATTTTTGTAGTTCAAGTGCGTGATTCGGATCCCGAAACTTGAAGAACACGCAGAACGCTCGAAGGAATTTCGCCAGTTCAGAAATTCTCTAATACAAAGTATAGGTAAAAATTTGTTTCTAACCTTATCTTCTCGTTTAATATCGTATATTCTTAATCGCACATTGTTTGGTTTTAAGTTATTTAATTTGATCAAATAAGTTAATTGATTTTTTTTATATTTCGTCTGTGAACCGTTTGTAGTTCAAACTCATTTTAATTAATTTTAAAACCAACTGATCCAACAAGAACAAGCTCTTGGCATTTTTTCAGGCATCTTATATTGATAAGGTGTTGGAGAGATTCTGTATGAAGAATTTTGAGAAAGGTTCCTTATACTTCAGCTATCGGTAGTCTCATGTATGCCATGTTGTGTACGAGACTAGACATCTGTTATGCAGTGGGAATTGTCTGTCATTATCAATCGAATATAATTTTAGAACATTGGATTGCAGTAAATCACATTCTCAAGTATCTTAGGAGAATGAGAAATTATATGTTTGTTTGTTCAGGTGGAGACCTGAATCGCACTAGATATACTGATTGGGGATTAGATGAGGATAGTCGAGAGTCAACATTTGGGTCATACATCAAGGTGAAATAATTGTTATGAAGATAACTTTGGATCTGAATCTGACTCTGACTGTTATAGAGATAACATTGGGTTGGAACCTGGTTGACCCATTGACCAAGACACTTTCTACGAAATATGGTGTTGAGAGAGATACTACAATTGCTTTAGGACAAGTGAGAGATTGTTAGGGGTTATGCCCTCAAAGTATGTGTATTGACATTATAATATGAAATTTAATGGGTTGCTAGTACGGTTCACTAAGTATTATGAATGTGTGTGATATAGATCCGGATCATTGATGTGGATAGACATCTTAGTGAATATACTTTATATAATAAGATTATATATGACAGAACCGATGTGAATTAATATCTTTATCAACATGCCATTTGTCATAAAGATTTAATACACATCAATCTGATGATCATATGTAGAACAGTTTGGATCATGAGTAGTCATGAAATCATATGCACGTGTTCTGGATATTTTGATTCACTCGCTAAGGTCTGTTTATTAATCAGACTAGTGTCTTTTATTTTAGAGATTCAGTGATGTGGATGGTTGAGAACATGATCTTACAAGATTTAGAATCCAAGCTTTTCTAACGGATCGTATGTTAGTTTCCTTAAGTATTAATTCTGGAGCTGAATGGTTATTGACGTCAAATTTATAATATGATTATAAATTAGTCATTCACTAGTGGATTAATGGTACTTAATGATTAAGAAGTATTTAGAAGGGTAACATGATAATTTTGACCAGCTCTAATTTACAAATCAATAATTGGAGGACAAAACTATATAAAACTATTATATCGATGGACTATATGAGAATACTCTGGAAATACATTCTATAATCTCTAAGAGTGCAATTCCATATTTATAGTGGAGTAACAATGAAATTAGTAAATACGATTATTTAATTAAAGAGTTTAATTAATATTCTAGTTTATTGGAGCTTATGATAGGTTTATGGTCTCCAAGTCACCTTTATACCATGCTGTTTAGAGTGTGAATATTTCAGAACATGAGAAAATGACTAACTTACAAAAAAAAATTATTCTGGGGCAATTATGTGATTATGAGATAATTATGTGTGATTAATTAATTTAAAATTATTTATTTATTTATTTATAATTTTTAGGAATTATAAATAAATAATAATATCGATTTAATCATCTAATTATCGATAAGTGATACAAAATATCTAATTTATGAAATTAGAAAATTGAAAATTATTATTGGATAATAATTAAATCAACTTAGTTGTTATTTTTTGAACTAATAGACAAACTAGTTGATTGAGATAATTATATAAGTTAATTTTGAATTAACTGATATCTAGATATTAATTTGATTAAAATAAATATTTAATTTACAGTAATTGTCACGTGTCGATCACTGATTGAGAATCAGAGATCAACATGGACTGTTGTAGTGCCATGTGGCATTATAACAGTAGGCGGGCAACACTCCAGTGCCACTCAGCACTACAGTGTGGCGTGTAGCACAGTGCCGTGAGGCACTGTGGTGTTTCAAGCCAACTGCAGTGCTGTGTGGCACTGCAGTTGCGCACCAATTATATAGTGGGTCCCATTGTATTAGGCACTTTGAAATTAAATATTAATTTTTAATTATTTCTAAAAATCTGACGAGCCTAGATATTATATATAGATATAATTCTAATGACCTCAGGTTGGTTGGTTGCTGATCGGTTTAGAACTGATTGTTGGTTGATTATGTTAAAAACACAATTGCTGTTGGGAGAGAAATTTCTCTATGTTAAAAGTTAATCAAAATCTGTAAAAAAATAATCTCACAAAATTCATTCTTAGTAAATATCTAGAGATAGAAAAAATGTCCTTGTTATATTCTCCATGGTTACACACGTCCTAGTGCGTTGAGGATTGGCTTGGAAGATCTTGATGTGGGTCTCGAAGTCTATTGATTATTGGAACGAGTTTGTGGGAACGGAGGATCGCTAATTGCGATGATGCTTGATTGAGACTAGAAGAGGTATATGATTCCTAACCTTGTATGTTGTATATTTAATACATAAATATATAATAGATCCTGATTGAAAAAGTGTTGACTACATTCTAGTGCGTTGAGAATTGACTTGGAAGATCTTGATGTGGATCTCGAAGTCTACTGATCATTGGAACGAGTTCATGGGAACGGAGGATCGTTGATTGCGAGGACGCCTGATTGAGAGTACAAGAGGTATATGATTCCTAACCTTGTACATTGTAGATTTAATGCATAAATATATAATGGATCTTGATTGAAAAAGTATTTTTCAATAAAAGTTTTTATTTGGTTATCGTGGCGTTGCGATTGTTTTTTAATAAAAGAGTTTTATTAAAAAGTTCAAAAATTATAGAGGCCATGCGCCTAGTTTTCGATCGAACGCTTTCGCTACGCACGCGCCGTGACGACCAACAACAAATTCATGAGTTTGGTAGCTTGGACATTCTGGTTCTTTTTCTATCAAAGAGATCTATTTAGCTTTATCTGTTAGAGCACGAAACCTATGTGGGTGAAGCTGGTCTGGTTTAAAAGGCATATCCCAAAATGCTCTTTTATTCTATGGCTTACAATGTTGGACAAGTTATCTACTAAGGATCACATCTCTAAATGGCACAGTTCTGCAGGTAAAGAATGTGTGTTTTGTGTTGCAGGTGTGGAATCTGCTCCTCATATCTTTTTTGAGTGCAAAACTTCAAGAAAAATTCTTACTGACTTGATGCATAGATGTAATATGAGTTGTCCTGCCTTGTCTTGGTTGGATTTCTTAGATTGGTTATTGAAGTTGACTAGTGGTAATGTAGTCAAGTCTGTCATTATCAAGCTTGTTTTTTCCGTTTTTGCTTATTGTGTGCGGTTGAAAAGGAATAGAAGAATTTTTCTAGATAAAATTTCAGATTCTTCTATTACTTTGAGAAAGATTGTTAGAATCGTTCGAGATAGGCTCGATTTCTTGAAAGTTGAACACAGAATTCCTATTAATACTAATGTACTAGCTAGATGGATGTAATTAGATTTCTAGTTAAGTTTCGGTAGTTTGTTGGCTATTTTGTTTATCTTTTGAGGTATGCCCCTTGTAATTTGTGATTTTGTGTTTTCTTTTGGCTAATAAAATTTATCTTTGACAATGAATTATTTTTATTATTATGTGTTATCAAGTTCAGTATCACTGAATATGTATTCATGCACTAGCATAAATTAATTATTCAAGATTATGTTGTACGTATAGTCATGCTCCTGCAATGAATAATATGAACCATAAAACTAAGTTAAGTGGTAATCAAGCAAGATGTGGACTTAGACATGTCCCTTAGTTAACAAGATATCACATTGTTCATGTTATGTTTAAGTTATATAAATTGGGTGTCATATGTATCTCCTTTATGTCGCCCACTTCTTCACATTTTTGTGCCATTTGAATATGTTTTCCGGCACCCAATTCGCCACATTATATTTCAATTATACGTGTTGGGTGCATGCCATCTCTATATCTTTTCTGACACTGATATATTATAGTTATACTTTTTGGGTGTCATCTATATATGTGTTACTTCATCCAATCCCTCACAAATGTTCAATTCATGTGTGAACAACTCTAGTTAAGTTGTTAACTAGGTAATATATTCAGCCAAGACATGATTAAGTATGTGGTATGACTAAGTTTATGATACATGTTAACTATGTAATATGTTACGATAAGACATAATTAGGTTTATGTCTCATCTTAACTATATGTTATATTCAAGCAATACGTGATTATGTATGTTGCATGATTTTATCCATGATATATGTCAACTAGTAAATATGTCAAGTTAAGTTATGAATGCAATTTAACTGCATATTTTTAGGTAGAAAAAAGAGATATTTGAGTCTCTTCAGGACGATGTGCAGATTATTTTAACTGATATTTTATATTCAATGAATGAAGCAAGTGGAAAAAATGTCTATGCTACCGATCAGCGGTAACATCAACTGATTTGAACACGCCCTTTATGATACTGATTTTTATCAAGGAAGCATCTTTCTATTTCTCGGCTTAATGTACATTTCATATCTGCTTTTTTTTTGGGAAAACAGTAGAAATAAAACAGAAATTGACTATGTTTTGAAATTTGAGTCATTCTTATTCGTTTATTTTGCACTTGGAAGCGAGTTGAGTTCTGGTTGTCTTGTCTTGTTGACTATTGTTTAAGTTTAGTCTAGGACTTGATAAATTAGTTTAATCATTTGGAGATTTTGAACCCAATGTTAAGTTTTGGTCATGGAGGAAAACTCAAAATTCATCCGTGTTCGGTTTCCCAGAAAACTTCAGAAACTAGTTCTGTTGGTTTTCTTATATTTATAGGAGAGGATAAAGAGAGTGAAATAGAAGAGAGAGGTAAAGAGAGAGACAGAGAAGAGAGAGAGATAGAGAGAGAGATGATAGAGAGAGTGATGCATGAGAGAAAGGACAGAAAATAAAATAAATTAAGAGACAGTAATGCATAAGAGAGGACAGAAAGTAAAATAAATTAGAGATAACGTCATTTTAGAAAAGTAGAAGAGAAAGTCTCCAAAACGAAATAGTTTTGAAAAGACAAGAGAGAGAAAATGAAAATCCAAAATGACGTTTTGGACAAGGAGAAGAAAAAGAAAAGATGAAAACTTACTTAGGGAAATTAATTAACGGCTTTACCCACTTCTGAGTCCACGTGCTTATTACATGGTCTCATTTTCATCTATTTCTAGATAAAAATGACGACATTAGGGGTATTGATAAAAAAATAAATGTTAGGGGTTACTGGCGAAAAATTTTAATCATGGAATTTTTTTTGTATAATTGCAAAATGTCGGGAGGTTTAGTATAATTAACTCATTTATTAATAATTCCTTTCATCATTTCTTATCTATTTTACCACTATTTTTATTTGTTTTATAAGATCCAAACAAGAAATAAACATAATTAGCTTTCATTTGAGATATACTATACTTGTGCAATGCATGAAATCAAATAAAATAAAACAAAAACAAAAACATAGTATTGAATTATGTAGAATTAGTTTTTAAAAAAAATATGCAGCATTGATAATAAAAAACTACGTAGTTTTATTTAAGGATATTAAATAACCCATTAATCCACTTTTGAGACCACATGCTTGTCATTTCCAAGCTTATTTTTAGACAGAAGTAATAGTAGGGATACTGGTAAAAAATAAATGTCAGGGGCCACTGCTGAAAGATTTTAAATACAAAAATAAACATATTTATGTCACCAATATTTTTTATTTTTTTAGAAGTTCCAAACAAGAAAATAAACATAATTAACTTAAATAAAATCAGAAAAAACCAAAAATGAATTATTAACCATGTTATGAGAGATTTGACGATATAGTAAACATGAGCTTGTCAGTTTTGTTAACATAGAATTGAAAAATATGAATATGTTCTTACTACCACTATGAAAATGAAGTTTGAAAAATAAAGTTTGTTGCGGATGATTTGAATTAAAACACAAATGATTCTCAATAATCTAGATAAAAGAATTTAAAATAAAATAGAAAATAAGGATAAAATGAAAAATTAAAAGTTGTGCACCCTAAAAGTTGTGCATTTGCATATAAGGTTTTATAAATAGTATTAATATATATTGTAAACTTGTTTTTTATGAATATATAGGGTCTTTTTTTTTAACAATTTTGGGGATATTATAAAATATATATTTTTCTTTTTTTCATTTAATATAAATTCATTTCGTTCATTTTATTCTAATATTTTAGTTTTTTAATTTTTTTCTTATATACAAATTTGTATAAATATATATTTTTATTATCATCTAGTATATGTCCAGGTTATATATAATATATGATAGGATATATAATTTATTGTCCCAGGCAACATGAAGTAACTTACTGAATTTAAATCAGGATTTCTACACACAAAATGGGTCGGTAGAATTTGTTCTTTAAAAAAGAAAGAGGAGTTCCGACTTAATCTCAAATATATTAATCTGAAAACTTAAATATGGCCTCGAGCTTAACGGATTATCATTCTAATATCTAAGTTTAGCCCTCAAAAAACAGGGACAACAGCAAAAAATAAAAAATAAAAACTAAATTAAGGCATTCATTGACTGGACTGGAAGTCTCTATATATTATCATAGAAAAACAAAAGTTCCTCGTCTATATTGTAGATCTCATTTAATTTATCATTTTCTACATTCACAAAAATTTTGAAGACATGAAGTTGAAGTATGCCCATTTCCTATTTTAAAATAACTAAAGAACATTAAAAGAACTAACACAAATATGGAGCAAAGAAGGCTTGTTGCAGCTCTTCTTTTTTGTAGAACAGGCACACTAAAGAAATTTAATGGAGAATAAAACTAAATCAGAAGGTCACACTTACACAGATAAAAAACATAAGTCGACCTGATCATCTACCATATTCCACCATTAAATATCATTCTCTCTTGCAAATTATTCGACAGCAAGGCCAATCTTTGATCTCTTCAATCTCTCATTCTTTTAACCCCACCATTGATGGACAGCAACTCCTCCATCTCTCAGCCTTCCATACAAAGCCAAACACTCCCAATAAGGCCTCTTGCTTTTGTTTCCACCCTCAGCCTGCCACCATTGGTTATTACACTCCAAAAACAATTCATCCACTAAACAGATTGTTCTTCTCTTTATCATTTTCTCTACCACTTGTGCTTCTGCCTTCATCACCACATATTCATCTTCCTTGATCTTCTTCTTCGTTAACCAGTCTGAAACATCATCTTCCCTCCGTCTTAGGCTGCCTGATGCTTCTTCAGGCATTACATCAATGTTGTAGACCTCAAATTCCTGAGACCTTTTTGGATAATTCTCTTGAAACCATTTGATCATGCCTCTGTTCTCACCAGGCAACCCAACATCAATGAAAACTCTGCGTCTATAACCTTGAAGAGAATCACCCGTCAAGTCAGGGAGATACTTGATTTTCCTCGCCAATGAGATTGGTTTATCTAGAGACCGCCTAGGTGGCTCGAGCAAAACTTCTTCTAGACGCTTTAAAGCACTCTTCTTTTCCTCCAATGCCATTTGGCAAAGTGGCCGTGATGATGTTGAAAAAGAAGAGTTCATCAAATAATGATCATTGTCGTGACTTGTCTTTCTCATTGCCAAAATCATGGTACTATATCGCCTAAGATACACAAGTTTATAATTTGATTGGAAAGGGAACGCATTCGTTGGGTTATTGCTTAGTGGAAAAATCACAATGCCACCAATTTTCGTAACGCGATCGATGAAATTAACATCCACAGAGTCAGAGCTGGATGTAAACACAAAATCAAACAAATCGTCCTGAAAATAGCCTTTTTGCTCAGTATCACAGTCCATTACAAAGTCCACTTTGATGTGATCAAAATGATGCGAACCAATTAGAATCAGCCCCTCAACGCCGGGGTTCAAAATGAGAGCCTTATGGCCCTTGTTTAGAAGTCCTTCATCAGCCAAATCACGGAAAAGCAAATTCAATTGCTCAAACCCATTCTTATCACTATCAGGTATAGAATGGAAGTCTGGGATACTTCGTCCCCCGAAAATAGACCCAATATAAGGTAATGTGAGAATCACCAAAGCCAAAAACAATGACCGAGACATTACGTGCAAGAATCGAGAATCATGAAGCTTAATAACTAAAAGGGTCTGAGAATTCAAACCAATCCTTCCTTTATTGAAGTGTCTCATCTTGTTTTGGCTATGGAATTTATGACCACGAGTTGAATCCATAGCCAATTGTTGCAAATTCTTTGAAAAATAGCCTCACAGAAACGTTGAGAACCAAATCAGCTTGTTCGAGAATTTCGGCGAATAATACCCAGAAGTGAAAACTTGCAGATAAAAGCAATTAATGAAGAAAAATTAGGGAGAATAAACTGAAAATTTTAGCGAGCGCAAAACCTGGCAGCGGTGTGATTCCCACCCACGAGAGCAGCACGAGTGCTTCGAATTCCACACCAAATGAGCAACAACTGCCTCATCCTCTCGACCTCCATTTATGCCTTTTCTTTTTAAAATTCTTCACTAACCAAGATCAGATCAGTGGCATTTCGGAATTACCCAGATGTTGTTTCGTAACGTGCCATATGAAACCCAACAACCACAGACCAGAAGGAGAAGAAAATTCAGATGCAGAGAGAGAGAGAGAGGGGAATAAATACAAAGGGAGAGAAAGATTGGTAGGAAAAGATGGGTTAAAGATGGTGCCGTGAGCTGTGCATTGTCCTTCGCCAAAGAAAGATATTTTTTTTTTTACCTTAATTTGGGACACGCAGTCGCATGCCGTGTGGGTTCAGTGTTTTCCCTTTTAAGGACTGTAATTTTTTAGAGAAATTTTACAGTGTTTTAAGTAATAACAATGTTTTTAGATTTATATGTAAATAGTAAGTTTTTTAAATGATTAATTATTTTAGATCAAAATATCATTCATCTATATAATAAATTAACAAATCTATTAATTCGGGTAAATCAAATGGATGTTATTAATATACTAATTTGAAAACTTTATAATTAAAGAAACTTTTTGTGTTTAGATAACTACTGTCAACTTAAAAATACTATAGTAGTTTGATTTTGAAAAACCCATAAATCACGCCTCCCCCTATTAAATAATTAATGATATACTTGAAAAATAAAATCTATAATCAATTGAAATTAAATAACAATTAAACTTTTAAAAAAAATCAGTTTTCAAAATTTAGAAACTATTTCAAAATTTGGTAAATTGATCACAACCTCTCTACTATAAAGTGAAACTATTTCAAAATTTGAAATCCAACAATGATATTTAAATAAAACTTAAACTATTAATTTGAAAATCAATTGATTATTACTTATATACTAATTTGATATACTCTATAATTAAGGAAACATATTGTACTTGAATTATTATGAAGCCAATAAACAAATACCATAAAACTTTAAATTTTGAAAATCCCATAAATCCATCCTCTCACTTAATCCATGGCTCAACCACCGTATTTAATGAGATAATGATATACTTGGAAAAAAAATCAACAGTCAAATGAAACTAACTATAAATCAAACTTTCCAAAAAAATATTAAATTTTTGAAATTAGGAAGTCTCGCCCCTCCCTCAGTAAATTAATCTCAACCTCCCTCCTATGAAATGCAACTAATTCAATTTTTGAATTCCACCAATGATATTTCAAAGAAAAAAAAGGTAAAAACTTCAACTACGGTTCACTAACTATGGTAAAAACCTATGAAACTACACTAACTATAGTGAAAACCTATGAAACTACGCTAACTATAGTGAAAACCTGTCGATCAACCATAATCAAAGACCAAAAGGATAAAAAAAAAATCAAGAAACACTTCTTTGTCTTCCAAAAATTCCCGAAACCACTCTTTTAGAAACCGCCATCGACGCTGTTGAAACACTATTGACGCCCAAACTGAAACAACAAGGTAACTACATTGACAAATGGTGACTCCTTTGTGGAAGAAAACACTTCATTGAAAGAAAAGGTAACTAACATTTTTCTAACTATTGACTAATTGTTAATTGATTTTTCACTGTCATCCAAGAAAGGTTTCATCTCTGTCCTTCTATCATCTTTTCATCTATCTGAAATCAACCTGATAATAATGGTTAAATTTAGTAAAACAACGAAGACTTCTTTGTTTACTATTCATACTAAGACTTTGATTGAACATGCATGTGCATAAAAATGACTTTAAACAATTTTTTGACAAAAATTGAATATATAAAATACTGATGAACAATAACCTGATATATTGATTTTTCATATACTTTTTAAATATTCTTTGATATTAAAATATAGGAAGGAATTTAGTAAGATATTGGTCATTATTTGATTATATAAACTATTGACAATTGTTTTAGTTTGTGAGTACAATAATATTTATAAGAATTTCTGCATATATTTATGTAACGATTTAGTTTCAATAATTTGATAGTTTTATAATGTATGGCTGCTTATTGATATATCCGAATGTCAATACTATATTGATTGGCTATGATATATATAGATCGAGATATTGATATAACTGTATGACAATAATATATTGATTGTCTATATCTAAAATTTATAGATACTAATTAGTTCATTTGTTTATGGCAGCATTAACAATGGCAGGAGATAAGTGCATCGAAAGAGGGTGATACGTCAAGGTCGATAAGAAAGAGCAACAAACAACAATCATTCGGTTAACGTAAGTTGCGTCTCACCGGAGAATAACAAGCTGAGGTAAATAATAGTCAATAATTGTTTAATAATAATTTACTTGTTATTATGCATAGCTAAGTAATATTATATTGTTTTAGGGTCTACAATTGATTTTTTTTATGAAAATTGGAACAAAAATCAGAAGCTCCACCAATTTTCTAAACCAACCATCATGGAACACGCCAAGTTATGTTTGACAGAAAACAGAGAGAGTCCTTCAGAAAAGTCGTTTGGTCACTTTCTAGACATACAAATTAACAAGTTTCTCGCACAGTTTTTATTGCACATAGCTAGGAAACAATGTCATCATGATAGGAAAAATTCTGTGTACTTCAATTTCAATAGGAGAGTTGCTCAATTTACTATGAGAGATTTTACAGTAATCACTTGTTTAAGATGAACTTCGTCAATGCATGTTGATTGATCAAACTTAGGTGGTGAGAAATTGAAGGATAAGTATTTTAAAAATAATAAAACTGTTTCAAGGAAGATGATGAATTTTGCTTTTGATACATGGACCATTGCAAAAAATGATGAGGATGAAGAAATTGTCAAGCTTGCTAAATTGTATTGTCTCTAGAACTTGTTAATCCTGAAACACGAGCACATTTTAGTTTATCATTTTCATTTATTGTTGGCTGACAATGACGACTTGTTTGATTCATAGCCTTGGGGAAAACTATCTTTCCATGTAACAATAGCAACTATGAGGAAAATAAGTCATTTTCCTGAAAGTACTGCACATGCATTTTATGGTTTCCCACATGCAATCATCATCTGGGCACTTGAGATAATATCATTATTGACAATGCCATCGATGGTCTTTGTAAAGAAAGTGGGAGATTTTACTCCAAGAACAAACAATTGGACAGTTGTTGGTCAACCTGACAAGCGTGATTTAACATATATGGTTTTTGGGAATAAGAATGTAAGTACCAATTATTATTGATATATTATATTTAATTCTATATGTGTTATTAACTTGATTATTTACATTTAATTATTGAAGCTTGTGATTAAGGAGTTTAAAGTTATTGACTATGAGGAAAAATCTGGTCAATCAAAGGGTAGGGAAATTGATGATTCACAACCTGATATAGGAGATGTTCAACCTGGAAATGAAGAAATGGTGGAAATTTTGGACCGAAAGAAACGAAAAACATCATCATCTTTTTCGATTGAGTCTAGATTAGACCATCTAGAGGAGAGGGTTTATAAGGAATTAGAAAAGATCAACTCAAAGTTGGATGAGTTGTTGAGTCTATCAAAGGCTGAGGTATGAAGTATTTATTGACAATGATTGCCATTTTATTCGTTTATTTGAATCTGTCCATTTCCTTTACTGATGAGGTATATAATTTATTTCTTTTACGGATGAGATATAACTTCCATTTTGGATGTTGCTAAAAATGTGGAAGACCAACAAAACCATCCAAAACCTGGAACAACTTCTGACAAAAGAATTGGAGATGTAACTGACCATCAAACTGACACTAAACTGAACATAAAAAATAATTTTGATTTATTCAAATCCCTATCGACATTCAGCTTGGATGATTTGGAGGTAAATTAATGATATACTTGTTAATACATTGACTTGAGCATGTGTATAGTTCTATTGACTAAATTATTAACGTAATTTAATTATCGGATGAAATTGTTGTCCATCCCATTATTCCAGCAATTATTCCACCATCCGTTCCACTGATTGTTTCATCATCTGTTGAACTGACTCTACCCCCCAGATGTGCCACCGACTGATACATCAACCACAAACAAGTCACCACCCAAGAGGCTGCCATTAACCAGGCAATGCAAGGGGAAAGTGCTTGATAAAACAAAATAATATGGTAAGCAACAAAAGAAGAAAAAATGAGAAACAAGTATGGAAATCATCCCATATCTTGGCGTTTTCGCACCTCTAGATTTTCATATCATCACTCAGACATAGGGAGAGGATGCATAATCTGTTGGTCTAATGGATATTGACTGTGGTTGATTGATTGGAAAACTTAGTTTATTACTTTGAGTATTTCAAATATGTGAAGGATTTTTTTGGTGATGGATTTCAATATCTGGTAGTTGGTAGTTCTTGAACAGTAATATGGCTGATTATAATAAAAAAGGTCTAAGAAGAAAAATATAGAACTCAAAATCTAATCTCCACTTTTTGTTTCTTCAATTGACTGCTTGTCGAAGCCACTAGGTTCTTGCATCTCTTTCGATCGTGTTCGATCATATGACATCTCCCATATTACACTTTGTTAATTTCATCTATCGATGGGATCCTTTGCTTCTTTGGTCTACCGACCGGACATATGTTTTTAGGAGGTAGTATATGATGAATTTGAATGTCTTTAGGAACATTCCATTCATTTTAGGAGGTAGTATATGCTGAATTTGAATATCTTGCATATCTTTCGATTGTGTCATATCATATGACGTGTCCCACATTTCACTTTGTTAAATTCACCTATCGATGTGATTCTTTGCTTCGTAGGTCTACTAGTCGAACGTCTATTTTTAGAAGGTAGTATATGATGAATTTGAATGTCTTCAGGAACATTCCATTGATTGTTATTTCTGAGAGGATGAATCAATCCCTCATATGTTGCATCTAGCTCGTTCTTGATATAATACGACGAAACGTACAAGTACGGATTCAAGTGTGTATAGCCATTATAGCTAGTGCATGTGCACAAGGTATTGCATCTATATCCCATCTTCGACACATACATGACTTATTGAGTATCTGTACAATAAATATTAAATCACCGTCAACCACGTGAAATTCATGCGTGTCAACGGTGATAGCCTGTAATAACATATAAAATATACTATTATCAACTATTGATAAATTTTTTAAAAAAGACATTCAACATAAAAAAGCAAAAAATTTTACAATCATTGATCACAAAAGCTCCATCTGCTTACGAAGACGTTTTTCAGTCCATTGAGTTAGTGTCGTAATCACGTAACTAGATGCTACTTTACGCTCATGGAACCACCTTTGAGACAATTGCCTCAGGAATTTAATAAAAAATGTAAGGTAAACCACGAGCATCTTTCAATACATTATTGAGGCTCTCTAATATATTTTTTGTCATGACATTATATCGACGACTAACAAAATAAGATCGAGCACATTTCTCGTAACAAACACCATTAAGATATGAACAAATCGAAGGATAAATAGATTTAAGAGCATGTATATTGACTTCAAAGTCTTCAACCGTATATGCTTTTGCACATCGATAAGAAATGGGGTCAACCGCTGAATTTTTATATTGAGAATTCTTGACATTAAACAGAAGATGTTGCATACACATTCCATGAACAGCTTTTGGAAACCATTTATACACTGCCTTTGGGATGTTGTTGTGTCTATCAGATATAATTACTAAATTTTCTCTATCACCAATTACTTCCTTCAAATTTTCACAAAACCATCCCAAAGATAAATCATTTTCTAAATATACAACAACAAATGCCATGGGAAAAATTTGATTATCACTATCCAACAATGATGTTGTTAAAAGCGTACCGAAATATTTGTTCTTCGCGAAAGTTCCATCAACTGAAATAATTGGTCTACAGTGATGCCAACCTTTCAAAGCAACCCCCAAACGCATGAAAAAGTATTTGAACGTGTCATTCTTATCATTCTGAATAATTGTCATTGTACCGATAGAAACACAAATGTAATCAGATTTATTGAACTTAAAATCAATAATTGAAATATTGAACAATGATATACCTGGATTTTTTTTTCTTTCAACGCATAACAATATGACGGTAATCTTGCATACGAGTCTTCTAGGGTCCCTAGAAGCAAATCCAATGCATTTTGCTTTGCTTTCCATGCTTTGTAATAGCTAATAGTAGCCCCATGCTTCAAACGCACATGATCAATAATGTCTTTAGGTGCTGTCTGATCTCATACGCCATTCCTATATTTATCTTTGATACATTGACTAACAATATCATATGTTGTTTGACGATGTTCACTGTGAATTATACTAACGAACAACTGTGTTCCTTAATATATTCACGAACCATCCAAAGCGCGCAACATTTATACATGGATGTCTGAACAAACCACTTGCATTGGTCATTGGCGTAACGGGCATTCATCCTTTCTCGACTAGATCTTTCAATTATAAACTCAAAATCCCCTTCCAACGCAATCATATGCAACGCCTTTTTTAACTCATATTTATTTTTAAAGAATGATTTCTTTTTAATGTCAAAATTGGTAGGGATATTTTTTAAATCAACCAGAGCGATAAAAATGTCATCATCTTGAGCATCATCGCAATCTATTGATTTTGATTGACTACCACCTCCATACATAAAATTTAGCAATCTCAGTGCATTGGACAATATTGAACCTACTACTGTCAATAATAAGTGGAAAGTTAACCCCATTTTCATTCCTTATCATTGCAACGTACCATTTAATGTCCTGATCATTTTTTATTTCGACAGTAGAGCAAAACCCTGGTGTTTGGTCCCATTGTGCAACCCTATCTCTAGTGGAAAGTTTGTTTTTCAAAGCCAACCAAGAGATAAAGCTGCACCTTGGGATGTGTTTAGAGAACCATATCACCTTTGCCCACTTAACCGGTTGTCTTGTAGGGGACAGTGCCTTATAGGTTAGACTTAGGGAGAAATCTCCATTCTGACTTGAACTCCATTTCCAAACATCTTGTCGTTGAGCTTGGGGACGTGGAATTGGAACACTTCTAATCTCAAGAAACTCAAAGGTGTTTGAAGTTGGCCAATGCCATTGATTGTCTTGAATGACAACACTCACCATAGAGTCCATAGTCCAATAAGTTCCTGACAAAAGTCTTTGCCCAAATCTGGCCCAAAGGACACTTAGAGGATGCCAATTATCTGTAAGAAGCTTCACAGTAGTACCATCTCCAATAGTTATAGAGCAAAAGGATAGAAACTTGCTCCTGAGCTTGAGAAGCTCTCTCCAAACCCAAGATGGGTTAGAGTTTATTAGCAGCAAATGAGATTAGTTCTGAGCATTTGACGCTTTGAGGTAGTTTTGACTCTTCTGATCATAATTGGAGCAAATTATTTGATGTGACTCTTTCAGAGCAATCATTCAAGTCTTAGGAGAAGTAGCATAAGAGGAGAGGAGCTAGAGGTGGTGCTCGGAGATAAACCAGCTTGCCTAGGGCTCCAAAGGTTGAAGATGATACTCATTACCTCTTTGATAAAGGTAATGATGATTGTCCTTTGATAGAAGACAAATCAAGCTTGTTCAAATCGTCTTGCTTGGAGAAGAGGAAAAGAAGTTGCTAAGCATATCAAAAGGGAGAAGTGACAGATCCTTTTTGGTAAGTGGGTGTGATGAGGTCAGCTTGGAGAAGAGTGAGGCTCCAACTCCCAAGCTTCAACTTGGACAAAAATCTTCCCTTATCCTTTCTAATGAGGGAAAGGACACTCCAGGTAATTTTTTAATAGTTAAGGCTTCTTCTCTCTCTCATCATGATGTGGATAGCTCCTTGGGGTGACAGGTGGCAGCTTCTTTGACTAAAGGGAAAGAGAAAGTTAGTGGTGTTTTGATAAAGGGGAAAGAGAAAGTCAGTGGTGGGCCCTCTCCTTCATCTCCTATCTCCCGTTGTAACTCTCTTGCTCTTTCACCGGAGCCGCAAGAAAATGGAATCAAGAGATATTGAAGAAAGTAGACCCTAGTAAGGCTAAACCAGCTGGTACTTGGGCTGAAAAAGTTAAAGGCAATCAAAGAAAGAAGCTTAACCTTGGTTTCGTGGAGTCTACAGTGGTGGAAAATAGTAATATTACAGTTAAGCACCCTGAGTACATCTCTAAAAATAACTTTGCTCACTGGGAAGGTTGTTTGGTGGGTTATTTTGTGGGCAAATCAGCTCCTCTCCATTTGGTCAAGAAAATGGCAATGAAATTGTGGGAAAGTAGAGGCATCCAAGATGTCACAGCAGCAAAGGGTCTTTTCTACTTCGAATTTGGTTCTAAAGAAGATAGAGCTTCTGTTTTAGAGGATGGACTTTGGCACCTTCTTGGTAGACTCATTATTCTGCAAGAGTGACAGCCAATTGTTAAGTTCTCTAAAGAAAGCCTTGATAAGGTCCATGTTTGGGTAAAGCTTTGGAATGTTCCAGTGGAGTTATGGACTGATGAAGCTCTAAGCCATATTGCAAGTGCATTAGGTATTCCTTCTCATTCTGATTCTCTCACTGCCTCTTGCTCTAGACATGATTTTGCTAGAGTTTGTGTGGAGATCTCTGCCTCGGGCAACATTGTCAAGTTCTTCACTTTGGATCTTGCTCTTGATGGGTGGGACCCTATTACAGTAAATGTGGAATATGTGGGAACTGCAACTTGATTGGCCATCATTGCAACAATATTGCTATCCCTACCCCCAAGCCAAAGGTGGCTGAAAGTACTTCTGGTACCGATCCTCTTAGTGATGAGAAAGAGACTTCTAGTAGATATCCCTCTCCCCATGAAAATAGGGAGCTTATGGTATTTGATGAGAAAATTCTAACCCCTGTTCCTCTTGATATCCTCTCAATGGAAGACCAAGACAGGGAATGGACTGAGGTGGTTAGTAAAAAGAAGGCTAAGGGTCAAACTAATTATAGAGAGGAAGATGGTGAGTCTCATACTCCCTTCCATTGATTTGGCTCCCCCAATTTCCTCTCATATGGTTAATTTGGCAATTCCAGTTGGTCCTTCCCCTAAGCTCTCTAAATATGCCTTAAGGAGGTTGAAAAGGAAGCAAAAGTCTGAAAGCTCTCTTTTAATTGTTGATCAGATTGCTCAGGTCTCTCCCGAGGATGTTGACTCTTCTTCTCTCCATGTTTATGATTAATTTAGCTTCTTGTAATATAAGTGGTCTTAATGATCTTCTAAAGCAAGCCGAGGTTAGGAAACTTTGCAGCGATTTCAAGTTATCATTTTGTGCCTTGGTTGAAACTAAGGTAAAATGTTCAAATTTTTCTAGGCTCACTAGATTTCCCAATTTGGTGAGTATTGGTAACCATTCTTCTACTAGGAAGGGCAGAATTTTGATTGCTTGGGACCCTAAAGTTTTAGATGTCCAATTAATTGATGCCTTTGAGCAAGCTATGTACTGTAAGCTGATAAATTCTTTCAAAACTGCATACTGCTAGAGAGAGAAGCTCTCCCTTCTCTCTAGAAATCAGGTGAGGGTTTTCTGTTGCTCCTTTTTTTTTTTGGGTAAACAAATTGTATAAACCAAAACATACTTACACATGTACAAGGGGCATACCCCAGGAAATACAAAATTAGAGCCAGATTAGAGGCTTAAGATCTGCACGCAAATTAAACTGGTAATATGTAAAGTACTGAAATTAGATATCAATGCTTCATAAGACAGCCAAGGTTTACAAAATGCTTGGGTTAAGACCCCATCTATCCACTAAACGTAGATTAGTATCATTAGTGCCAAAACACTTCGAATCTCAAAGCCTTAATCTGACTAATTGCAAAATAGCTTCAGTTAGGATCTTGGAATCTCTGATTTTGCCTTAAAAAATCCTTGCATTTCTTTCTCTCCATATATAATAGATGAAGGAAGTAAAAGCTGGCTTAACTAGGACTCCTCTGAGTGACTTCTCTTTTTCATTAGCTAGCATCCAATCTACAAACTGATCTCAATCCCTAACCTGGCAGTGTAGATCACATTTGTTCACAAGTGTGGCCCATACTCTGGCTGCATAACAACTATTGATAAAAAGATGCTCATGTGTCTCCTGGTAGCCAACACAACACACACAATCAGAACAAAACCCTGGTGTTTGGTCCCATTGTGCAACCCTATCTCTAGTGGAAAGTTTGTTTTTCAAAGCCCACCAAGAGATAAAGCTGCACCTTGGGATGTGTTTAGAGAACCATATCACCTTTGCCCACTTAACCGGTTGTCTTGTAGGGGACAATGCCTTATAGGTTAGACTTAGGGAGAAATCTCCATTCTGACTTGAACTCCATTTCTAAACATCTTGTCGTTGAGCTTGGGGAGGAGGAATTGGAACACTTCTAATCTCAAGAAACTCAAAGGTGTTTGAAGTTGGCCAATGCCATTGATTGTCTTGAATGACAACACTCACCATAGAGTCCATAGTCCAAGAAGTTCCTGACAAAAGTCTTTACCCAAATATGGCCCAAAGGACACTTAGAGGATGCCAATTATCTGTAAGAAGCTTCACAGTAGTACCGTCTCCAATAGTTATAGAGCAAAAGGATAGAAACTTGCTCCTGAGCTTGAGAAGCTCTCTCCAAACCCAAGATGGGTTAGAGTTTATTAGCAGCAAATGAGATTAGTTCTGAGCATTTGACGCTTTGAGGTAGTTTTGACTCTTCTGATCATAATTGGAGCAAATTATTTGATGTGACTCTTTCAGAGCAATCATTCAAGTCTTAGGAGAAGTAGCATAAGAGGAGAGGAGCTAGAGGTGGTGCTCGGAGATAAACCAGCTTGCCTAGGGCTCCAAAGGTTGAAGATGATACTCATTACCTCTTTGATAAAGGTAATGATGACTGTCCTTTGATAGAAGACAAATCAAGCTTGTTCAAATCCTCTTGCTTGGAGAAGAGGAAAAGAAGTTGCTAAGCATATCAAAAGGGAGAAGTGACAGATCCTTTTTGGTAAGTGGGTGTGATGAGGTCAGCTTGGAGAAGAGTGAGGCTCCAACTCCCAAGCTTCAACTTGGACAAAAATCTTCCCTTATCCTTTCTAATGAGGGAAAGGACACTCCAGGTAATATTTTAATAGTTAAGGCTTCTTCTCTCTCTCATCATGATGTGGATAGCTCCTTGGGGTGACAGGTGGCAGCTTCTTTGACTAAAGGGAAAGAGAAAGTTAGTGGGGTTTTGATAAAGGGGAAAGATAAAGTCAGTGGTGGGCCCTCTCCTTCATCTCCTATCTCCCGTTGTACCTCTCTTGCTCTTTCACCGGAGCCGCAAGAAAATGGAATCAAGAGATATTGAAGAAAGTAGACCCTAGTAAAGCTAAACCAGCTGGTACTTGGGCTGAAAAAGTTAAAGGCAATCAAAGAAAGAAGCTTAACCTTGGTTTCGTGGAGTCTACAGTGGTGGAAAATAGTAATATTACAGTTAAGCACCCTGAGTACATCTCTAAAAATAACTTTGCTCACTGAGAAGGTTGTTTGGTGGGTTATTTTGTGGGCAAAGCAGCTCCTCTCCATTTGGTCAAGAAAATGGCAATGAAATTGTGGGAAAGTAGAGGCATCCAAGATGTCACAGCAGCAAAGGGTCTTTTCTACTTCAAATTTGGTTCTAAAGAAGATAGAGCTTCTGTTTTAGAGGATGGACTTTGGCATCTTCTTGGTAGACTCATTATTCTGCAAGAGTGACAGCCAAATGTTAAGTTCTCTAAAGAAAGCCTTGATAAGGTCCATGTTTGGGTAAAGCTTTGGAATGTTCCAGTGGAGTTATGGACTGAAGAAGCTCTAAGCCATATTGCAAGTGCATTAGGTATTCCTTCTCATTCTGATTCTCTCACTGCCTCTTGCTCTAGACATGATTTTGCTAGAGTTTATGTGGAGATCTCTGCCTCGGGCAACATTGTCAAGTTCTTCACTTTGGATCTTGCTCTTGATGGTTGGGACCCTATTACAGTAAATGGGTAAGTGACAGATCCTTTTTGGTAAGTGGGTGCGATGAAGTCAGCTTGGAGAAGAGTGAGGCTCCAACTCCCAAGCTTCAACTTGGACAAAAATCTTCCCTTATCCTTTCTAATAAGGGAAAGGACACTCCAGGTAATTTTTTAATAGTTAAGGCTTCTTCTCTCTCTCATCAATCTCCAATAGTTATAGAGCAAAAGGGCAGAAACTTGCTCCCGGGCTTGAGAAGATTTTTCCAAACCCAAGATGGGTTAGAAGGAATGGAAACCAAGAAAATTGAACTCTTTCTAATTAGGTATGTTTGACACCAATCTTTTCAAAGTGATCTTTTAGAAGGGAGTAGCAAGAACCATAATTGTTTGGCTATAGCAACTTCATTAGCTAGAACCAAATCCCTAAGGCCCGACCCACCTTGTACCTTGTCAAAACATTGGTCTGCCCAAGCTACCTTGGCCCTAGAAGCTTTAGTATCTTAGCCATTCCATAGAAAATTTCTTGCCAAGCATTGGTCTGTCTTCACCACTTTTTTAGGGAGAATGAAGAGACCACTCCAAAAGTTGACCATAGCCATAAGGACAGTCTTGATAAGTTAGAGTCTTCCTGCATAAGACAAATACTTTGACTCCCAGGAACTGATTCTCATTGTGAGTCTGTCAACCAAACCTTGACAATCTGATTTGGTAAGCTTGGTTGTAATGAGTGGGACACCAAGATATCTAACTGGAAGAGACCCTTCTGTAAAACCCAGTTCAGTATGAATGATAGAAGACATCTCTGGGCTCACCCCTGATAAGAACAGTTGACTCTTTGAAATATTTGGTCGAAGCCCTGCTAGCTCTTGGAAAATGGCCAAAGCTTCCTTAAGCACATGCACCCTGTTTTGTCTCCTTTACAGAATAAGACTAGGTCATCAGCAAAGCACAGATTGACTAAGTTAAGCTCTTTGCACCTCCAATGGAACTGGAACTCTGAGTGTTTGGCTGCAAAGCTCAAGATCCCTGTCAAGACCTCCATGATGATGACAAAGATGTAAGGAGAGATTGGATCCCCTTGTCTAATTCCTTTAGCACCCCTAAAGTAACCATGCAGCTCACCATTTATATTCACCAAGTATGAGGGAGAAGAAAGGCACTCCATGACCCAAGAAATGAAAACATTTGGGAAGCCAAGGCATTGAAAAGCATTACCTAATAGTGACCAGTTCACACTATCATAGGCTTTCTTAAGGTCTACCTTAAAAGCACACCTTGGCAAATCAAGTGATCTATGGTAGCTTCTAAGTAATTATTGGGAGAGAAAGATATTGTCAGCCATTCTCCTTCCTGGGATAAAAGCACTTTGGTTCTGACTTACGATGTTGGGTAATACAAGCTTGAGTCTTTCAGCAAGTATTTTTGTGATGCACTTGTAGACTACATTGCAGCAAGAGATAGGTCTAAAGTCTCCAATACTAGTGGGATTAGGGACCTTTGGTATTAAGGTGATTGCAGTTGAATTAACCTCTTTTAGGAGGTTACCTGTAGTAAACAACTCCAAAACAACTTTGGTTACATCCCCACCCACCACATGCCATGCTTTCTTAAAGAACCCAACTGAAAAACCATCTGGTCCAGGAGCTTTGTCACTTCCCATACTGAAAGTAGCTTGCTTGACCTCATTTTCTTCAATGGGAAGAGCCAAAGGTACAGCCTGATTCGGTCCAAGCTTTCTTGGCAAAGCACAATCAAGTATACTCCAATTGACTCACATTTCTTCATTTGGTGCCCGAGAGATTTTTGTAGTAAACTAATATATGATCCTGGATCTCCTCATGGAAGTAAGTAGAGAGCCTTGGTTGTCCAGGTGTGTAATCCTGGTTTTGAATATATTCTTTTTCATACTTTGAAAAAAGAAAGAAGTGTTCTGATCACCCAACTGAAGCCACTGTACTCTTGACTTCTGCCTGTAGAAGCTCTCTTCAGCATGTCTAAGCTCAAAGCATTTGGAGCACAAGGATTCTCAAAGCTTCTTCCTGATCACTTTAGAATTTGAAGCATATACGAATGTGATATAACATACAACATGAGAATGCTTAAGAGTAAGCTTACAAAATAAAACTTGGTCAGTAGTATCCAAAACTAATTACATCAAGTACTTTTGGGTCCCAAGCAACCCAAATTCTACCCCCTGCAGCAAAATTGTAGTTTGCTACCAGCTCCCAATTAGGAAAAATGGCCTTAGCAAGATTAGTGAATTTAAAGTTTTTCACTTTAGTTTCAAGTAAAGAACAAAGAGAAAGATTGGAATTCTTACAAAGCTTCCTCACAGCAGCTTGTTTTAAGGAGTCATTGAGCCCCCTAATGTTCCAAGTAGCAAGATGAAACATGAATGTGTGGGTTGTGGGTTTCCCCACTAGCTGCAACTCCTTTATCTCTACCCTTTGCAGGGAGTGGTGCGCCATTGACCTTCTTCTTCTTCTTCTTTCTCCTTTTGCTTGAGCTGGAAGTATTAGAGAAGGTGAAGGGGTGGAAAGCTCTTGGTTCTTGCTCACGACACCAAGATTATCCTCTTCTTCCTCAGTTGACTGCTCAATAGGTTCCACCCTTAGTGGGGAAGCTTCAACTATGTCTTGGTCTAGCACTAAGGCCATATCAAGTCCCACTTCTGAGTTGATTTTCTTCCTTGATCTCTTGGATGGAATCTCAATCCAGCCATTATCATCATCCAAATGGGTTGAGGGAGTGGTATTTGGGAGAAGTGAGGGAGAAATGGGGGATTGTTTTGGGGTGGAACGTGTAGGGGATGAGGGAGAGGAGTGATTTGGGGAGTTTGAGGTGGAGCTAGGGTTGGATTGTGGTAGAGATGGGGCTGTAACTTGGGGATTAGGGGAAAGTGTTTTAGCTTGCTGGATGAAATCACAATCATGACCAATCCTCTCACACTTGTCACACCTCTTTGGTAGGCCCTCATACTCTACAAAAACATAAATTGGATCCCATCCTTCAATACCAAGATCAATATCAAGATGCTTAAGGATTCTTAACTTGGTTGAAATCTCAACACAGATTCTAGCGAAGTCTCTTTTCACTCCTTTTGCAGTCAAGTGATCCGAGTATAGGGGTTTACCCACTGCACTAGCAATGTAGCTTAGAGCTTCAGAGGTTCTCAACTCAAGGGGAACATTCCAAAGCTTCACCCAAATGAGGATCTTAGCTAACTTTTCCTTTGTAAATTTGACATTAGGCTCCCATGGTTGAAGAATAAGAGGTTTCCCTAACAAATGCCAAGGTCCATCTTTAAAGAAATAATCTCAGTGTTCTAAGTTGTCAAATTTGAAATAGAAGAGTCCTTTGGAAGCCTGAACATCAAGGAGCCCTCTCTCTTTCCAAAGATCCATCCTTTTGTTGAGCTTTAGGTGAAGCTTCACAAAGTTTATGGTAGATATTGTTGCCCTTAAGGGTTTCAGAAATACCCTTAGCAGCCACCTCCTTATTCTTTAAAGGTTCCAAAGGTTTGGGGGAAGGATAATACTCACAATTTCGTCTAAACCCCTGAGTAAAAGCATATAACTCAAGATCATCAACTACTTGATTGTATTCTGGAAAAATGGATGAATGAGGTTTTCGAGCTCTTGGAGAAGATGAAGCTGACGTGGAGGTGTCCTTTCCATGCTTAGGTGGTGGTACAAAGGTACCTGAAACATGCTCCAAGGATGTCTTGAGCAAAGGCAAGGTCAAATCCCCTTTATGTTCAGGTACAACTGTAATTAAGAGAGGCTGTCCTTGCTCCAGGTTTTGGGGCAGGTTGTCTGTCCTTGATGGAGCTGACGTGGAGGAGTCATATCCATGCATAGGTGGTAGTACAAGGGTGCCTAAAACGTGCTCCAAGGATGTCTTGGGCAAAGGCAATGTCAAATCACCTTTATCTTCAGGTACAGCCACAATTAAGACAGATTGTCCTTGCTCCGGGTTTTGGGGCAGGCTGTCTGTCCTTGCAAGCAAAGTTTTAGCTTTTTTGTTGCCCAAGGTATGCAAGAGTAGGTGTCCTTTCTCCTTTTGCTTTTGTCCTTTCACTTTTTGATCAGAATGCATGTCATTGTTTGTACTCCATGCACAACTAGGGTTAGCTAGAATTGGTGAGGTGGCAGGAGTTGATTGGCTCTCAAGTACAGCCTCATTGACCAATGGACAAAAGATTTCACCCTTGATCATCTCTCTTCTTCGTGCTCCTCTATTGGCCAGAGAACCCTTGGTGATTTGCCTGAGTTTTTCAGACAAGGGAAAGCTTGTTTGCTTCTGAACATGCTATTTGTCCTTAGAAGCACCTGTAAAAGCTTCATTTACAAAACATGGGGCTCTACCAAATGATGAAGGAACCCTTAAAGCACTAGAATCCAGTAATAACAAGTCATTGTGTACCTGAGAAGAAGGGACCAAAGAAATGTGCCCACAAGACATTGAGAGCTCATCCAAACCTTAGAACATCTTCATGAGACTGAAAGCTCATCTTACCCGAACTTTTCTTACTGATCTTTGAACCTTGCTAAGTCTTGGTTTCAAAATAAGCATCATTCATCATTTTAGAAACTAAGCTCAGCTCCTCTCAGAGGAGGAGCAATAGAAAAGCCTCACCTGGTTTCTAGAGAGAAGGGAGAGCTTCTCTCTATAAACATTTGAAGATGACATGGAGTAGCTGAGCTTAGTTTCTCCTCCTCTGTTGCTCCTCCTCTGGGAGGAGCTGAGCTTAGTTTCTAAAATGGTGAATGATGCTCACTTTGAAACCAAGACTCAGCCAGATTCAAAGATCAGTAAGAAAAGTTCAGGTAAGATGAGCTTTAAGACTCATGAAGCTATTTTAAAGTTTAAAGGAGATGGGAGTTCGATGCTGGAAAACCCAGAAATCAGGGTTGCTTCTAGCTCTTCCTTGGAGGAATCTCCAAGTTTTGACAAGATTTTAGTTATGGAGAACAAAGAAGTTGGTGAAAAGAAAGTGTGTGTTCATGCACTAAATATGGCTGAAGCACTTGATGCTCGTAATAATGGAGATGACGAGGAGCATGCTCCTTGTTTTGGCACCTTTAGCTATAACCTTAACTCACCAAATAAGGGAGTAAAGCTCCAAATGGCCATTAATGGCAATGATGAGGCTGCTTCTAGCTCTAATGAGGAGCAAGTCAAAGGTTTGGATGAGATTTCAATGTCTTGTGGAAACATTTCTTTGGTCCCTTCTTCTTAGGTATACAATGACTTGTTATTACTGGATTCTAGTGCTTTAAGGGTCCTTTCATCCTTTGGTGGAGCCCCATGTTTTATAAATGAAGCTTTTACAGGTGCTTCTAAGGACAAATAGCATGTTCAGAAGCAAACAAGCTTTCCCTTATCTGAAAAACTCAGGCAAATCACCAGTGGTTCTCTGGCCAGAGGAGCACGAAGGAGAGAGATGAACAAGGGTGAAATCTTTTGTCCATTGGTCAATGAGGCTGTACTTGAGAGCCAATCAACTCCTGCCACCTCACCAATTCTAGCTAACCCTAGTTGTGCATGGAGTACAGACAATGACATGTTTTTTTCATTAACCGAAGCATAATTTACAAATATTCAAGGGGCATACCCCATGCATATTTAAAAGAATGGCTGAACAAGACAGGAAAGAGAAAGACCATTGGCTATATTAGCACAACTATCCAACCCCTAACTTTAACTTAACTTAACCTACAAAAAATAAACTCTAGAAAGTTTCCCACACCACATAAGGTAGGAGAAACAGAAAAAAAAACATAAGTCTAAAATAGAACTTAACAAACATAAAACTCCTGAGTTAACAAACAACCAAGTAATTGCTAAAATCGATTTCAGTGAACAAAAGCATCCCATTAATCACGTAATGGGGAAGGGAAAAGTACCACCCCCCCTCAAGAAGAGCTTGAGATCTATCGAAGCTCGAGCTTGAAGGAGGAACCTCTTTCCCAGCACTGCCTTGTGTTCAAGAAAATTGCTATGAGAGAGGGGAAGAGTGACCCATCTCTAAACTTGCTATTTCCCTTGGACGAAGAAGGAGCTGCTGAGTTGGCACTTGCAAGGAGCTGCTGGGCTGGCACCTTGTTTAGCTGCTGAACTGACATCTTGATTAGATGCTCTTTCAATCAGATTAGGATAAATATCTAAGGAGAGAGAATAATCTCCACCTTGTCCTATCACATTTGGAATCAAATCATTTCTTTCATAGGAGAGAGAAATTGTAGGCTTCAGATTTTAACCGAGAACCTCTCCTTCACTTGGTTTTGGAGAGAGAAATAGTAGGCTTCAAAAAAGGAGCTGTCACCTCCTTCACTTTGATTGGAGAGAGAAATACGGAGCTATCACATCCATCCTTTACCACTGCCACATGAGCCAAATTGTCCCCTCCAGAAAATGAGAGTTCATCTTCAACCTCAAGAAATCTGGGTAAGCTTGAAAACATCTGAGCACCACCCCCAGAACCTCCATGGGAGCCTTTAATCTTAGATAAACTAGCTCTCAACTGATCTTGGCTGATAGAGATCAACCAACAATGGAATAGACTCCCTGATTTAAACTAGGCTTCTCCTTAAGATAAAGTAAGGTCTTGGACTGACCAAGACATTGAATACTCCCCCCAAGAGTAATTTCACGACCCACCTTAGCTGAGAGAGAAAGAGGAACACCTTCTAGGGAGATTCCTTCTTGAACTTTAAAACTCAAAAGCTGGGTCCGAGCTTTGAGAAGCTTTCTTCCCTCCATGATCAACCATAGCTTTCTAAAGAGAAGAAATCACCTTAGGCAGAAACCTTGGTTAGTACCCAATAAGTGAGTTTGTCACCCACCTTGGCTAATAGAGACCAATTAACAATGGAGTTTCCTCCCACCCGAGATCAGAAAAAGAAAACCTAGAGAGAAGGGAGAGCTTCTCTCTCTAAACACATCCCATTGGGTGTCAAATCAAATTTTTACAGACAATGACATGCATTATGATAAAAAGGTGAAAGGACAAAAGCAGAAGGAGATAGGACACCTACTCTTGCATACATTGGGTAACAACAAAGCTAAAACTATGCTTGCAAGGACATACAGCCTGCCCCAAAACCCGAACAACGACAATCAGTCTTAATTGTGGTTGTACCTGAAGATAAAGGTGATTTGACATTGCCTTTGCCCAAGACATCCTTGGAGCACGTTTTAGGTACCCTTGTACTACCACTAACATGGATATGACTCTTCCACGTCAGCTTCATCAAGGACAGACAACCTACCCCAAAACCCGGAGCAAGGATAGTCTCTCTTAACTACAGTTGTACCTCAACATAAAGGGGATTTGACCTTGCCTTTTCTCAAGACATCCTTGGAGCATGTTTCAGGTACCTTTGGACTACCACCTAAGCTGGAAAGGACACCTCCACGTCAACTTCATCTTCTCCAACAGCTCGAAAACCTCATTATTCCATTTTCCAGAATACAATCAAGTAGTTGAAGATCTTAAGTTATATGCTTTTACTCAGGGGTTTAGACGAAATTGTGAGTATTATTCTTCCCCCAAACCTTTGAAACCTTTAAAGAATAAGGACGAGGCTGCGAAGGGTAGTTCTGAAACCATTAAGGGCAACACTATCTACCATAAACTTTGTAAAGCTTCACCTAAAGCTCAACAAAAGGATGGATCTTGGGCTGATAAAGTTAAGAGAAACCAACCTAGTAGGTTTGAGCTTGAGTTTCAGGAGTCTACACTTTATGAAGAACATAGGGTCATGTTAAGCTCCCTGACTTTGTTACCAAAGACAGCTTTGCCAAATGGGAGACTTGTTTGGTTGGCTATTTTGTGGGTAAAGGAGCTCCATTACATTTGGTTAAGAGGATTGTGTTGCAGCTTTGGAAAGAGAGAGGGCTCCTTGATGTTCAGGCTTCCAAAGGACTCTTCTATTTCAAATTTGACAACTTAGAACACTGAGATTATTTCTTTAAAGATGGACCTTGGCATTTATTAGGGAAACCTCTTATTCTTTAACCATGGGAGCCTAATGTCAAATTCACAAAGGAAAAGTTAGCTAAGATCCCCATTTGGGTGAAACTTTGGAATGTTTTCCTTGAGTTGAGAACCTCTAAAGCTCTAAGCTACATTGCTAGTGCAGTGGGTAATGCATTTCACCAGGAGACACATGAGCATCTTTTTGTCAATTGTTGTTATTCAGTCAGAGTATGGACCACATTTGTGAACAAAGGATTTGGGTCAGTTTGTAGATTGGATACTGGCTAATGCAAAAGGGAAGTCGCTCAGAGGAGTCCTAGTTATGCTAGCTTTTACTTCATCTATTATATATGGAGAGAGAAAATCAAGGATTTTTAAGGCAAAATCAGAGATTCCAAGATCCTAATTGAAGCTATCTCACAATTAGTCAAATTAAGGTTTTGGGATTCGAAGTGTTTTGGCACTAATGATACTAATATATGCTTAGTGGATAGATGGGGTCTTAACCCAAGCATTTTGTAAACCTTGGTTGTCTTATAAAGCCTTGGTATCTAATCTCAGTACTTTACATATTACCAGTTTAATTCACGTGCAGATCTTAAGCCTCTAATTAGGCTCTAATTTTGTATTTCCTGTGGTATGCTCCTTGTACATGTGTAAGTATCTTTTGGTTTATACAATTTGTTTACAAAAAAAACAAAAAAAATGACTTTTCTTCATGATAGGGCTGAGTTTGTTATTTAGTAGTTTATTCAGCTAATGATGCTATCTCAACGAGACCTTTGTGGGATAAGCTTTGTTCCCATAAGGTTTTGAGCCAGGAAAAGCCGTGGCTTGTTTTGGGAGATTTCAACGCTATTTTGAACCCTAGTGAGAATTGTGATGGTGATTTCAAGTGGAAGGACATTACTATTGATTTTTTTGTTGCCTTAATCATTTGGAGTTCTTGATCTACCTTATAGTGACTGCCAATTCACTTGGTGGAATTGTCAGGTTGGTGGGAGGAATATTATGCGTAAACTTGATAGAGCTTTGGTCAATGGTGATTGGACAGTGGATTTTCCTGCCACTTCTTACCATTTTCACACTCCTGGTATCTCTGATCACTCTCCTATTATTATTCATCTTAAGGCTTATTCTACTAGACCCAAGCCTTCTTTTAAATTCTTTGACTATTGGATGGAATTTGATTATTATTGGGCTGTTCTCAAGGATGCTCGGGACATTGCGGTGTATGGGACAGCCAAAGCCTTTGTTAGAAGCTTGAAACTGTTAAAATTGCACTTAAGAATTTTAATTCCTCCTTTTACTCAGATATTACTAAAAGAACTGTTATTGCTAGAGAAGTTCTCTCTAAGGTGCAGGGTGATCTTGCTGCTTCCCCCACTGATGTTTCTCTTAAAGAGGAGGAAAAAAATCAGATTTGCAGAGTTCACTAACTACAAAAATGCAAAAGAAGATTTTTTAAGACAGAAAGCTAGAGTCGATTGGCTAGCTTTGGGTGATTAGAATTCTTCTTACTTTTTTCAAAAGCTTAAGAAGAACAGAGTTAGATCCAGGATTAATCGGCTGGTTAATGATGATGTTGATATTATTACTGATGAGCAAGCTATTAAGGACCAGATTCTATCCTATTATGTGAAGCTCCTTCGGACTTCTCACCCTATTCAAGAGGTTGATTAGAATGTTCTCTCTGAGATCCTTCCTAACCAGCTCTCACAAGCTAATTTCACTATTCTCAATCAGCCCTTTTCAGAGGAGGATGTGCACTCCACCATGCTTAGCTTGGGTAACAATAAAGCTCCTGGTCCTGATGGGTTTTCAGCTGGGTTCTTTAAGAAAAGTTGGCATTTGTGGTAATAAGGATGTGTCAAAAGCTGTTTTGAAGTTTTTTAGCTCCCATTCTTTATTAAGACAAGTTAACTCTACTGCCATTGCTCTTATCCCTAAGGTTCTCAATCCTTCTAAGGTTGGTGAATTTAGGCCTATCGCTTATTGTAATGTCATTTATAAATGCATTACCAAAATGCTTGCTGATAGGCTTAAAAAAGTGCTTCCTAATCTTACTAGTTACAATCAGATAACCTTTGTGCCTGGTAGAAGAATTGCAGATAACATTTTCTTATCTCAAAAGCTGGTTAAAGGTTACCATAGGGCTTCTAATGGCCCTAGATATGCTTTCAAGGTGGATATCAAAAAAGCTTATGATAGCTTAAATTGGGAGATTATTGGCAGAATATTTGATTACTTGGGGTTTCCTGACCACTTCTCTAATTGTGTGATGGAATGTATTTCTTCTCCTTCTTTTTCTGTTGTCGTTAATGCTATTTAACAGGCTGCTTTTCTGGTGCTAAAGGGCTTAGGAAGGGTGATCCTATCTCTCCCTATCTTTTTGTCTCGGTCATGGAGGTACTCACTGGTATTCTCAAGCATGCAGCTCTCAAGGCTGAGTTTGGTTACCATTGGAGGTGTAAGGAGCTTGATATTGTTAACTTGTGCTTTGTTGATGATCTATTTATATTTGGCAAGGGTAATACTGCTTCGGTTCAAACCATTATCGATAGCTTAATCTTATTTGAGGTTATGTCTGGGCCTCAGTGTTTACCAAAAAAAAAATGTCTGGGCCTCAGCCTAACCTTCAAAAAAGTTAGGCTTTCATGTCTGGGGTTTACCCCACTACTATGCAAGCTATTCTGGATATTTGTAACTTCAGCGTTGGGGAGCTCCCTATGAGATATTTTGGGGTTCCCTTGATTATCTCAAAGCTTAACAAAACAGATTGTGTCACTTTGGTGGATCATATCACAGCTAGAGTGAAGTCTAATTACCTATCTTATGCTTGTAGATTGCAGCTGGTTAAATCTGTGCTTTATGTTATATTTCAATTCTGGGATGGTTTTTTATTCTTCCCAAGAAGATTTTGCATATAATTCAGGTGGTTATGAGGAATTACTTGTGGAATGCTTCAGCTATTAAGCATTCTGGGGATAAGGTGGCTTGGAGTGATTTGTGTCTTTCTAGTCTCAAGGTGGTATGGGCCTTAGAGATCTCTCTTTGGCTAATGAAGTGGCTGTGGCTAAGCATTTTTTGTTTCTGGTCTCTTTAGTTAAAGCTTCTCTTTGGAAGGACTGGTGCAAAGTTTTCTTGACCAAGAAGAGCTCTATTTTCTTGGTTAAGCTTACCTCTAATCCTTCTTGAAGTTGGAGGAAGATTCTAAAAGTTACAAACAAGTTTACTGGGTTTTGTAAAGCTCAGGTGGGAAATGGTGAGCATCTCTCTCTTCTCATGGACCCTTGGCACCCTTTGGGGGCATTTTCTCAAAAGTTTGGGTCTAGGATTCAGTCTGGCACTGGTTGATCCACCAAGGTGAGCTCTGTTAATAACCATGAGCTTATTACTATTAGAGAGGTTTCTCTTACTCCCCCTAGGGAGCACTTTATGGACTCTTGGATTTGGTCTCCTTCTCCTACTGGTCTTTTCTCTGTGGGACATACTTATAGAGCCCTTGCTCCAGCTTGTGGTTTAAGAAACATATCCAAGTTTCGCCCTTTCTCTTACTCCCCCTAGGGAGCACTTTATGGACTCTTGGATTTGGTCTCCTTCTCCTACTGGTCTTTTCTCTGTGGGACATGCTTATAGAGCCCTCTTATTTGGTTTAAGAAACAGATCCCAAGATTTAGCTTCATTGCTTGGCTTGCTATCCTTAATAGGTTAGCTACTGGTGATAGACTTGCTATTTGGTTACCCTCTTCTGGCTCTACTCATAATACTTCTTGTGTCTTTTGCATGGAGCCTTTAGAAACTTCAGAGCATTTGTTTGTTGCTTGCCCCTTCTCCAAGCACATTTGGCAGGTTATGTGTGGTTGGTGTGGTTTGACTTCTCCTAGAAATTGGTCCCAATGGATCTCTAAGGCCCTTTCTCTACAATGTGTGGAGAGAGAGGAACTCTAGAGTGTTTGAAGGCAAAATCAGAGATAAAAAGTAGTTCTGACTAATATTGCTAGCGCTGTTAGGGGCAGGTGGAGCTTGAAAGGCTTTACTGATTCACCTCATAACAAATCTATTGAAGGAGCATGGGGGTTTACTTCTACTATTTTGACACTTACGCTTCTTTGTGTAATTTTGTAGCCTAGTGGGCTTCGCTTTGCTAGATTTCTTTGGTTTCTATCTTTTTTGTTGCCCTATGGTTTCGCTTTTTGCTCTTGTAATATCCTGGGGCATGCCCCTTGTATATTTGTAATTTTTTAGTTCGGTTTATAAAATAGAATGTTTCTATTTTTTATACTTACTGCTTTCTTGTTGGTTCTCTTGTTGTAATCCTTTTGGTGGTTCAGTTGGTTCCAATCTCTTGTTTTAATCCTTGTTTCGATGGGGTTTTCCCCTTGTATATTTGTCAGTATCTTCTTCAGTTAATACAATCTTTTAATTTACCAAAAAGGGCAAAACTTGGATCTTTTGGGTATGTCATGTAATTGAGCTGACTTTTGACAACCCAAACAAGTTTCGGATAAGGATTTGGAGTGTTTTGGTCATTTTATGTGCGTTCAATGTCATACGGAGTCAAAAAGACCCAATAGGACGTGTTTAGGCCAAAACTAGATGAACTTGGCTAAACTTGGATCTTTTGGGCATGCCATGTACTCGGACTGACTTTTCAAGCCCAAAACACGTTTAGGATAAGAATTTGGAGTGATTTGGTCGTTTAAGGTGCTTTTAGTTCCATAGGGAATCAAAAAGACCCAATAGGACATGTTTAGGCCCAAAACTAGATTAACAAGCCTAAACTTAGATTTTTTGGGAATGGCATATACTCGAACTGACTTTTGGCACTTAAAATACGCTTTGGAATAAGAATTCGAAGGGTTTTGGTCGTTTTAGGTGCTTTTAGCACCATAAGGAGTCAAAAAAGACTCAATGAGACGTGTTTGGGCCAAAACTAGATGAGCTTGGCTCAACTTGGATCTTTTGGGCATGACATGTACTCGAACTGACTTTTGATACCCAAAACACGTTTGTGATAAGAATTTGCAGTTTTTGGTCATTTAAGGTGCTTTTGGTGTCGTACGGAGTTAAAATGACCCAATATGTCCTATTTAGGCCCAAACTAGATGAACAAGCCTAAACTTTGATCTTTTAGGCATGTCATGTACTCGAATTTACTTTTGACACTTAAAACATGTTTGGGATACGAATTTGGAGAGTTTTGGTATTTTTAAATGCTCTTGGTGCCATACAGAGTCAAAAAGACTCAAAGATACGCGTTTAGGCCCAAACTAGTTGAACTTGGCTAAACTTTGATTTTTTGGGCATGACATGTACTCGAACTGACTTTTGACACCCAAAACACGCTTGTGGAATTTGTAGTGATGTGGTTGGTTTGGGTGCTTCTTGTGCCAAACATATTAAAAAAGACTCAATGGGACGTGTTTAGGCCCAAACAAGATGAACTTGGCTAAACTTGGATATTTTTGGCGAGTCATGAATGCGAACTGACAATTGAAAACCAAAACATGTTTGGGATAATAATTTGGAGTCTTTTTGGTCATTTTAGGTGCTTTTAATGCCATACAAAGTTTTTAATGACATACATAGTCAAAAAGACCTAATGAGGCGTGTTTAGACTCAAACTAGATGAACTTGGCTAAACTTGGATCTTTTGGGCACGGCATGTACTCGAACTGACTTTTGAAACCCAAAACACGTTTGGAATAAGAATATGGAGTGGTTTGGTCATTTTAGGTACTTCTAGTACCACATGAAGTCAAAAAGACCCAATGGGACGTGTTTATGCCCAAATAAGATGAGCTTAACTAAACTTGAATCTTTTGGGCATGACATGTACTCAAACTGACTTTTGACACCCAAAACACGTTAGGGATAAGAATTTGGAGTGTTTTCATCGTTTTAGGTGCTTTTAGTGCTATACAGAGTCAAGAAGGTATTGGGTCTTTTTTAATGGGGGAAATATAATTTCTTTGTTTTTTTAGTGAGAGAAACTCTCCCCTCTCTCTAGAATTCTGGATTTTGTTTTTGCCTCTCCCTCCCTTAGGGGAGGCCACGACCTCTAACAATGGTTAATGATGAGTACATTAAGCACGCTGCAGATGTTGGTAAGCAAGTTTCAGGTGGTGTTAAGAAAGATTCAGCTAGTAGGCAAGCTAAGCTTGGAGTGTCTTTCAATGGCCATGCTGTTTTGAATGATATGGTTACTAAGGGAGCTAGGGAAGCTAATGCCCATGTTATTGGTTTTAATGCTCTTAAGCAAGGTTCTAATACGAAGAAATTTGGACCAGAGAGTGGTTTTGTTGAGTCTGGGAAGTTAGAAGCTCAGTCCAAGGAAGCTTCGAGTTTATTAGTTGCAAAAGAGATTATTTCTGATCATTCAAAGCTTAGAGACAATTTT
>QANY01008171.1:128248-163611 GCA_003255025.1 Datisca glomerata
TCAGAAATAATCTCTTTTGCAACTAATAAACTCGAAGCTTCCTTGGACTGAGCTTCTAACTTCCCAGGCTCAACAAAACCACTCTCTGGTCCAAATTTCTTCGTATTAGAACCTTGCTTAAGAGCATTAAAACCAATAACATGGGTTTTAGCTTCCCTAGCTCCCTTAGTAACCATATCATTCAAAAAAGCATGGCTATTGAAAGACACTCCAAGCTTAGCTTGCCCACTAGCTGAATCTTTCTTAACACCACCTGAAACTTGCTTACCAACATCTGCAGCATGCTTAATGTACTCATCATTAACCATTGTTAGAGGTCGTGGCCTCCCCTAAGGGAGGGAGAGGCTAAAACAAAAACCAGAATTCTAGAGAGAGGGGAGAGTTTCTCTCACTAAAAAAATCAGATTTCACTTTTCTTGATAATTTTAAAAACCTAAAGGCTGTTTTTCTTTTATCTTTGTGTTCTTGAGTAGAATACGTACTTTAAGAAACACATTCAACTAGATTGATCATCATCTTGTGGAGTGTTTCAAAGCTGGAATTCAGAAACAAATTTCATCTTTCTAAGTAATCTGTTTTCTAACCTTTCTTAGGGGTTGTTGTCGAACTGGTTTTTGGGGATTTCTTGCTAATGCTTTATGGGTTCCGATATATAAAGGCGTTCTCAAGCTTATCCTTGGAGGTTCCGTATAATTTGGTATCAGAGTTTTGGATCTAGATCAGGTTTTATCTTTTCCAAATTCGGTTTTCTTTAATTCTGATTTCTAACATTTTTTTCTTGTTTTTTAAATTCAGTTTTTTGTTTTTGTTGAAGTAAAAAAAATTCGTGAAAAAAAAAACAAGAGTCCGTGTAAAAAAAGAAAAGAAAAAAGAAGAGAGAAATTCGTTAAAAAAAGGAAATTCGTGCAAAAAAAGAGAAAAAAGTCGAGAGTGAGTAAAAGGGATCGTATTTTGTTTTTAAATTATTTACTTTCCTATTTTAGTTAGGTCATTTGTTTCTAAAATTAGTTACTTTCCGAATTATAGGAAGATATTTGTTTCTAATTCATTACTTCCCTAATTTTAGATAGATTTTTGTTTCTAAATTCATTACTTTCCTAATTCTAGATAGATGTTGGTTTCTAAATTCACTACCTTCCTAATTCTAGATCGATCTTTTCTTCTAAATTCATTACTTTCCAAATTCTAGATCATTGTTTCTAAATTCATTACTTTATTAAATTATTTACTTTCCTAAATTCTTTACTTTCTAAATTAATTACTTTCCTAAAATTAGTTTCTTTCCTAAATCTTCACTTTCATAAATTCTGCACTTTCCTAAAATTAGTTATTTTCCTAAATTCTTTACTTTTCTAAGTTCGTTTCTTGATCAAACTTGTTTTGAAAATTTCTGCTTTGGAATTGTAAACATTACAAGCTATTTGAATTGTTTTAAAAGTGTGATTCACCTAAAAACATTAAACCTTGAGTGAAATAATATTTGAGTGAAACACAAGTGACCACCCCCATCTTTTGAGTGCAAAGGCGTGAGGTAGTGCTGGTGACGTCCTTGAATATTTTTTTCTTTGTTTCTAACACTCTATTTCAGCAATGTCAAACCAAAGTGGAGATAATGATGTTGGTCATGTTCCTGAAGCTATGTGTGACGCTCAACGAGGAGAGTTTTCACGTTTTAATCAAAATATGGAGGCCGTGAGGGATGCATCAGAGCGTATGGATGCAAGGTTGCAAGGAGTTGAAAGAGCAACACCAAATCACAATGAAGGGCGAAAAGGAGGTAGAAACCGAATACCTAAAGTTGATGACTTGGAAGATGAAGATTTTGATTATAATGAGGAGGATGAGGATATAATTATTGAAAGGGTCATGCCTAGAGAAGGAGGAAGAGAAGGTCGCAGTATTGATGATTTTGTAGAGTGTTAGAAACTACGGCAATGATGATTTTGTAAATAGAAATTTAGGAAGCATTAAACTTAAGATATCTCATTTCTAGGTAAATTAGATCCAGAGGCATATTTAGAATGAGAAAACAAGGTGGAACTCATATTTGATTGTGGTAACTTTAGTGAGGAAAAAAAAGGTCAAGTTGGCACTTAACAATTTTCAGATTATGCTATAGCTTGGTGGGATAAATTGGTGACTAGTAGAAGAAGAAATTTGGAGAATCCAATTGAGACTTGGCATGATCTCATGTCTACAATGAGGAAGAGATTTGTACCTAGGAATTTTTATAGGGAACTAGTGCAGAAACTTCAAGTTCTTAGACAAGATAAAGGGGTGTAGATGATTACTACAAGGAGATGGAAATGCTCATGACTAGGGCTGATATAGAGGAGGATATGGAGACAACTATGACACGCTTCTTGGCTGGTTTGAACAAGGAGATAGCTGACCGAGCGGATTTACAACCTTAGGTGGAGTTAGAGGAGATGGTGAACATTGCCATTAAAGTGGAAAAACAACTTCAAGGAAGTGGGGCAGCAATGTTTCCAAACCTTATTCCAACTCTAATTCTACTTGGAAAAGGGATGGAAAGAGTGGTTTTAAGGGTGGAAATAAGGCTTCTTATGATGGTGCAATGGGAACGGCAAATACGGTTTTCAAAGAAAAATCCAAAATTGAAGAGCCTAAAGGGAGAAATAGAGACATTAAGTGTTGAAAGTGTCAATGTGCAGGTCATATTAGCAAGGAGTGCCCTAATAGGAGAACTATGACCCTACGAAATGGTGAGATAGTGACTGATGAAGAAGAGGGTAACAATGAAAGTGATGAGGAGGAGATGCCTGAATTGGAGAGTTGTGATGAATGAAGTATTGAGGAACCGATTATGGGTGATGTGTTCGTTATAAGACATGCTCTTAATAGCCAATTGAAAGAGGAATTCCATGAGGAGCAGCAAGACAACTTGTTCCATACAAGGTGTCATGTTCAAGGCAAAGCATGTCGTGGAACATGTCATGTTATCCAACATGGCAGCCCACATGGAGAATGATGTGGCATCAAACATTACATTCTACATGGACCATGACAAGGCAACCAACATGGAGCATGACGTGGCATATAACATGGCAGCCTACATGGAGCATGATGTGACGTTCAATATGGCAATCCACATGAAGCATGACATGGCATTTTAAATGATGATAAGAAATCAAGACAACTTGCAAATCCTAACCTAGAAGTGGTCATCCAATAATAGTCTATTAGAGCATGGCACCTTGGCAATCCCAACCTAGATGTAGACAACCAATAGGAGTCTTTTGGGTGGATTACAAGTTCCATATTTATTGCAACTAATATTTCATTCTCTTTTAAATTTAGTTTAGGTTATTTAAACACTTTAGGACTCTTTAGGCTTCTAGTTTTTCTATTTAAGCATGGTTTCGCAATGTATTAACTAACTTTGATCAATTTCTTTGTGAGAGTTTTCTCTTTGGTTCTTCTTAGAACATTTCAAACTTATCAAGAATATTCTTGTGGCGTCTAAAACCTAGACTTATCACTCACTTTTCCTTCTTGTTCTTGAGTGTGGCGTCTAAACCAAACCTTTGGTTCTTTTCGAAGCATCAATTTGTATGTTAGGTCTTATACCTAAGGTTCTCTTTGTGTCATAGAAAATGAGTAAGAGTTTCTTCTTTAAAATAGATCATTGGATTCTTGAACCATCATTGTTATCGGGTTTCATCATTCAAAGCGACGGTGACGTTCATATCATTTGGTATCGAAGCTTTTGGTTTTCTAGAGTCTGATTCAATTCTAATTTTTTTCTGATTTTGACGTGGTTCTGAAAAATGATCATAACTTTTGATCCGGTTGTCAAAATAGTTATTATTACATATCAAATCGAACGTATTTTTGAGATCTACAATCTGTATGTTCATTGTGAAGCCAGATTTTATCGTTTTGATCATTTCACGAGGTGTTTAATTTTTTTACGCAGTTTCATCTAAAAATTCAGAATTTCAAATTTCAAATTCGAATTTCCAATTTTTTAGTTATCATCTTATCATCTTATCTTATCTCATCATATCTTTTCATATCTTGTCATATCATATCTTATCTCATCTTATGATAAATTATCTTTTCTTTTCTTATCTTATCTTATATTATCCTTGTCTTATCTTATCATATCTTTTCTTATCTCATTTTATCTTATCTTATCCTTGTCTTATCTTATCATATATTTTCTTATATGATCTGATCTCATCTTATTTTATCATTGTCTTATCTCATCTTGTCATAATTATCTTATATTTTCTTATATCATCTTATATTTATCTTATCTTGTCATAACTTATCTTATCTGTTTTCTCATCGTATCTTATCTTATCTTTTTCTTATCTTATATTATCTTATCTTACCTCATCTCATCTCATCTCATCTTATCTTATCTCATCTTATCTTATCTCATCGTATCTGTACCTTATCTTGTCCTAACGTATCTTCTGTAAAAACAAATAGTATAAGTTGTCTCCTTTTGTTTCCTTATCTCTAATTTTATCCCTTAGTTGTTTCTTTTCCTTATATTCTCATAGTGTTTTATTTGTTTAGGTATTTCGATTGTTCCTTGAAAATTCCAAATTTGTTTGTTAGTTTGATCAAGAACCGAAAGAGAAAACTAAGAGTGGTAAAAGGCAAGAGTGTGTGAGATCATTAGAGGGTAAAAGCCAACAAACATAGAGTGAAGACATGAGTGGAAATAAAATTGAGTGAACCTCAATCTTTGAGTGTAAACACGTAAGAGAGATATTGTGAGGCCCTTCTTCTTTTTTTTTCTACTAATCTTATTCTCTTTCACGTCTGTCAAACAGAAATAGTAGCGGAGGAATGGATGAAGATGGTATGTTGAAGTTACAAATGGAGGCGTTAGTGGGTGAATTTAAGAGAACATTAGGAGAGGGCCTGGAACGATTGCATGAGAGGATTGATCAGGTCAAAACACGGGTTCAGTATGAGGCATCGAATGGAGAGATGATCACCTAGGGTTCAGTATGAGGATGAATTTGGAAATTACTTTGATGAAGAGGAGCGATATTCTCACATGGGAAGATTAGGCCATGGGGTTGGAGATAGAGAATTCCGACATGGAAATAGAGAAGATAGGTTTGGTGAGAGGGTGGAAAACAATTTGTCTAGCATTAAGATGAAGAGACCATCATTGCAAGGCAAGGTTGTGAAAATTAAAAGTGATTCTGAAAAGGAGTCTATGCCAGCACTAGAGGATGCAAGTGACATTAAAGAATCGGTTGGTGGGGAACTTTCTGTAAAACGAAGAGCTCTTAGTGGCATAGCCGAAGAAGATGAGAAGGTACAACGAGAAAAATATTCATACTAGATGCCTTGTTAATGATAAAGTGTGTAGTATGATTATTGATAGGGAAAGTTGTACTAATGTGGACAGCACTTACATAGTGGAAAAACTAAACTTGCCTATATTAAAACATCTCAATCCATACAAAACTGAAATGGTTGAATGATAGTGGGGAAATGGAGGTGCATATGCAAGTGTTAATTTCTTTTTCTATTAGCAAGTACAAAGACGAAGTTTTGTGTGATGTAGTGCCAATGCAAGCAAGTCATCTTCTCTTGGGGAGGCCATGAAAATGAGATAGAAAAGCCATTCATAATGGTTACAAAAATAGATATACTTTTGTAATTGATAAGAAACTCATTACTCTTGTACCCCTCACCCCAAAACAAGTTCAAGAAGATCAACTGAAGTTGAAAAGAAAGAATGAAAAACAAAGAGAGATTGAGAATGAAAAAGAGAGAGAGAGAGTCAGCAAAATCAAAAGAGTGGGAGTTCAAAAAAAGTGTTTGAATAAAAGAAAAGAGTGAAAAATAGAGAGTTGGGTGAGAGGAGAGAAAAATCAAGAGAGAAGAAAAGAGAGTTTTGATGCAAAAGAGAGTGAGATTAAGAGAGCTTTGAGTTCCAACCGGCATTTGCTTGTACTTTCGTACAAAGAAGCTTGTTTCTAGGAGAAGAAGTCAAACTACACCAACCACACAACCTGCAAATGTGCTTGGAGAAGGGGCAAGTAACAAACAAATCCTCTGAAGTTTCTAAAGGCTCCATGCAAAGGACACAAGAAGTATTATGAGTAGCAGAAGAGGGTAACCAAATAGCAAGCCTATCACTAGTAGCTAACCTATTAAGGATAGCAAGCCAAGCAATGAAGCTAAATCTCAGGATATGTTTCTTAAACCAAATAAGAGGAGTCCATCTCACTTTCCCACAAACTGGAGCAAGGGCCTTATAAGTATGTCCCACAGAGAAAAGACCAGTAGGAGAAGGAGACCAAATCCAAGAGTCCATAAAGTGCTCCCTAGGGGGAGTAAGAGAAACCTCCCTAATAGTAATAAGCTCATGGGTGTTACAAGAGGGCCAGTTCCAAGCACCATTGGTAATAATAACAAAGCTCACATTGGTAGACAAATCCCAACCAGTGCCAGACTGAATCCTAGACACAAACTTTTGAGAAAATGCCCCCAAAGGGGTGCCACGGGTCCATGAGAAGAGAAAGATGCTCACCATTTCCCACCTGAGCTTTAGAAAACCCAGTAAACTTGTCTCTAACTTTCAGAATATTCATCCAACAAAATAGAGCTCTTATTGATCAAGAAAACTTTTCACCAGTCCTTCAAAAGAGAAGCTTTAACTAAAGAGACCAGAAACCAAAAATTCTAAGCCACAACCACTTCATTAGCCAAAGAGAGATCTTTAAGGCCCAAACGTCCCATTACGTCTTTGTGACTCCGTATGGCACTTAAAGCACCTAAAATGACCAAAACACTCCAAATTCTCATCTCAAATGTGTTTTGGGTGTCAAAAGTCTGTTCGAGTACATGTCATATCCAAAAGATCCAAATATAGCCAAGTTCATCTAGTTTTATTTTGGTAAGCAAAAAATGTATTAACCCGAAGAATGTAAATAAAATATACAAGGGGCATACCACATGATATTCAAAGCTACAAAGCCAAAAAAGAGATAAGCCTAGCTAGCTAAAGGCAGAACAACTCTGAACAAAAAAAAGCCATTCTGAAGCTTCTTTTCACAACCTTTACCTACCATATTTGGAGCGAAAGGAACCTCTGAATTTTTTTTCAGAATCTTCAAGGGAAAATCAGGGATAGTGCGGTTTTGATCAAGGTTATCTTGGGCTCCATTAGGGATAGGCTTTCGTTGCTTATGGGTGTTCTTGCCTTAGAGTTGAACGTGTCTCCCCAAAAGGCTTGGGATCTCAACGTTTTGACTTTTGAGCCTCCTTAGGGGATGAATATGTTAATTTTTTAATTTGTAATGTTTCTTTCTATTGAGGAGTTTGGTTTGTTTTTGTAACGAGTTGAGATTTAGTTGGCCTTTTTTTAGTTTAGAAATCTCAACCCGTTACAAAAACAAACCAAACTCCTCAATACAAAAAAACATTACAAAGCAACAAATTAACATATCATCCTCTAAGGAGGCTCAAAAATCAAAAGGTTGAGATCCCAAGCATCTTGGGGAAACAGGTTCAACTCTGAGGCAAGAACACCCATAAGCAACGAAAGCCTATCCCAGAACGGAGCTAACAAGGGACTTATCTTTGGCCTTAACTAGGAGTCAAGAGATCAATTGACACCAGTTGGTGTGAGGGCTGCTGAAACCACATTTAGCTAGAAGATTCTCCCAAACTGACCTTATGGATTTGCATCCCACAAAAAGGTGCTCAGCCGACTCACACTAATCCACAAAAAATACACATGAAGGGCTAATAGATGTAGGCATGGACTAATGTTCCATTCTATCCTCAGTCAGCAACTTGCCATTGATAGCCACCCAAGAGAGGAAGCTAAACCTAGGCACTTGGCGATTAAACCAAATAAGCATAGCCCACCTCATACACTCCCTATCTGGAGCAAAGGCTTTATAGGTATCTTTAACTGAGAAAGGCCTTTTCTTGTTAGGGGTCCAAGCCCACCGTATGGCACTAAAGGTACCTAAAACGACAAAACACTTCAAATTCTTATCCCAAACATTTTTTCGATGTCAAAAGTCAGTTCGAGTACATGCTATGCCCAAAAGATACAAGTTTAGCCAAGATTGTTTAGTTTTTTTTTCAGTAAGCAAAAAATGTATTAACCTGAAAAATAAATACAATATACAAGGGGCAATACCCCAAGATCTACAAAGCCACAAAGCCAATAAAGAGATAGGCCTCTAGCTAGGGCCAAAAACAACTCCAAACCTAAAAACTAACCCAACTAAATCTTAACCCATTACAAAATGAAACCCAACTCCTTAATACATAGAAACATTACAAAGATCATTTGGTTTGTGCCTAGACACATCCCGTTACGTCTTTTTGGCACTGTATGACACTAAAAGCACCTAAAACGACCAAAGCACTTCAAATTCTTATCATAAACATGTTTTGGGTGTCAAAAGTATTCAAGTGCATGCCATTCCCAAAAGATCCAAGTTTAGCCAAGTTCATCTGGTTTGGGCCTAAATATGTCCCATTGGGTCTTTTTGACTCCGTATGGCACTAAAAGCAACTAAAATGACCACAACCCTCCAAATTCATATCCCAAACGTGTTTTTCATGTCAAAACTCTGTTCGAATACGTGCCATGCCCAAAAGATCCAAGTTTAGCCAAGTTCAACTAGTTTAGGCCTAAACACATCATATTTGGTCTTTTTTTACTCCGTGTAGCACTAAAAACACCTAAAATGACCAAAACAGTCCAAATTCTTATTCAAAATGTGTTTTGGGTGTCAAAAGTCTGTTCGAGTAAATGTTATGCCCAAAAGATCCAAGTTTAGCAAAGTTCGTGTAGTTTGTGCCTAAACATGTCGCATTGGGACTTCTTGATTCCGTACAGCACTAAAAGAACCTAAAACGACCAAAACACTCCAAATTCTTATCCCAAATGTGTTTTGGGTGTCAAAAGTCAGTTCGAGCATATGTCATGTCAAAAGATTATAGTTTAACCAAGTTCATCTAGTTTGGGCCTAAAAAAGTCCCAGTGGGTCTTGTCTCCGTATAGTACCTAAAACGATCAAAACACTCCAAATTCTTAACCCAAAACATGTTTTGCGTGTCAAAAATTAGTTTGAATTAATTGCCATGCACAAAAAAGATATATGTTTAGCCAATATCGTTTAGTTTAGGCCTAAACACGTCCCATTGGATCTTTTGGCACTATATGGAACTAAAAGCACCTAAACCGACAAAAATTATTTAAAATTCTTATCCCAAACGTGGTTTGGTCCCTCGATTTGCTGATTCTGGTGAGGTCCCTCGATTTGCTTGCAGTGTGTGAGTATCAGTCTTGGCTTTTTTCTTGATATTGGATTGCTTAGTATCTGTGCTATTAGGGCATTTTGGGTTGTTTGTTACGGTATACCTTGATTTCTCATTGGGGTTATCATTAGGTGCTGTTTAGACAGGTTGTGATGACGGCTGTGTGCGCTGAGTTATGGTTAGCTGTAGATTTGCCTTGCTTTGATTTGTTCTACGTAGTCCTTTTGTTTTGGTATCCGTTATGCATTTAGAGCGCGGTGTGTAACTGTTCAGATTATTTTGTCTCATTGGTTTGCAGTATAATATAAGTTGTATGGACCTTGAACTTATGCATTATAATATGTGTTGTATACATGGGTATGTCAACTATATAAGTGTACTTTTTGGTTGAAAAAAACGTGGTTTGGGTGTCAAAAGCAAGTTCGAGTACATGCAATGAACGCCCAAAACATTGAAGTTCACCCAAGTTCATCTAGTTTTGGCCTAAACAAGTCTCATTCTGTCTTTTTGACTCTGTGTGGCACTAAAAGCAACTAAAATGAAAACAACACTCCAAATTCTTATCCCAAACGTGTTTGGGGTGTCAAAACTCTGTTCGAGTACATGGCATGCCCAAAAGATCCAAGTTTAGCCAAGTTCATCTAGTTTGGGCCTAAACATGTCTCATTGGATCTTTTTGACTCCGTATGGCCCTAAAAGCACCTAAAATGACCAAAACTCCAAATTTCATCCAAACGTGTTTTGAGTGTCAAAAGTTAGTTCGAGTACATGTCATACCCAAAAGATCAGAGTTTTGCCTAGTTCATCTAGATTAGGCCTAAACACGTCCCATTGGCTGTTCTTGACTCTGTTTGGCACTAAAATAACCTAAAATGACAAAAACACTCCAAATTCTTATCCCAAACGTATTTTGATTTGTGAAATTCAGTTCGAGTACATGCCATGCCCAAACGATCCAAGTTTAGCCAAGTTCATGTGGTTTGGGCCTAAGCACGTCCCATTGTTCTTTATGTCTCCAATAGCACTTTTGGCACCTAAAAACGAAATTCTAATTCCAAACATTTTTTGGGTATCAAAAGTCAGTTCGAGTACATGTCATGCCCAAAGATCAAAGTTTTGCGAAGTTCATCTTGTTTGTGCATAAAAATGTCCCATTGGGTCTTTTTTACTACGTATGGCTCTAAAAGCACCTATAAGGACAAAAGCACTTAAAATTCTTATCCAAGACATGTTTTGGGTGCCAAAAGTCAGTTCGGGTACATGACATGCCCAAAAGATCCAAGTTTAGCCAAATTCAACTAGTTTGGGGCTAAACGTGTCTCATTTGGGTCTTTTTGACTCCATATGGCACATAAAGCAACTAAAATTACTACAACACTCCAAATTCTTTTCCTAAATGAGTTTTGAGTGTCAAAGGTTATATGGAACCTCCAAGAATAAGCTTGAGAACCCCTTTATGTATAGAAACTCACGAAGCACCCCTGAAATCGTCGAGCCTGGCCCTGGGCTCCGACGACTCAGAGATGGGCTCCTCTTCCTATTCGTTCTCCGGTGAAACCTGGAGTTGCTAGGAGGTTTCTTAGAGTCCTTCTTGTGCAGATCTGGATGTTTTTGAGTTTTTTTGCAAATCGAAGGTTAGACTGTGTTTTCTTCTTCATAAGGCGACTCTTTCCTTCCCACTTCGGTGAAGCTTGGAGGCCCTAGGAGGTTCTCTGTTTCTGCGTCTGCTTCGATCTTGGTTCAATGATTTGAAGGGTCATCTGTGTACCTACAATTCTGAGATATGATTTGGTGATGGTAGGTGTTGAATTTCAACCTTCCTCGAGTCATTTCTGGTTTTTGCTATGTGCTGTGAATGGGTTACGGCTTGGATTTTGGTTGAGATTTCTTCCTCCCGATTATGAACCATGGAGTCTAAAGTCATGGACTTCTCCTCTAGATCTTATTTGCATCAAAGATGGGGGTCTCAGGTTTTATTCTCCATTGAAGCTATTGCCTTAGAGATAAGGTTGTATTTCTGATATGGCTCTAGTTCGGGTCTTCGAGTTTGCCTATTTTCTGGAGAAACAAATGGAGCTTTGTCGCAGTAGGTTGATCTATCTCATTGTTGTAACTGGTCGCAGTGGTCTTTACTTTGGTTATTCCCTGTATTTCTGCGATTTCTTCCTGTTTGATTCTTGTGATTTGATCGAGATTCTGGTTTACTCATTGATCGTGTCAGATGAATTTGTATCTTTCAGGTTTTCTTTGCTGATCGAGGATGGTCATTCCCTGTGCTTGATTATTGAGAGAGTTCCGAATTGGATATGAATGGTTTGATGTACTCGTTCCTTGTCCTGTGACAATCAAGGTTGCATCTCTTAGGTACTGCTTTGCTGAGGCTGCCTAGTGAGGTCACTTGTTTGGCCGTTCTGAGTTACTGGTGGATGAGTTGTTCCTGATTTGGTCATTCTTTTCTTTGTGATTAGGCTGTTTAGTGGGGTTTGTCTATGGTGCACCTTGGTTTTTCCTAAGCATGATACTATGTTTGATTGAGTAGGTTGATAGTTGTGTTGTTTATGCTTTTTCTTGTCTGGTGTAGCTTTATGCTTTGGTTGTTCTGAGTGTCTCCTAGGTGTGGTTCTTGTGTTGTACATTCGTCCCGATACTTTTATTTGCCACGCATGCTCTGTGTATAGCATTATAGTGTGTTTTTCTATGGTGCACCTATGGGTATGCCCCTTTATCATTGTAATTATTTTGGTTAATATTATTTACCTTTGACCAAAAAAAAACTCACGAAGCATTAACGTGAAAACTCCAATAACCAATTCGGCAACAACCCCTAAGAAAGGCTAGAAAAACATATTTCTTAGATGATCAAGAACTAGGATCAAGAAAACTTGTTTTTGAATTCCAATTTCGAAACACTCCACAAGAAGGTGATCAGTCTAGGAATCAATTAAGGTAAAAACTAGATGAACTTGCAAATCTTAGAGAGAGAAGCTCTGACCCCTCTCTAGATTTTCATTTCTTCTCACTGGTTCCTCCTGGGAGGAGGACCCTCTTTTACAAGCCTACAATGGTTAAGGATGCATTTATTCAAGAAAATCAGTGTTCTTATGCTTATTCATCGGAGGAATCATCAAATTTTCATGTTGAAAATGAAGAAGAAAGAGTGATTGAGAATGTTAGAGCTCGTACATTTAATATGTCCGAAGCTCTTGAAGCTTGTATTAATGGAGCTGCCAACCTCAATGGTGCCTCTTTGGGAGCTTCTAGCAATGATAGTGAGCTGGATAAATCACCTAAGGACAACAATAATGGTGGAATGAAGCTCTCTTCTTCACTAAATGAAGAACCTTTTTTTACAAGTTCAAGGAATTGTAGACATCTCACTTTCAAGGGAGTCAACTACCCAAGCATATTGGACCATGGAGAAGAAGCTTCAAAGGTGTGAATTAATTAGTCTTTATGTGATTCTAGTACTTTAGGGATTCCTTCATCATTCGGTGGAGCCCCACACCATGAAAATGAGAGCTCCTACAGGTCTTGCAAAAGAAGAAGAGCATGAACAACATGAAAAGAAGCCACCAAGCATATTCCCTTTGACTGAAAAATTAAGACAGATTGCTAAGGGCCATCTTGCCAAAGAAGGAGCACGAAGGAGAGAGGTGAACAAGGGTGATAGTTTTTGTCCAGTGGTCAATGAGGGTACCTTAGGGAGCCAATCAAATTCTGCCACCTCACCAACTAATGCTAACTCTAGTTGTGCATGGGGAGTGGGTTTAGACATGGCATCCAAACTTAAAGCAAAAGGACACATGCAAAAGGAGGAAGGACAATGTCTAGACCTGCCCTTGCACGATTTGGGTAATATTAAAGCAAACCCTAAGCTTACAAGGACAGACAACTATCCCCAAAACCCGGAGCAAGAACAACAGTCCTTAAATGTGGCTGTACCTACAAACAAAAGGATTTGACTTTGGATTTTCACAAGACGTCCTTGGAGCATGCCTCTAGTACACTTGTAGTACATACCAAGCATGGAAAAGATATTCTAACGTCAGCTCCTTTAATAGTACAAGACAGGGCAGCGCATTTCAAGGAGAAAAGACAACATGCTTTGTCTTGCAAGGTACATCTCTCCATACTATGTCTCAATCGCCAATTAATGCTTGTACTTCATCAATAAATGCATGTACTACTAATAATGTCATTCCAAATGAGACAAAACGAAAGCATAGCTCTCTTGGCAGCTTGAACACATGTGACAAGGAGAAAGGACAACATGCTTTGTCCTTGAAAGGTACATCTCGCCATGCTTTGTCTTCTTCATTCAAGCCCCACTGCATTTAGTTAAGAAACTTGCACTTCAATTTTGGAAATAGAGGACTAGTGGACGTCTCAGTAGTCAAAGGGTTGTTCTATTTTAGATTCAATTCAATTGAAGAAATGTTAAAGGTAACCTGAAAAGGTTAAAGGTAACCTGAAAAAGAAGCTAAGCTTAGGTTATGTGAGCTCTTCCTTTACAGAAAATGGTAATGTCACAGTTAAACTTCCTAATTATATTACTAAAGAGATTTTTTCTAGGTGGGAAGGCTGCCTTGTTGGCTACTTTGTAGGGATGGCAGCTCCATTACACTTAGTTCAGAAAATTGCTTTGCAACTTTGGGCTAAAACAGGAATTCAGGAGGTCTCGGCTGCTAGAGGCCTTTTCTATTTCAAATTTGGCTCTGTGGAGGATAGAAACTCAGTCTTAGACGATGGACCTTGTCACCTATTAGGTAGGCCTATTGTGCTTCAAGAGTGGCAGCCAAATGTTAAATTCTCAAACGAGAAACTTTCAACCCTTCCAATTTGGGTTAAATTGTGGAATGTTCCAATTGAATTATGGACTGAAGAAGTTTTAAGTCACATTGCTAGTGCTGTGGGTATCCCTTCTCACTCTGACAATGCTACTGCCTCTGGTTATGACATGACTATGCTAGAGTTTGTGTGAAAATTTCAGCCTCCTATGATTTGATTAAGTTTTTCACCATTGACCTTGACCTTGACGGATGGAATCCAGTGGTGGTGGATGTGGAGTATGAGTGTCTACCAAAGAGATGTGCTAAATGTTGCCTCTTTGGTCATGATTGTGATGCCAAAGTGGCCCCTAAGAGTAATCTAGCTAGTGAGGAAGAAACCGCTAGCAAAGATTCTTCTCCCCAAGACAATAGGGAACTTATGGTTTATGAGGAGCTAGAGGGTGAAATATCTCCTCCCTTTCCTCTTAATACCATCCACGTGGAAGACCAAGATAATGAATTGACTCAGGTGGTTAGCAAAACGAAGGGTAAGGGTCTCATTGAGCCTTGTGAGGATAAAAATGAGCCCCAAGCCTCTTCTGACTCTACATTGAGTTTGGCTCCCCCAAAAGCTTCCCCAATTGTCAATGTCCCTATCCAACCTGGTCCTTCTTCCAAGCTCTCTAAATCAGCTTTGAAGAGGTTGAAAAACAAGCAAAAGGCTGAAGGCTCTTTCTTATTTGATGATCAAGTTACTCAGGCTCCCCTTTATGATTAATTTAGCTTCTTGGAATATAAGAGGGCTTAATGGCCTTCTAAAGCAAGCTGAAGTTAGGAAACTTTGTAAAGACTTTAAATTATCCTTTTGTGCTTTAGTTGAGACTAAGATCAAATGTAATAATTTTGCTAGACTTTCTAGATCTGTTTTTCCCAATTGGGCCACCTTTGCTAACCATTCTCCTACTTGCAAAGGTAGAATTGTTTTAGCTTGGGATCCCAAGATTTTGGATATTCTTCTAATTGATGCTTTTGATCAAGCTAACCATTCTTCATGAAAGGACAGATTTCTTTGTCTATGTGGTGTATGCAGCCAATGATGCTATCTCCAGGAAGCCTTTGTGGGAAAAGCTTGGATCTCATAAGACTTTAAGTCAGGGGAAGCCTTGGCTAATTCTTGGTGACTTTAATGCTATTTTGAAGCCTATTGAGCATTGTGGTGGTGATTTCAAGTGGAATGATAGCTCAATTTGACTTTGCTTCTTGTCTTGATCATTTGGAGGTTCTCGACCTCCCTTATAGTGGCTGTCAATTCACCTGGTGGAAGGGTCATGTTGGTGAGGGTAGCAAGATGCGCAAGCTCGATAGAGCCCGGGTTAATGGTGATTGGGCTACGGAGTTTCCTGCTACTTCTTGCCATTTTCACACCTCGGGTATCTCTGATCACTCTCCTATTATTATTCAGCTTAGGGCTAATCTCAGCTAGACCTAAGCCTTCTTTTAAGTTCTTTGAATTTTGGATGGATTTTGAAGGCTTCTGGGCTGCTCTTAATGATGCTTGGGAGATTTAGGTGTTTGGGACAGCTATGTTTTGTCTCTATAAGAAACTTATATTTGTTAAATTTACTCTTAAGAAATTTAATGCATCTTTTTGCTCAAATATTTCTAAAATGGCTCTTATGCTAGCCCTCTCTAAAGTGCAAGCTGACCTTATTGCCTCTCCTAGTGTCGTCTCTCTTCAAGAGGAGGAGAAAATTAGATTTGCTGATTTCACTAAGCTCAGGAATGCAGAAGATGATTTTCTCAGGCAAAAAGGCAGAGTTGATTGGCTTGCCTTGGGTGATCAGAATTCCTTTTTCTTTTTTCAGAAACTAAAGAAGAATAAAGTTAGATCCAGAATTAATCAGTTGGTTAATTAGGAGGGTGACGTTATTATTGATGACCAGGCTATCAAAGATCAACTTTTTTCTTATTATGGAAATTTTCTTGGCACATCTCACATTGATTAAGAGGTGGATTGGCGTGTTCTCTCTCAGATTCTCCCTAATAAGCTCTCTCAAGCTCACTTAGCTATCCTCAACCACCCCTATACAGAGGAAGACGTTCACACAACTATGTGTAGTTTGGGGAGTAGTAAAGGCCCTGGTCCAGATGGCTTCTCTGCTGGTTTCTTCAAAAGATGTTGGCATATTGTGGGCAAAGTTGTTACTAAGGCTGTTTTGGAGTTTTTTTAGCTCCCAATCACTATTGAAACAGGTTAACTCTACTACCATTATTCTTATCCCTAAGTTCCCCAATCCTTCTAAGGTTGGTGACTTTAGGCCTACTCTTGTTGTAATGTTGTTTATAAATGCATTTCAAAAATGCTTGCTGATAGACTTAAGAGAGTGCTCGCTGATCTTATTAGTAGCAACCAGACTACTTTTGTGCCAGGGAGGAGAATTGCTGACAACATCCTCTTATCTCAAGAGTGGGTTAGAGGTTACCATAGGCATTCTAATAGTCCCAGATGTGCTTTCAAGGTTGATATCAAAAAAGCTTATGATAGCTTGAATTAGGAGAGTATCGGCAGAATCTTTGACTGCTTGGGGTTTCCTGATCATTTCTCTAACTGTGTGATGGAGTGTATCTCCTCTCCTTCTTTCTCTATTTTGGTCAATGGTGAGTTGACTAGCTACTTCTCAGGTGCTAAAAGGGCTTAGACAAGGTGATCCTATCTCTCCCTATCTGTTTGTGTTGGTTATGGAGGTTCTATCTGGTATTCTCAAGCATGCTTCTCATAAAGCTGACTTTGGCTATCACTGGAGGTGTAAGGAGCTTGGTATTGTTTACTTGTGCTTTGCTGATGATATCTTTATCTTCTGTATAGGTGATATTACTTCTGTTCAACTTATTATGGAGAGCTTAAACTTATTTTAGGCTATGTCTGGTCTTCAACCTAATCTACAAAAAAGTCAGATTTTCATGTTTGGGGTCCATCCATCCACTTCTCAAGAAATTATGGACTTATGCAATTTCAGCATTGGGGAGCTTCCTATGAGATACTTGGGGGTTCCTTTGATTACCTCAAAGCTTAGAAAACAGATTGTACCACTCTAGTAGACCATATCACAGCTAGGGTGACGCCTTGAGAGGCTAACTACCTTTCTTATGCTGGAAGATTACAGCTTGTTAAATCCGTGCTCTATGCTATTTTTCAATACTAGGCTGGCTTATTTATTCTTCCCAAGAATATCTTGAATATGATTCAGGTGGTTATTAGGAATTACTTGTGGAACACGTCAGCTGTAAAACATTCTGGTGCTAAAGTGGCTTGGAGTGACTTGTGCCTTGATAAGTCCCAAGGAGGTTTGGACCTTAGAGATCTCTCTCTAGCAAATAAAGTGGCTGTGGCTAAGCATTTCTGGTTTCTGGTCTCTTTTGATAAAGCTTCCCTTTGGAAGGATTGGTGCAAGTTTTTCTTAATCATGAAGAGCTCTATCTTCTTGGTTAAGCTTGCTACTAATCCTTCTTGGACCTAGGATTCTTTTTTGTACTGGTTGGGATTAGACTACTAAGGTGAGCTCAGTGATCCAGAATGTAGCTTGAAATTGGCATATTTCTAACTGCCATGAGCTTATATCAATTAAAGAGGTCCATCTTCCCCATCCTAAAGAGTCCTCTTTGGACTCTTGGATTTGGACTCTTTCTCCCTCCGGTCTTTTCTCTGTGGGGCACACTTATAGGAGACTGGCTCCAGCTGGTTAAAGAAGCATATTCCTAGATATAGCTTTATTACTTGGCTTGCTGTTCTTATAGGCTTGCAACCACGGATAGATTGACCGCTTGGACCTCCTCTCCTGGGTCTTCTATGTTAGTAGTTATGTACTTTGCTTGCATCTTTCAGAATCTTCTGAACACGTGTTTGTTTCTTGCCCTTATTTGGCAGAAATTTATTGGTTTGGGTGGCTTGGTGTCTTCTCCTAGGAACCGGAATCAAGTTATCGCCTGGCTCCTTGTGAAAGTTAAGAAAGGCTACATCTTGAGCCTTATGTTGATGCTTATGTTCAGCTCGTTTGTCTACCATATCTGGAAAGAGAGAAATAATCGAGTCTTTGAGGGCAAAATGAGGGACAAGAAAGTGGTCTTGGCTTGCATTACCAATGCCATTAGAGGTAGATTTTTCAGTCTTAAAGGATTCTCTATGACTGAGGATAACAAAACCATTTAGCTTTCCTGGGGATTAGTGGCCAATAGCGCCCTTGTTGATGGCATTCTTCTTCGCGGCTGGCGCTTCTATTTTTGACAATTAAGTTTGGTTCTTCTGTTTCTTTAGGCTATTATCTCTTGTAATCTTCTGTTAGTGTTTGGGCGTCTCCATCTTGTGTGTCGGTTTGTTCCATTTTTGTTTCTTTTGCCTGGGGTATTCCCCTTGTATATTTGTATATTTCTTCTTCGGTTTATAAAAAATTTTAATTTACCGAAAAAATACATTCTTGGATGAGGGTCCTTGGCATCTTCTCGGGAAACCCTTAATTTAGAAGCCTTGGCAACCTAATCTTGTCTTTTACCTGAAAGACTTGATGTTTTACCTATTTGGGTCAAGCTTTGGAATGTTCCATTGGTCTAAAGAAGCCCCTGCACACATAGCAATTGCTGTTGGCAAACCTTTATATGTCGATTCCCTTACTGCCAAAGGAGTTAGAAACGAACTTGCAAGAGTTTATGTTGAGATTAATGTCCAAACAAGATCGGTTCACTACTTTAATGTAGATTTGGGGATCCAAGGTTGGGATCCTATAATGGTAAGGTGGATTATGAATAACTTCCAAAGAGATGTCACCAATGCTCAATCTTTGGTCAAAACTGTGACTACAAGCTAAATAAAAAACACCAGCCCCCCCCCCCCCCCCCCCCCCCCCCCACNCCCTAAACTCATTCACCCTTCCCCCACCACCCCAACCAAAGAGATCAACCCAACCAATCACTCCACCCCCCCTCTCTCCCAATCAGACCGGCACGCCACCCCTAGATCAATCTCTGATTCCCCCACCACTTCTAACCCACCCATCCCACCTGAAGAGGAATCTTGGATTGTGATGACCTCAAAAAAATCAAGAAGGAACCAATTCCTAGCTGAAATACTAACCCCAATAACAAACTCTTTCCCAAATGAGCTTGCTGTGATTCCCTTGTTGGAGGAAGGAGAAATTGTTACCCCACTTCAGGTTGAGGCTATCAAATCTGACCAAGAGAAGGAACCTGAATTAGGTGATCCAAGTTTGATCTCCCCTATTCCTTTAGCCCTTCCTCTTATCTCCTCTTATAGCTCTGGTAAGAAGAAGAGTAAAAAGAAGAAGAAAAGAAACATTAACCTCACTCCTAACCAATAAAAAATGGTGGGAAATTGAAACTTAAAAAAGGGGTGACCCCTACCTCACGATGATTAATATAGCCAATTGGAATATAAGGGGGCTCAATGATTCCCTTAAAGAGGTTGATGTTAGGAAATTGTGTAGGGATTTCAACCTCTCTGTGTGCTCAGTTATTGAGACTAAGGTCAAGCATGGTAACTTCAGTGGTATTGCTAGTAATGTTTTCTCTAACTGGGAATGTATTGTCAATTATGCATCCTCTTCAAGTGGTAGAAATTGGGTTTTTTGGGACTCAACTATTATCAACCTTACAGTACTTAGCTCCTCAGCTCAAGAAATATTTTGTAAGGTTTCCACCCTAGATTCTAATATTGACTGCTTTGTCACGTTTGTGTATGCTTCTAACGAAAGGGGAGATAGGAGGGACCTTTGGGCCTCCCTTGAAATACAACACACTATTTTCTCGTCTTCACCTTGGCTTATTTTGGGAGACTTTAATGTGATTAGGAATCCTAATGAGAAAATAGGAGGTGTTGCAGGATGGAATGAATGAGTTTAATTATTGCATATACAACATGAGGTGGAAGATCTTGTCTATTCTGGATGCCAATTCTCCTGGTCTAATAAGCGCCAAGATGGTACATTCACCATGTGTAAGCTGGACAGAGCTCTAGGAAATACTCACTGGGTTGATTCCTTCCCAAATGTAAAATGCCAGTTCCCACCACTTGGCATCTCTGACCATAGTCCTAGTAATTCAAATGGACTCATATCAGCTCAAACCTAAGATAGCTTTCAAATCCTTTAACTTTTGGATGGACACACAGGGTTTTTGGGAAATAGTTGAACAAGCATGGGGTACCCAAGTAACTGGTTGGCAATGTTCAAGGTAGCTTTAAGATAACTTTAATAAACAGTTCTGCAATGACCTACCCTCTAGGACTATGCTAGCTAGGGCCAAACTTGACCAACTTCAGATTGAGTTAGCTTCTAACCCAACCAATGCAGGTTTAATTGGACAAGAGAAACTTGCAAACAGTGTATATATTGAACTCAGACATGCTGAAGAAAGTTCCTACAAACAAAATCAAGAGTTCAATGGCATAACCCGGGAGACCAAAATTCTTCTTTCTTATTTCAGAATATGAAAAAGAGAAGAATCAGATCAAGAATTACACTCCTGACACACCAAGGATCAACCATTTTTTACCCTAAGGAGGTTAAGGACCACATCTTGCAGTACTACGTAGACCTTTTGGGTACCCTTAACCCACCCCCAGATATCAATTGAAGCATATTAGAAAGGGCTCTCCCCAATAAACTAGATAACTCTCAAGGTAACAATTTGATATCACCTATCACTACGGACGAGGTTTTAGAGAAGGGTTTAGGGTTTAGGGTTTAGTATCTTTGACTGAAGGTTTGGTATTATAATTGGGTTGAGATAAAGCCCCCCCCCCTTCAAAGAAGATTATCATGCTCATACTTTATTTCTTATTGCATCATTTTCTATCCTTGTAATTGATAGGGTTTTGTGTTTGTGTTACTTCACACTATGCTACGTTGGTGCAAACCCCTTAGTGCTACATTGCTGCATTTCACCTTGAGCATCCCAGGTGCTACTTTGTGTTTTTTTTACAATGGCTGATACAGAACCTCCAAGAATAAGCTTGAGAATCTCTTTATGTATAGGAACTCACGAAGCATTAACGTGAAAACCCCAATGACCAATTCGGCAACAACCCCTAAGAAAAGGCTAGAAAAATAGATTTCTTCGATAGATGATCAAGAACTAGAATAAAGAAAACTTGTTTCTCAATTCCAGTTTCGAAACACTCCACAAGAAGGTGATCAATCTACTTGAATGTTTATTAAAGCATGTATTCTACTCAAGAACACAAAAAGTAAAACAACCTTTTGATTTTCTTAAATTAAAATTCTGGACTCTTAAAACATTCTAGGAAGGCATATTTATAGCCTTTACAAAGGTTTTCTAAAATCCTAAAACCCAAGAATAGGAAACTAACCTAATTATATTTCAAAAAATCATTAAGAATAGACTATATCAAGCTAAATAAAACTAATGGACTCTAAATAAAGTCCAATTTCGTTCATCCCAAGAGGTAACACAAAAATGGCCCATTACATACTTAATTCAACCCATTAGTAACGTTGACTTGAACCAAGTTGTACTGGACTCGTGCTGCACTTATCCCAAAGCTTTGATGTCCTTGTAGACCTTCACTAGCTGAATTGACTAAGCCTTGAAAATGATGAATTAAAGCTTGTTGAAGCTTCTTAGACCGCGACCTTGTTATTGGTCCTTGAGACATGCTAATTGGACTAGAAACCTTTTGAACTTGCTCCTTGCCTTTTTGATTATGCTCATCTTTAAGATATTGAATCCTGGAAACATGGTGTGTAGGTTGATCCTTAACATTTCCCCTCTCCTCAAAAGGATTCGACCTTGAATCTAATGCATCACCCACATCAAAAGGGCTTAAATCAGCCACATTAAAAGAAGCACTAACATTATACTCACCTAGCAGGTCAACTAAATTTGAAAAGGATTTGAAAAGGACCATCGCCTCTTGGGCTCAGCTTGGACTTTCTTTGAAGTGGAAACCTCTCTTTATGAAAATGCACCCAAACCCAATCTCCTGGCTGAAAAATCATTGGTTTTCGTCCCTTATTCACACGTGAAGCGACTTGGTTTTCAATCCTCTCTTTAACTTGCTTATGTAACTACTTCACGAAATCTACCTTAGAATTAGCATCAACACTCACAAAATTGTTAGGTGGCAATGGTAATAAATCAATAGGAGTGAGCGGATTAAATCTATAAACAATCTCAAATGGAGAACAATGAGTAGTGCTATGAACAGCCCTATTGTAAGCAAACTCCATAAATCGAAAACAATCCTCCCATGTCCTAATGTTCTTTTCTATGACTGCCCTAAGTAAAGTAATCAATATCCTATTAACTACCTCAGTTTGCCCATCAGTTTGAGGGTGACAAGTAGTTGAAAATAATAACTTAGTCCCTAACTTTTCCCATAACAGACGCCAAAAGTGACTCAAAAACTTAACATCCATGTCACTAACAATGCTCTTAGGTATGCCACGTAATCGCACAACTTCTTTGAAAAATAAATCAGCAATCAGCTTAGCATCATCAGTTTTATGACATGGTATAAAATGAGCCATCTTACTAAATCTATCAACCACAAGAAATATATTATAACGGCCTTTCCCAGTTCTAGGCAATCCAAGCACAAAATCCATGGACAAATCTGTTCAAGGTTCACTAGGAACAGGTAGTGATGTATACAACCCATGTGCTTTAATCCTAGACTTAGCTTTTTTTTCCGGTAAATTAAAAAAATTGTATAAACCGAAGAAGAAACATACAAATATACAAGGGGCATACCCCAGGAAAAAGAAACAAAAATGGAACCAGCCAACACACAAGCTGGAGGTACCCAAACACTAACAGAAGATTACTAGACTTAGCTTCTCTACATGTAATGCAATGCTCACAAACCTTATGCACATCATGTTTCATACCAGGCCAAAAGGAATATACTAACAGCATCTCATAGGTCTTATTTACCCCAAAATGCCCCATTAAGCCTCCTCCATGTAGTTCCTTAATCAACAATTCCCTCATAGAACACTTAGGAATGCACAACCAATTTCTCTTAAACAAGAAACCATCAAACAAGTAAAAATCATCCGAAACAGCCCCATGATCACAAGATGCATATATTTCACCAAAATCATCATCATATTAATACAACTCCTTAATATGCTCAAAACCCAACAATTTAGCACTAAGAGAATTAAGTAGAGTATGCCTTCTGGATAATGCATCCCCAACTACATTCACTTTACCTTGCTTATACTTAACCACATATGAGAATGTTTCAATGAACTCCACTCATTTAGCATGCCTACGGTTCAGCTTATCTTAGCCCTTTATATGCTTTAGACTTTCATGGTCAGTGTGTATCACAAACTCCCTAGGCCATAAATAATGCCGCCATGTTTGCAGAGCTCAAACCAAAGCATATAATTCCTTGTCTATGTTGGATACTTCAAGGCTGCCTCATTTAACTTCTCACTAAAGTACATTAGTGGTCCTTGGTCCTGCATCAAAGTAGCTCCAATTCCTATGCCACTAGCATCACATTCAATCTCAAAAGTTTTATCAAAGTTAGGTAAAGAAAGCAAAGGTGCAGCACACAATTTATCCTTAAGTTCATTAAATGCATGTTCTTGTGCCTCACTCCAAACAAAACCAACATTTTTCTTAACTAACTCATTCAAAGGTGCGGCTATAGTGCTAAAATCCCTAATGAATCTCCTATAGAAACCAGCAAGCCCATGAAAGCTTCTCACCTCACTAGAATTCTTAGGTCTTGGCCATTACTTAATGGCTTTTACCTGGTCCTCATCAACCTCAATACGTTGACTAGACACTAGAAAACCAAGAAAATTAACCATTTCCATGCAAAAACTACACTTCTTAAGGTTGTTAGCATACAACTTTTCTTGCCTAAGTATTTCTAGTACTTGACGCACATGCATGATATGATCATCTAAGCACCTAGAGTAAATGAGAATATCCTCAAAGTAAACAACAAACTTTCCCAAGTACTCACGTAACACATGGTTCATCAATCTCATGAATGTGCTGCATTAGTAAGACCAAATGGCATAACAAGCCATTCATACAACCCATAATTTGTCTTAAACGCTGTTTTCCATTCATCTCCAACATTCATTCGAATCTAATAATAACCAGATTTCAAGTCTATATTAGTGAACAAACAAAAACCATATAATTCATCAAGCATGTCATCTAACCTAGGAATAGGGTGATGATACTTTACAATTATTTTATTGATGGCTCGACAGTCCACACACATCCTCCATGATCCATCCTTCCTTGGCAAAAGAATAACAGGAACCGAGCAAGGACTTAGACTCTCCCTCACATACCCCTTAGCTAGCAACTCTTCCACTTGTTTTTGGATCTCCTTTGTCTCACTTGGATTTCTTCTATATGCTGGCCTAATGGGTATAGAAGCTCCAGGAATGAAGTAAATTTGATGTTCTATGCCTCTAATTGGTGGTAAACCACTTGGCGCCTCCTGAGGAAACATGTCTTCAAATTCCTGCAAAAGATCAACAAACACACTAGGCAAAGAGGGGTTAAGTTCATTAGTTGCAAAATAAGCCCCTTTGTACGAGAATACAAATATTGGCCAATTGGAGTACAATGCATGTCTAACCTCACCTGCCTTGGCTACTATTTGTTTACACTCTTTGCACTTTTCTCTCCTTTTTCTTTTCCCTCTTTTTTCACTATTTGTTTTCACTCTCTAAAGCACTTTTCTTGCTCTCTTGTTCTTTCTTTTCAGCCTCCACTCTCATCCTTTCCATTTTACATTGGTCTTCATACACTTCTTTTGAGGAAAGAGGTGTTAGTATGGTTTTCCGTCCATCCTTGGTGAATGAATACCTATTGAGGTACCCATCATGCATAGCTCTCCTATCAAATTGCCATGGCCTACCAAGTAAAATATCTCCAGCATTCATAGGAACCTCATCATGATATTTACCAATTAAAAATAAGATAATAGATTTCCTATTCACCTTGACCTCACCACAATCATTAAGCCACTTAAGCTTGTATGGTCGTGGGTGTAGTGTAGTAGACAGCCCCAATCTATTAATCAAGATTGTACTCACCACATTAGTGCAACTCCCACCATCGATAATCACACTACATGCCTTGCCTTTAAATGACACCTTGTATGGAACAAGTTCTCTCGCTGCTCGTCATGAAAAGCCTCCCTCAATTGGGTGTTAAGAGCACGTCTTGTAACCAACACATCACCCCTAATCGGTTCGTCAATGCTCCCTTCACTACAACTCTCCAATTCGGGCATCTCCTCCTCATCGCTTTCATTGTTAACCTCGTCTTCATCAGTCACTATCTCACCATTTTGTAGGGTCATAGTTCTCCTATTAGGGCATTCCTTGCTAATATGACCTACACCTTGACACTTCCAACACTTAATGTCTCTATTTCTCCCTTTAGGCTCTTCGAGTTTGGATTTTTCTTTGCAAATCGAATCTGTCTTTCCCTTTGAACCATCATAAGAAGCCTTATTTCCACCCTTAAAATCACTCCTCACATCCTTTTCCAAGTAGAATTAGAGTTAGAATAAGTTTTGGAAACATACCTTGCTGCCCCTCTTCCTTGGAGTTGCTTTTCCACCTTGATGGCAATGTGCACCATCTCTTCTAACTCCACATAAAGTTGCAAATCTACTCGGTCAGCTATCTCCTTGTTCAAACCGGCCAAGAAAAGTGCCATAGTGGTCTCCGTATCCTCCTCTATTTCAGCCCTAGTCATGAGCATTTCCATCTCATGGTAGTAATCATCGACACCCGTACTGCATTGTCTAAGAACTTGATGTTTTTGCACAAGTTCCCTATGAAAATGCCTAGGTACAAAATCTCTTCCTCATTGTAGACTTGACATCATTCCAAGACTCAATTTTATTTCCCAAATTTCTTCTTCTACTTATCACCAATTGATCCCACCAAGCTATAGCATAATCTGAAAATTGGGTGACCGCCAACTTGACCTTCTTCTCCTCACTAAATTGATGACAATCAAATATGAGTTCCACCTTCTTTTCCCATTGTAAATACGCCTCCAGATCTGATTTACCTTGAAAATGAGGTATTTTAAGTTTAATGCTTCCCAAAATTGTATCTGCAAAATCGTCATTGCCTCAGTTTTGACCATGGACTTGACTTTCTTGCATTCTCCCTCTACCTCTACCAAAACTGCGACCTTCTCTTCCTCCTCTAGGCATGACCCTTTCAACAATTGTATCATCATCATCCTCATTATAATCGAAATATTCAACTTCCAACTCATCAACTTGAGATATTCGGTTTCTGCCGCCTCGTCGCCTCTTGTTGTGATTTGGAGTTGCTCTGTCAACCGCCTGCAACTTTGCATGTGTAAACTCTCATGGCCTCCATATTTTGATTAAAATGTGTAAACTCTCCTCGTTGAGCCTCACGTAGCATAGCATCAGGAACATGACCAACATCATTATCTTCACTTTGGTTTGACATTACTGCAATAGAATGTAAGAAACAAAAATAATTCAAGGACCTCACAAGCACTCCCTAACGTGTTTACAGTCAAAAGATGGGGGTCACTCGTGCTTAACTCAAAAATAAAAAATAATAATTCACTCATTTTTTTCGGTAAATTAAAATTTCGTATAAACCTAAGAAGAAACATACAAATATACAATGGGCATACCCAAGGAAAAAGAAACAAAAAAGGAACCAACCAACACACAAGATGGAGGCATCAAAACACTAACAGAAGATTACAAGAGATAACAGCCTAAAGAAACAGAAGAACCAACCTTAATTGTCAAAAATAGAAGCATTCAAACCCTAAGCAAGCTGAATGGTTTTGTTATCCTCAGTCACAGAAAATTCTTTAAGACTCAAAAATCTACCTCTAATGGCATTTGTAATGCAAGCCAAGACCACTTTCTTGTCCCTCATTTTGCCTTCAAAGACTCGATTATTTCTCTCTCTCCAGATATGGTAGACAAACGAGCTGAACATAAGCTTCAACATAAGGCCCAAGAAGTAGCCTTTCTTAACTTTCACAAAGAGCCAGGAGATAAGTTGATTCCAGTTCCTAGGAGAAGACACCAAGGCACACAAACCAACCAATTTCTGTCAAATAAAGCTAGAATAAGGGCAAGAAACAAACAGGTGTTCAGAAGATTCTGAAGGATGCAAGCAAAGTACACAACTACTAATATTGGAAGACCCAGGAGAGGAGGTCCAAGAAGCCAATCTATCCACCGTTGCAAGCCTATTAAGAACAGCAAGCCAAGTAATAAAGCTATATCTGGGAATATGCTTCTTAAACCAAATAAGAGGAGTCCATCTCACTTTTTCACCAACTGGAGCCAGTTTCCTATAAGTGTGCCTCACAGAGAAAAGACCAGAGGGAGAAAGAGTTCAAATCGCAGAGTCCAAAGAGGACTCTTTAGTAGGGGGAAGATGGACCTCTCTAATTGTGATAAACTCATGGGAGTTAGAAATAGGTCAGTTCTAAGCTGCATTCTGGATCACTAAGCCGACCTTGGTAGTCCAATCCCAACCAGTACCAAAAAGAATCCTAGGTCCAAACCTTTGAGAAAGAGCCCCCAAAGGGTGCCAAGGGTCCAAGAGAAGAGAAATCTACTCACCATTTCCCACAAGAGCTTTGCAATACCCAGTAAACTGGTCTCTGATTTTCAGAATTTTCCTCCAACTCCAAGAAGGATTAGTGGCAAGCTTAACCAAGAAGAGAGAGCTCTTCTTGATTAAGAAAAACTTGCACTAATCCTTCCAAAGGTAAGCTTTATCCAAAGAGACCAGAAACCAGAAATGCTTAGCCACAGCTACTTCATTAGCTAGAGAGAGATCTATAAGGTCCAAACCTCATTGGGACTTATCAAGGCACAAGTCACTCCAAGCCACTTTAGCACGAGAATACCTTATAGCTGACGCGTTTCACAAGTAATTCCTAATAACCACCTGAATCATATTTAAGATCTTTTTGGGAATAATAAATAAGCCAGCCCAGTATTGAAAAATAGCATACAGCATGGATTTAACCAGCTCTAATCTTCCAGCATAAGAAAGGTAGTTAGACTCCTAAAACTTCACCTTGGCTGTGATATGGTCTACTAGAGTGATACAATCTGTTTTTCTAAGCTTTCAGGTAATCAAAGGAACCCTCAAGTATCTCATACTAAGCACCCCAATGCTGAAATTGCACAAGTCTAGAATTGCTTAAGAAGTGGATGGATGGACCCCAGACATGAAAATATGACTTTTTTGTAGATTAGGTTGAAGACCAGACATAGCCTTAAACAAGTTTAAGCTCTCCATAATAAGTTGAACATAAGTAATATCACCCTTACAGAAGATAAAGAGATCATCAACAAAGCACAAGTTAAAAATACCAAGCTCCTTACACCTGCAGTGATAGCCAAAGTCGGCTTTATTAGAAGCATTTTTTGGGGTAAACAAATTGTATAAACCAAAAGATACTTACACATGTACAAGGGGCATACCCCAGGAAGTACAAAATTAGAGCCTGATTAGAGGCTTAAGATCTGCACGCAAATTAAACTGGTAATATGTAAAGTACTGAAATTAGATATCAATGCTTCATAAGACAGCCAAGGTTTACAAAATGCTTGGGTTAAGACCCCATCTATCCACTAAACGTAGATTAGTATCATTAGTGCCAAAACACTTGGAATCCCAAAGCCTTAATCTGACTAATTGTGAAATAGCTTCAGTTAGGATCTTGGAATCTCTTATTTTGCCCTAAAAAATCCTTGCATTTCTTTCTCTCCATATATAATAGATGAAGGAAGTAAAAGCTAGCTTAACTAGGACTCCTCTGAGTGACTTCCCTTTTGCATTAACTAGCATCCAATCTATAAACTGATCCCAATCCCTAAACTGACAGTGTAGATCACATTTGTTCACAAGTGTGGCCCATACTCTGGCTGCATAACAATAATTGATAAAAAGATGCTGAATGTGTCTCCTGGTAGCCAACACAACACACACAAGCAGAACAAAACCCTGGTGTTTGGTCCCATTGTGCAACCCTATCTCTAGTGGAAAGTTTGTTTCTCAAAGCCAACCAAGAGATAAAGCTGCACCTTGGGATGTGTTTAGAGAACCATATCACCTTTGCCCACTTAAACCGGTTGTCTTGTTGGGGACAGTGCCTTATAGGTTAGACTTAGGGAGAAATCTCCATTCTGACTTGAACTCCATTTCCAAACATCTTGTCGTTGAGCTTGGGGAGGAGGAATTGGAACACTTCTAATCTCAAGAAACTCAAAGGTGTTTGAAGTTGGCCAATTCCATTGATTGTCTTGAATGACAACACTCACCATAGAGTCCATAGTCCAAGAAGTTCCTGACAAAAGTCTTTGCCAAAATCTGGCCCAAAGCACAGCTAGAGGATGCCAATTATCTGTAAGAAGCTTCACAGTAGTACCATCTCCAATAGTTATAGAGCAAAAGGGCAGAAACTTGCTCCTGAGCTTGAGAAGCTTTCTCCAAACCCAAGTTGGGTTAGAAGGAATGGAAACCAAGAAAATTGAACTCTTTCTGATTAGGTATGTTTGACACCAATCTTTCCAAAGTGATCTTTTAGAAGGGAATAGCAAGAACCATAAGTGTTTGGCTATAGCAACTTCATTAGCTAGAACCAAATTCCTAAGGCCCAACCCACCTTGTACCTTGTCAAAACATAGGTCTGCCCAAGCTACCTTGCCCCCAGAAGCTTTAGTATCTTGGCCATTCCAAAGAAAATTTCTTACCAAGCATTGGACTGTCCTCACCACTTTTTTAGGGAGAATGAAGAGACCACTCCAAAAGTTGACCATAGCCATAAGGACAGTCTTGATAAGTTGGAGTCTTCCTACATAAGACAAATACTTTGATTCCCAAGACCTGTCAACCAAACCTTGACAATCTGATTTGGTAAGCTTGGTTGTAATAAGTGGGACACCAAGATATCTAACTGGAAGAGACCCTTCTGTAAAACCCAGTTCAGCATGAATGATATAAGACATCTCTGGGCTCACCCTTGATAAGAACAGTTGACTCTTTGAAATATTTGGTTGAAGCCCTGATAGCTCTTGGAAAATGGCCAAAGCTTCCTTAAGCACATGCACGCTGTTTTTGTCTCCTTTGCAGAATAAGAGTAGGTCATCAGCAAAGCACAGATTGACTAAGTTAAGCTCTTTGCACCTCCAATGGAACTGGAATCTCTGAGTGTTTGGCTGCAAAGCTCAAGATCCTTTTCAAGACCTCCATGATGATGACAAAGATGTAAGGAGAGATTGGATCCCCTTGTCTAATTCCTTTAGCACCCCTAAAGTAACCATGGAGCTCCCCATTTATATTCACTGAGTATGAGGGAGAAGAAAGGCACTCCATGACCCAAGAAATGAAAACATTTGGGAAGCCAAGGCATTAAAAAGCTTTACCTATTAGTGACCAGTTCACACTATGCACTTGTAGACTACATTACAGCAAGAGATAGGTCTAAAGTCCTTAATACTAGTGGGATTAGGGACCTTTGGTATTAAGGTGATTGCAGTTGAGTTAACCTCTTTTAGGAGGTTACCTATGGTAAAGAACTCCAAAACAGCTTTGATAACATCCCCACCTACCACATGCCATGCTTTCTTAAAGAACCCAGTTGAAAAACCATCTGGTCCAGGAGCTTTGCCACTTCCCATACTGAAAATAGCTTGCTTGACCTCATTTTCTTCAATGGGAAGAGCCAAAGGTACAGCCTGATCAGGTCCAAGCTTTCTTGGCAAAGCACAATCAAGTATACTCCAATTGACTCTCATTTCTTCTTGGTGTACCCAAGAGATTTTTGTAGTAATCTAATATATGATCCTGGATCTCCTCATGGAAGTAAGTAGAGAGCCTTGGTTGTCCAGGTGTGTAATCCTGGTTTTGAATCTATTCTTTTTCATACTTTGAAAAAAGAAAGAAGTGTTCTGATCACCCAACTGAAGCCACTGTACTCTTGACTTCTGCCTGTAGAAGCTCTCTTCAGCATGTCTACGCTCAAAGAATTTGGCGCATGCATCTCTCTCCTGAGACTGTAACAATGCATTTAAAGGGTCATTTCCCAACAAGTTTTGAATTGACTTCATGTGTGCTTCAGCCAATTTAATTCTAGAAGGAAGATCACTGCAAAATCTTTGGTTTAACCTCCTCAGTTCACCTTTGAGTGCCTTAAGCTTTTTACAGAGCCTAAACATTGCTGTCCCTGAAATCTCAGCCCCCCAAATTCTGTCCAAAAGCTGCCAAAACCTTCTCTTTCAAACCAAAACTCAAAAATCTTGAAGCTTACTCTTGATTTATAGGAGTCCTTCTCCATTTGTAAGACAATTGGACTGTGATCAGAGATGCCGGGAGGAGCAAAGAGACACTTTGTGTCAGGGAATTTAAAGTTTTTCACTTTAGTTTCAAGTAAAGAACAAAGAGACAGATTGGAATTCTTACAAAGCTTCCTCACATCAGCTTGTTTTAAGGAGTCATTGAGCCCCCTAATGTTCCAAGTAGCAAGATTAAACATGAATGGGTGGGTTGTGGGTTTCCCCACTAGCTGCAACTCCTTTATCTTTTTTTTTTTTCGGTAAATTAAAAAATTGTATAAACCGAAGAAGAAACATACAAATATACAAGGGGCATACCCAAGGAAAAAGACACAAACAAAAAGGAACCAGCCAACACACAAGCTGGAGGCACCCAAACACTAACAGAAGATTACAAGAGATAACAGCCTAAAGAAACAGAAGAACCAACCTTAATTGTCAAAAATAGAGGCATTCAATCCCCAGGCAAGCTGTATGGTTTTGTTATCTTCAGTCACAGAAAATCCTTTAAGACTCAAAAATCTACCTTTAATGGCATTTCTAATGCAAGCCAAGACCACTTTCTTATCCCTCATTTTGCCCTCAAAGACTCGATTATTTCTCTCTCTCCAGATATGATAGACAAACGAGCTAAACATAATCTTCAACATAAGGCTCAAGAAGTAACCTTTCTTAACTTTCACAAGGAGCCAGGAGATAAGTTGATTCCAGTTCCTAGGAGAAGACACCAAACCACACAAACCAACCAAATTCTGCCAAATAAAGCTAGAATAAGGGCAAGAAACAAACAGGTGTTCCGAAGATTCTGAAGGATGCAAGCGAAGTACACAACTACTAACATTGGAAAACCCAGGAGAGGAGGTCTAAGCAGCCAATCTATCCGCAGTTGCAAGCCTATTAAGAACAACAAGCCATGTAATAAAGCTATATCTGGGAATATGCTTCTTAAACCAAATAAGAGGAGCCCATCTCACTTTTTCACTAGCTGGAGCCAGATTCCTATAAGTGTGCCCCACAGAGAAAAGACTAGAGGGAGAAAGAGTCCAAATCCAAGAGTCCAAAGAGGACTCTTTAGGAGGGGGAAGATGGATCTCTCTAATAGTGATAAGCTCATGGGAGCTAGAAATAGGCCAGTTCCAAGCTGCATTCTGGATCACTGAGCTGACCTTGGTAGTCCAATCCCAACCTGTACCAAAATAAATCCTAGGACCAAACCTTTGAGAAAGAGCCCCCAAAGGGTGCCAAGGGTCCAATAGAAGAGAGATCTGCTCCCCATTTCCCACAAGAGCTTTGCAATACCCAGCAAACTTGTCTCTGATTTTCAGAATTTTCCTCCAACTCCAAGAAGGATTAGTGGCAAGCTTAACCAAGAAGATAGAGCTCTTCTTGATCAAGAAAAACTTGCACCAATCCTTCCAAAGGGAAGCTTTATCCAAAGAGACCAGGAACCAGAAATGCTTAGCCACAGCCACTTCATTAGCTAGAGAGAGATCTCTAAGGCCCAAACCTCCTTGGGACTTATCAAGGCACAAGTCACTCCAAGCCACTTTAGCACCAGAATGCTTTACAGCTGAAGCGTTCCACAAGTAATTCCTAATAACCACCTTAATCATATTTAAGATTTTCTTGGGAAGAATAAATAAGCCAGCCCAGTATTGAAAGATAGCATAGAGCACGGATTTAACCAACTGTAATCTTCCAGCATAAGAAAGGTAGTTAGACTCCCAAGACTTCACCCTAGCTGTGATATGGTCTACTAGGGTGATACAATCTGTTTTTCTAAGCTTTGAGGAAATCAAAGGAACCCCCAAGTATCTCATAGGAAGCTCCCCAATGCTGAAATTGCACAAGTCCAGAATTGCTTGAGAAGTGGAAGGATGGACCCCAGACATGAAAATCTGACTTTTTTGTAGATTAGGTTGAAGACCAGACATGGCCTCAAACAAGTTTAAGCTCTCCATAATAAGATGAACAGAAGTAATATCACCATTACAGAAGATAAAGAGATCATCAGCAAAGCACAAGTTAACAATACCAAGCTCCTTACACATTCAGTGATAGCCAAAGTCAGCTTTATGAGAAACATGCTTGAGAATACCAGATTGAACCTCCATAACCAACACAAATAGATAGGGAGAGATAGGATCACCCTGTCTAAGCCCTTTAGCACCAGAGAAGTAGCGAGTCAACTCACCATCGACCACAATAGAGAAAGAAGGAGAGGAGATACACTCCATCACACAGTTAGAGAAATGATCAGGAAACCCCAAGCAGTCAAAGATTCTCCCGATACTCTCCCAATTCAAGCTATCATAAGCCTTTTTTATATCAACCTTGAAAGCACATCTGGGACTATTTGAAGGCCTATGGTAACCTCTAACCAGCTCTTGAGATAAGAGGATGTTGTCAGCAATTCTCCTCCCTGGCACAAAAGCAGTCTGGTTGCTACTAATAAGATCAGGGAGCACTCTTTTAAGTCTATCAGCAAGTATTTTAGAAATGCATTTATAAACAACATTACAACAAGATATAGGTCTAAAGTCACCAACCTTAGAAGGATTGGGGACCTTAGGTATAAGAGCAATGGCAGTAGAGTTAACCTGTTTCAATAATGATTGGGAGCTAAAAAACTCCAAAACAACCTTAGTAACATCTTTGCCCACAATATGCCAACATCTTTTGAGCTATCATTCCACTTGAAATCACCACCACAATGCTCGATAGGCTTCAAAATAGCATTAAAGTCACCAAGAATTAGCCAAGGCTTCCCCTAACTTAATGTCTTATGAGAGCCAAGCTTTTCCCACAAAGGCTTCCTGGAGATAGCATCATTGGCTGCATACACCACAGAGACAAAGAAATCTGTCTTTTCGTGGAGAATGGTTAGCTTACAAAACATAGCTTGATCAAAGGCATCAATTAGAAGAACATCCAAAATCATGGGATCCCAAGCTAAAACAATTCTACCTTTGCTAGTAGAAGAATGGTTAGCAAAGGCAGCCCAATTGGGAAAAATAGATCTAGAAAGTCCAGCAAAAAGATAATTTAAAGTCTTTACAAAGTTTCCTAAATTCAGCTTGCTTTAGAAGGCCATTAAACCCTCTTATATTCCAAGAAGCTAAATTAATCATAAAAAGGGGGGGAGAGAGTCACCATTCTCAGGGGGAGCCTGAGTAACTTGATCAGCCAATAAGAAAGAGCTTCAGCCTTTCGCTTCTTTTTCAACCTCTTCAAAGCTGATTTAGAGAGCTTGGGAGAAGGACCAGGTTGGATAGTGACATTGACAATTGGGGAAGCTTTTGGGGGAGCCAAATTCAATGTAGAGTCAGAAGAGTATTGGGGATCATTTTTATCCTCACAAGGCTCAATGAGACCCTTACCCTTCCTTTTGCTAACCACCTGAGTCCATTCATTGTCTTGGTCTTCCACATGGATGGTATTAAGAGGAAAGGGAGCAGAGATTTCACCCTTTGGCTCCTCATAAACCATAAGCACCTTATTATCTTGGGGAGAAGAATCTTTGCTAGCGGTTTCTTCCTCACTAGCTACATTATTCTTAGGGGCCACTTTGGCATCACAATCATGACCAAAGAGGCAACATTTAGCACATCTCTTAGGTAGACACTCATACTCCACCTCCACCACCACTGGATCCCATCCGTCAAGGCCAAGGTCAATGGTGAAAAACTTAATCAAATCAGAGGAGGCTGAAATTTTCACACAAACTCTAGCATAATCATGTCTATAACCAGAGGCAGTAGCATTGTCAGAGTGAGAAGGGATACCCACAGCACTAGCAATGTGACTTAGAGCTTCTTCAGTCCATAATTCAATTGGAACATTCCACAATTTAACCCAAATTGGAAGGGTTGAAAGTTTCTCCTTTGAGAATTTAACATTTGGCTGCCACTCTTGGAGCACAA